>CM061060.1:29613658-30120328 GCA_030762865.1 Paraleonurus japonicus
GTGGTGAATATTCACCACTGCCCTAGGAGACAGTGCTGCTCGATGGCCGGGAACCCACCACACAGTAGAGATGCAGTGCGGGCGGAAGGAAGGGCACGTTCGATGCAGATTTGTGTTGACGACAAAATTGTAAAGCAAGTTTTTATTGGTGGTGTGGCCGATGGAAAGCTGGCTGATTAGTGTGAAAATTGTATGATTATTGTGTGTTTAATTGCCTCAATTTGATATCATTTTCATGTTAATTCACATTTAATTGGTCCAATTGCATTTAATTGTTGGATTTGGTGTTTTAAGTTGAAATTGCGGGTTTTAGGCCAACTTTGAGTGCAAATTGAGGTCTGTTAACGTTGCCAAGTCAGGTGAGGAGTTATATGGTTGGAAAGAGGGCCGAGAGAGCTTCGCAGCACGCAAAAAAATGAGGTCATTCGGAGTTCGTATGAAGGAGATACGGTCGAACGAAGTTGAGACGGCGAAAAAGCACAACTGCCGCATGCACCCTTCGGATTAGGAAATACACCCACCAGCTGCACCCATGAAATTGATAAGTACACCCCTATCGAGTTTTTAAATTGACGACGCAGCAGTTTTTTTTTAGAGAGTTTTTCAATTTAGGGCTTTCTCTCTCTCATTTGTTCTACACACACAATCACACATAGTTAGGGTTCTTGAATTCTTTTTCAATTTCTTGCAAATTAGGTTTAGACTTTGGATTAATTCAAGCATTCAACATTCAAGGTGACATCAAACCTTATTCTTTTAATTATTAGTGGATAATTTCTTGATTCTTATGTTCTCTTCTCATTTAATTCTTTCAATTTTCATGGGTTTTCTTGAATTCATGATGATTGGCTAAATTCCTTTTGTGTTTGGGTGTGATGATCCTTGGATGATTTAATTGTGATGATCATGTGATTGGGTGTTTCAATTATTGGGGTGATTAATTATTCTATTGTTATTTGTATGATTTAATTGTTAAATTAGGTCTTGATCCTTTGTTAATTGATTTAATTTGCACAAAGAGATTTGGTTTATTAAATTGATTCTTAGGTGTTAGGTTTAGTTTGGTAATTGAATTCAATATTGGGTTAACGCAAGGAGACTTGGTTAATTTTCATTAGAACCTACATTAGAATACGTTAATTGTTTGAATATATTTCTTGTGATTAAGTGAGGAGACTTAGGGTGTCGTCTCTAAACTATCTTACGTGCTCATTTGATGTATTAAACCTAGGCTTATCGATACGGTTGATATGTGATTCTTGGCTAGATAGCTCCTATTATCCCTCGTTAATTGAAATCCCGATCATTTGTGATTCATAATTAAGGATTCCTTGGTGATTTGCACCCGAACACATTTTTCTCATATTTATTATCTTATTATTATTTTCAGTGATTAAGTTTAGATTAAAATTGTGCAAACCCGAGCCCGACTCTATAATACCATGACAACTCTTAGCTTTAGGGATCCTAACTCGACATAGTTCCTTTGGGTTCGATAACTTGATTGGGTCTTAAATATACTTACTCGAAAAAGCTGCAATCAAAATGGCGCCGTTCTTGGGAACTAATTAGAGTGCTAATAGGGACTTAGAGTTTGTTGAGTGGTGTTAGTAGAGTCATTCTTTTATTCTTCTTATTTTTGTTTTGGTTTGTTGTTTTTGGGAATTTGATACTTGTTTTTTTGTAGCCTACGAAAGATGCAAGGAAGAGCTTAATTGCGAAGATGGATGGATATAACCAATACTCTTGGAATCCATACTATTATCAAAATAGTATGGTTTATCCTCCATACTATGAAGGATATGGCTACAATAATGGGGGAAGATATGAGTACGGATATCAAATTCCACAACCTTCTTCTCATTATCAAGATTGGAGACTCCATGAGTTGAGATTTATCTTGAAGGAGTTGCTTGAGATATTGCTGAAGAGAATTGAGGAAGATGACTCAAGATTTGAAGAAATAATCACCTTGTATGAGAGCATCTATGATGTAAAGAAAATAGTTGATGTCTTGATAGATGATAACATGGAGATCACCCAAGTTCAATTTGATGCTCTAATAAGTCGTCTCGATTCTTTCTCACTTGAAGTCAAGCACATAACCACCATGGAGAACCAACAAGAAGAAGAGAAAGAGAAAGAAGAGGGTCCAAGCATGAAGGATGAAACAGACGATTTCCTTGTCGAAAGTGAGGAAGAGGAATGTCAATTGATTGACATGAGCAAATTGAAGAAGAAAATCTAGAAGCACCAAACGAGGAATTGAAGAACGAAATGAGCATTTCTAAACCTCTTAACTCTTCAATTTGTACTTTAATTGATATTGATGCTTCTATTGATTTTATTTTACCTCTTGTAAACTTTGATTATAGGAATGAATTGAAGAAGTGCTTGGGCATCCTTGGAGAAAAGAAATGGAGAGGGCTATTGGTGAGAAAGAAAGGAGGACAACCATCAAAAAGTGCAAGGATGTGGATGATGGGTCTCTCCTACATATTTGCCTCCATGATTTGAAGCTCAAAGGATGAGCTATAATGGCAAGGAGGACCGATACCCGTGGCCATTTCGATAGGGGAGTATGAACTCATTGAGTTCAGTCCGGCAATGGACGTTAAAAATAGCGCTGGATGGGAGGCAACCCATCATTTACTTGCTTTCTTTATTTCGGTTTTCGTTTTTTTGTATTGTTTATTGTTTTTAATAAGTGTGTTGTGTGTTGCTCTTCGGGAGATCGAGGTGTACAAGGGAGGTGATTGAGGTACATGCTTGAAGGAGAGAGGGTACTCGAAGACCTTTAGGTACAACACCTTCTCCAGATTTGGACTTGTCTAAGTTTGGGGGAGGTGTGTCTCTTTTCGTGTTTTTCATTTCTTAGTAGTAGGTAGTTGTGTGCAACTCAACTGGCTAACTATCTTACCAAACTTTTAATTGTTTAGCAATGAAAAAGTTTGGGGGTGTGTTAGTTTAGCGATTTTCGTTGCACCAATTTGCCTTTCATTAGCATGAGAAAATTTTTTTGTGAAGTCGGAGCTTATTTGTGGATTAATTGCTTATATTTGAGTTTATCTTTGTTGAGAGTAGTTGTGGAGAGCGTTGGTATGTGTAGGGGAATATGATTGAGACTATGTTCATGAGCATGTGTGCTTGATTGGTGGACATATTAGACTTTTGATGTGGTCATGAGTTGATTTGTGGCTTGATGCTAGCATGATGAATTGTTGTGTGATGATGGATGTGAGTGAGAATGCTTAATTCCTTGCTCATTTTTAAGCCGTGAGCTTTTGTGCCTTTTAAATCGTACATTTTATACGGTTTGATTCTTTGTTGAGTGCATCGTTCATGAATTTGCATGCTAGAACTTGCCTAGAGACTTGTCAAGATTGAGTTTTGTGTGGATTTTGTGAAGATGATAAGAGGCCTTGTTTGATTTGAAAGCCAATTAGCCAAATTTTGACCCCACCAAAACATTGATTTCCCTAGTGAGCCAATTTGAGCCTAAAAGCCTTATTTTCTTTGGCAAGCTTGTGAAATTGAAGCCATTTTGTCTATCCGTATGAGCCTTTTTGTCCTAATGATTAGTAGAGCTTTGATTGTTGACAAAAGAATGGTGAAGTGAAAAGAAAAGTGTGGGGGTTTAATTTGCTAAGTTGAGGAGAGAAAGAAAAAAAGAAAGGTTGAAAAGAGAAAAAAATTGAATTTTGGAAAAGATGAGAAAATGATAGTGAGGAAATTCAATTGAGTGCTTGAATATGCAAGAAAAGTCTCAAAGGAGTTTGGTGGTGAATTATATTTGAGAAAGAATGAAAAAGGAAAGAAAGAGTGATGATTGTTGAGATTTGAGTTGGTTTGTATTGTATTGCTTGATCAACTTTCATTTGCTCTACTAATTGTTGAGTTACTTTTCCTAAAATTCACCCACCTTGTCCAAAGAGCCTACATTACAACCTTGAGAAAGCCCTCTTTGATTCATGTTTGAAGTACAAAACGATATAATTGAGATTGAGTCTTTTGACAAGCCTATGGTGTTCATTTTTGTGGATTGATGAGTGAGTGCATACATATCCTTATACACTTGAGTGATTGAGTGAAACACTCCTTGGAAGGAGCATTGAGTTGAGCATTTGAATAAGCATTTGTCAAAACATGACATTTTTTAGTGCTGGTGAAAAGTTTGCATTGATACTTGTTCTCATTGAAGAGGTTTGATTGTCCTATTTCGTTCTTGTGCTCATTGAACATAATTGCAATTGAATCTCACTAATGTGCTTATTTGTCTTGTTGCTCGGGACGAGCAACACCTTAAGTTTGGGGAGTTGATTAGTGTGAAAATTGTATGATTATTGTGTATTTAATTGCCTCAATTTGATATCATTTTCATGTTAATTCACATTTAATTGGTCCAATTGCATTTAATTGTTGGATTTGGTGTTTTAAGTTGAAATTGCGGGTTTTAGGCCAACTTTGAGTGCAAATTGAGGTCTGTTAACGTTGCCAAATCAGGTGAGGAGTTATATGGTTGGAAAGAGGGCCGAGAGAGCTTCGCAACGCAAAAAGAATGAGGTCATTCGGAGTTTGTATGAAGGAGATACGGTCGAACGAAGTTGAGACGGCGAAAAAGCACAACTGCCGCATGCACCCTTCGGATTAGGAAATACACCCACCAGCTGCACCCATGAAATTGATAAGTACACCCCTATCGAGTTTTTAAATTGACGACGCAGCAGTTTTTTTAGAGAGTTTTTCAATTTAGGGCTTTCTCTCTCTCATTGTTCTACACACACAATCACACATAGTTAGGGTTCTTGAATTCTTTTTCAATTTCTTGCAAATTAGGTTTAGACTTTGGATTAATTCAAGCATTCAACATTCAAGGTGACATCAAACCTTATTCTTTTAATTATTAGTGGATAATTTCTTGATTCTTATGTTCTCTTCTCATTTAATTCTTTCAATTTTCATGGGTTTTCTTGAATTCATGATGATTGGCTAAATTCCTTTTGTGTTTGGGTGTGATGATCCTTGGATGATTTAATTGTGATGATCATGTGATTGGGTGTTTCAATTATTGGGGTGATTAATTATTCTATTGTGATTTGTATGATTTAATTGTTAAATTAGGTCTTGATCCTTTGTTAATTGATTTAATTTGCGCAAAGAGATTTGGTTTATTAAATTGATTCTTAGGTGTTAGGTTTAGTTTGGTAATTGAATTCAATATTGGGTTAACGCAAGGAGACTTGGTTAATTTTCATTAGAACCTACATTAGAATACGTTAATTGTTTGAATATATTTCTTGTGATTAAGTGAGGAGACTTAGGGTGTCGTCTCTAAACTATCTTACGTGCTCATTTGATGTATTAAACCTAGGCTTATCCAAGACGGTTGATATGTGATTCTTGGCTAGATAGCTCCTATTATCCCTCGTTAATTGAAATCCCGATCATTTGTGATTCATAATTAAGGATTCCTTGGTGATTTGCACCCGAACACATTTTTCTCATATTTATTATCTTATTATTATTTTCGGTGATTAAGTTTAGATTAAAATTGTGCAAACCCGAGCCCGACTCTATAATACCATGACAACTCTTAGCTTTAGGGATCCTAGCTCGACATAGTTCCTTTGGGTTCGATAACTTGATTGGGTCTTAAATATACTTACTCGAAAAAGCTGCAATCAAGCTGCTGAAAAGATCGGATTGAGTAATTTTGTTACGGGAATTTGATTTGTAGTTTTTTTAGTGTTGTTGTATATTGTTAGGAATTTGATTTTTAGTGCTTTGGAATTTTCATTTTTAGTGTTCATTGATAATGTGCATATTTACGCACATGTGCAGATTTTCTCCACATGTTTTACGCACATGTGCCGATATTTGGTGTGAAAATGATACACGTTGACACGATTTTATGGTAACAATAATGTGCATAAATATTTTATTCTGCTTGCTTTTGTTGTTTGGGTTTGTTTGAAGAAGAAACCCCTCGATTTTGTTTGTGTATTGGAATAATAATGTGCGAAGCTTTCACATGTTCCAAATGAAGTTGCACATGTGCAACATCAATTTTCTCCACCGTGTGTACTGCATTTGATGGAATGATGACCTTATGACTGTAATTTTTATTTGGCCGAATGTTGTAATTCTTTTGGACAGAATGAGTAATTTCAAATTGATAAAAATGTAATAATGGTAACAATAATGCTGCACTTAATAAGTAAGGGTAACAAAAATGTAAAAGAATTCTATAAAAAACCAAAAATATAAAAGAGCAATTCAGAAGCTAATATCAAGATCCAAACGCATTATTAGAATAAAATATGCATTTTTGTGTTTGAATGTGAAAAAGAAAGGTTTTGGAAGAAAAATAGAATAAAATATTTATTAAATATTAGTGAAAGGTGTGGGTAGCAGCAAATGTCAGGTAAAAGCAATTGAAAGGACAGTCAAGTCACTTGTTAATATGCTGAAATGAAAAAGGTGAGTATAAGGGTAAATTGGGAAGTTTGAGGCAAAATATTGTATCTAAAAGTAATTTCTAATTATGTTGTACTGGATAGTTATAGGGAGTGTAAAATTGTAGTGGAGAGTTATCCACTCAAAAAAATACCTAGACAATAACACACAAAAATAAAAATACAATATTCATACTCGTACAAAAGCATGTGCATTTCACAGTGAGAATAATTTTTAAAGGACCACTACATTGAGGCTTTCTCATGATTTTCAGGATGGAATCTTTTCATATAAAACAAACAATAAAGTAATACTAATACCTCATGGGAAAAATATAGTTTTGGTCTCATGAGAATTTTTAACGACAATGTTAATCTCACATTCTCTTTTGGTCTTTTTTATTGCAAAAATAGTCATCACCATTATTTTTTAAGACCAAAACTGCAATTTTATCTAATTTTCTTGGGACCAAAATTGCAATTTACCATTCTCTTGGGACTAAAATTACAGTTTTCTTAATTAGGACTAAAAATGTCGAAAAAACCTATGGGACCAAAAGTGTAAAAAAATGACTATTTTAAACACCACTCATTCTCTTGGGACCAAAAATGCAATTTAACCCCTCATTAAGTGATCACATATAATATCTTACCATATTTTGGGAGGGGCCACCCTCTCAAACACCATCGATTGTGCCTTTGTTCATCTTCTTGAACAGGAACAAAACTTCATTCTGGATTTTCTTCAATTGAATGCGCCGTTGTTTCTTCGCTGCGATTTGGGAATGATTTATAGGACTCAAGTTTGATTTCACGTTTTGGAGGAGAAGATGAATGAATTGGGGAAGGATTTCTAGGGCTTAGGTTTGATTTCATGTTTCACGTTTTTGAAACTACTTTAAGTTTAATTTTAGTTTTAAATAATATATATATTGTAAATTTGTAATATAATAATTAAGTTTTTCTGTTAGTTTTATTTTTCAGATTTAAGTTCCTTTAATTATGTCCATTGTCGGATATTAACTCATTAGCATGCTAGGTCGTGCCCAGTAAGTTATTCGCCAAATAATGCTCATGTGGTCGGTGCATGCATGCGTGAAAACGATGTCATTTCATATTTCCGATAAATTTTTGGACATAAATTTTACAATTCACAAAAACTAGGACTAGATTCGTTCATTTATCTTTCTTGGGACCATTTCGAAAAAAATGAAAAGTTATGGGACTAAAAATATTTTTATCTCCAAATTGTTGTGTGAAGATAAGGTCGAAAAATAAATATCATTATATATTTATATGTATATTAAACAAAAAAAAAAATTAACATGTGTCGATATTAATAAAAGATTCCAATAGATATATAAGGATATAAATATATGACTGTTAATAGTAGTAGTAGTGTGTATATATACATGATTATTAACATAATTATCCTAGACTAGAAAAGAATTTCATAAGTTGAGAATTTGGATAAATAATAACGTTGAAAAAGCACAACATGAATTCTTATACAATAACCTGGGTAAAACTAATTTCCAACCTGGCTAGGGAATCAATTAATCTACAAAATATGATCTCCTAATTAATTAATTCTACATAAATTATGAAAATAATAATTTTATGCAAGAGGATGAATGTGTAGCAACTACAATTAAGTATGTGTATGTTGGATTGGAGAATGACTACAAATCGTATTTCTTGGGTTGTCGCCATTGAACGTAACTTCTGGATAAAGATCGAAGTATAGAATAGTTGTCCGGATTTCCTTTCTTACCATACAAATTCTTTCCTCCCAAATCAGTGAACTTTGGTCCTTTACCTTTGCTTCTTTCGATCTGCACGTACGTATGAATTCAAATGGGTAAATTGTTTTTCAAAAACCGTAATTTAATGGGGTGGCAAAATAAGGACCCGTACTTTTCAGGCTGACAAAATGAGGACCATAACTTTTTGAGAAGGCAAAATGAGGACTGTAACTTTCCAAAGTTGGCCATTTAAGGACCATAACTTTTAAAAATAGCAAATTGAGGCTAAATCACCCCGAAGTTCAGGTCAAATTGGGCCGAATTTCAACTCAAATCGGGTCAATAGCCCGACTTGTGAATATTTGACCTCAAATTTCCAATTTTAAACTTATTGTCCTTACTTTGCTAGCCCAAAGAGTTACGGTCCTTATTTTGTCAATCCTCAAAAGTTACGGTGCTTAAAAATATTTTTTCCAATTCAACATACATACATATATAAATCGTACACAAAATATTTTCAATTTATATTATTAATTCATACGTGCGTACCCTGCTTATCTTGCCATCCTTCAAATAATATCGGATGCCAGACCAATTAATATACTGAGAAAAATGAGATCGAACTGCACTTATGGGATACAAAAATTGTCTACTAGCATTGCAGCAAATACCTGCTCATCAGTACTTGTAATCATTAATTAATCCAATATTTAGGGGCGCTTGCTTGGAAATTCTTCAATAAGAATGAATATAAAAATGAGTATAAGACAATTATGGTTATTTTTCTTTACCCATTTTGATTAATTTTTTTCCCTCCTGCAATCATTTCTCCTCTCATTCACCTCCATCATCACCAACAACCTTCTTTTGTGTCATTTTTTCCAAAATTGGAGCACAACACTAATGATATAATTACCATGGATACAACTAATTTTCCCCAAACATATCTCGAGAGGAAAAAACATTTTTATTCTCATTTTCATTGAAGAGCTAGAAACAAGCGTCACCTTAATTAACTCTCAGATGTAGATGAAGAGACTTACAAGAGACCAATTATAAGATGCAAGTGATAAGGGAGGAGCTTCCGGGGACAACAAATTGCATAGCTGCACCTCTATTCTTGTCAAATTCCACATTGAAAATAGTTCAATAAGAGTACATATAGCAAGACACCCAACCAACAATAACCCTGAAACATGATATTGACATATTCATGATTAATAACAAAATAATTTAGGATAAAATAAATAAAGAAATTAATAAAAGAAATAAATACCAGTAAATGGAAAAGGATGATGATGAAGTGAATAGGATGTGAGAGCTGCAGCAACATGAATAGCAGACATACAATAGGGAGCTATGAATCCCCAAGACAAGTAGCAATGCGTAAAGAATAGTGCCCGGTTCATTATTTGGTTCACTCGAGTTGTATACGACTCCAAAACAAATGTTTGCTTCCGCAGATAATTCCAATACCTAATTTCAGGGTAAATCATTTTTTAAGGACAGTAATTTAATGGGGGTGGCAAAATGAGGACCCTAACTTTTCGGGCAGGCAAAATGAGGATCGTAGCTTTTTGGGGTGGCAAAATAAGAACCGCAACTTTTTGGAGTTGGCAATTTAGGACCATAATTTTTAAAAAAAAAAAAAGCAAATTGAGGCCAAATCAGGCCGAATCAACCCAAATTGGGCAAAAATTTCAGCCCGAATTCAAGTCAAATTGGGTAGAATTTCAGTCTAAATCAGGTCAATTTGTCCGATTTGTGATGATTTGGACTAATTTGGTGTCAATTCATCACTTTTTAAAGTTATTGTCCTTAATTTGCCTGCCCATAAAGTTACAGTCCTCATTTTACCAACTCCAAAAATTACGGTCCTTAAAAATATTTTTCCCATGATTAAACTAATTATAACCTGCCAAAGTTAAGATCAGTTGCAAGTGGATGGGGAAAACAGCAACTGGGGGAGATGTAATGAGCCTTTTATGCGCCCCTGCACTCAAATATTCATTAATTACACATACACATATACATATATGTAAATTAAATTAAGGTAGAATTATCGGGGTAAATTTTTTTATGGGAAGTGGCAAAATGAGAATTATACAAAATATATATACATACATATATATATATATATATATATTACCTGCAATAGCAGCAAGAGTCATGTCATCTGAATATCCCCCATTTCGAAGTTCTGAAACTACACCATGACGATCAGTTCTAAAATCATCTGAGTGCATCTGCAGTTTTAAATAAAAAACAAAATTATTTATCACCATAAGATCATATATATATATATATATATATATATATATATTTTGCAAAAAAATTCCAACCATTATTTTTTAGGACCTAAATTACGATTTTATCTCATTCTCTTGGGACCAAAAGAACAATTCATCATTATTTTGGTATCAAAATTGCAGTGTTCTTGGAACATAAAATGTCGAAAAAAATTATGGGACCAAAAGTATCGAAAAAGGACTATTTTGCAAACCATTTATTCTTTTGGGACCAAAATATAATTTACACTATATATGCATGTGTATATATTTATATATATATATATATATATATAGCTTACCATCATGCATCCTCCCCATAGAAAGAATGTTTTTCCACCAGTTGCGAACCCCATAGAACAAGGCTGCATGCATGCGGGCACCAAATAAAATTAAATTAAATTTCGAAAAAAATGCCTAATTGGTAGTTGTGAACATGTTATTGCTATGCATACCATGTGATATTCATAAATGCAGTAACTTCCTAAACTTCCGGATGGTAAATCAAGAGGGTATCCAGTTTGAATAAATATCTGCACCCAACAACAACAACAACAACAACAATAATAATAATAATAATAATAATAATAATAATAATTTTATTTCGATGTTGAGAATATATAATATAAAGAGAAAAAATATTTATGCTGCCATAACTTATTGGGTCTCCAGTTTTGGTCCCCAAAAAGTTTTCTACCTAATTTTGGTCCCTTAACTTTTGAATTTATCCAATTTTGGTCCCATTTTCGCCGTAAATTCTAAAACACCGTCGTTTTTGGTCATGTAACATGCGCGTGCCGGCAAGAATTGAGATCAAAATTGGACAAATTCAAAAGTTATGGGACCAAAATTGAACAAATTTTCATGTCACGTGACCAAATCCAATGTCGTTTTGGATTTTCCGTAACTGGGACCAAAATTGGGCAGGTAACTTTTGGGACCAAAATTGGATATCCAATAAATTACAGGACCAAAAACTTTTTTCTCATAATATAAATATACATACATATACATACATACATCTGGATTCTTCTCCATTTCAGCAGTGAGGGCTCCAATAGAGCCAGGATGCAGCCTGACATCATCATCTAGAAATAATACATACTTGCTATCTTTATGGATTTGCTCTACCCCAATCTGCATCCATGTAAAACACATGCAATATCTATTATTGACGAATGAGTCACTCTCCTATTAAGCAGTTTCATAGTTTGAAATTGATACCTTAGAATCATTCACCGATATCATAATAATTTTATACTCATCGATATCATAACCATTTTATACTCACCGATATCATAACCATTTTACACCGTGATATCGGTTTATGAATGTAATGGTATCACTAAATGAATGCTATGGTATCAGTAAATAATTCTAATGGTATTAATTTCATACTATGAAACTGTTTCACACTAAATTTTGTCTTGACGAATATTGCAATATCTTGTTAACTATCTTGACATAAGGTTTTTACTCCATTACCTAGTGTCGTGAAACTGGTTTACTACTCATATTTTATAGTAAAACAACTTGATACTAAAAATAATACCTTATAGTATAAGTAATATCTTTTAATGAACCAACTAATACCCTTCAAACCAATTTCATCTGTAAAACTTGTTCACACAAGACTTTTCCTAATAAATATATTTTGAGTCAAATTAATATTTACCAACTGATTATGAATCTTCTGACTACATGTTGTTGAAAGACCAGCTACCACAATTTTGGCATCAACTTCATCCTGCACAAATTTTATATAGGTTTGACCAAAATTGAGAAATAAATTGAGCAAGAAAATATTGAATGAGAGAAAATTGTAGTTTACCCATGAGAATTTTCCAACAACAATTTTAATCCCATGTTCTATTTTGGTCCTTTTTTTCAAAAATAGTCTCGAACATTATTTTTTAGAATCAAAACTGCAATTTTATCTAATTCTCTTGAGATCAAAACTGAAACTTATCATTCTCTTGGGACTAAAAATGTCAAAAAATTACAGGACCAAAAGTGTCAAAAAATTATCATTTTGCAGACAACTTATTCTCTTGGGATCAAAAATGCTATTTGCCCTATTGAATGTTACCTCAAAATCATTTAGTAAACGTTTAACGGCATGATATGCAGGATCGTCTGTGCTCTCAACTACAAAAAGAAATTCCAGGGGACCACCATATAAAGATGTAATCTGCAGCAGGCATTAATTAATTATAATTAAACTAATTAATCATAAACACATTGTATTAATTAATAAATTTATAGTGGGAAATAATTAATTAATGTTATGGAGTACTGGCCTGAGATCTCCAGTTATGAAGATTGTGTTCACCAAAACCCTTTAAAGGCATTACAACAGAAACCTTTGGCAAAGTGAGCTGACTAGAATGCTCAAGGTCATTAATATTGTAATAAAGAAAAGCAAAGCTATTTCCACCTTTAATGCTTGCCTTCAATCGTTTTATCTCTTTACGCCTACAAAATATATAAATCAATGTGTAACAAGATAAGACAATCTTATGTGAAGCAGTTTCATAGTATGAAATTGGTATTATTAGAATCATTCACCTGATACCATAACTATTTTATATTGTTATATCGGTTGGGATAATTGCATATTTGGTCCCATAAAAATTTTTTAATTTCAAAATGGTCTTTTTCATGCATATTTGGTCCTATACTAATATTCTGTCAATATTTAACGGATTTTGAGCGCGTAACCCGTTAAAGTTTGCACTTTTAGTCCCGCAAGTTTGCACTTTTAGTCCCACAATTTCAAAGCACTTAACGGAAGCCGTTAACTTGGTTAACGGTTAGGACCAAATATGCATATAAAAGGACTATTTACAAACGTAGGGACCAATTGTGAAATTGAAGAATTCCTACAGGACCAAATGTGCAATTAACCCGATATCAATTTATAAGTGTAACGATATCACTAAATGAATATTATGGTATCAATAAATAATTCTAATGGTATTAATTTCATACTAAGAAACTGTTTCACAATAGATTTCGCCCGAATGAGGCACTCTCTCGTGGAGCAGTTTCATAGTATGAAATTGGTACCATTAGAATCATTCATTGATACCATAACCATTTTATATTGTAATATCGGTATATAAATGTAATGATATCACTAAATGAATTTTATGGTATCAGTAAATAATTTTAATGGTATTAATTTCATACTATGAAACTGATTCCCACTAGATTTTGCCCAAATTAAATTAATTCTCGGTGTAATTAATAATGTAGATAGATAGATCATGAATTTAATTCGTACCTCACATAATAAGCTAAACCCCAACCAAAAGCCAGAAGTAAGCAAATAACAAATCCCTACACCATCAACAAAAGTTTCACATCGTAAATTTACCAATATTAAAAGCAAGTCAAGCCTTCTTTGAATTAATTAATACCACCAAGTTATATGTATAGGTAAACACAATTTAGGGGCGGTTGGTTGAGAATTCCTCAATGAAAATAAGAATCAATGAGAATGAATATAGGGCAGCTATAGTGGTTAATGAAAACAAAAATGATTTGTCACTACTTTCCCTTCTAAATTAAAGTAATCATTACCCAATTTTAATTAACTTTTTTCTCTCCTACAATGATTTCTCCTCAATCATTCCCTCCACCTTCACTATCACTTGTGATGTAACCATCATTGGAACAATTCTTTCTTCAATATTCTAGGGGCATAAAGAGAAATATATTTCATTTCCATTCTTATTGAGGAATTTACAACCAAGCGCCCTTAAACTACATAGTTGCATTAAGTGGATCCACTCCCTTAATTATTTCATATATAATAATAAAATATTACCCACCCAGCCACTTGAAAATTCCAATTTTACTGAACAAGAACTAAGTGTGAAAAAGACAACAACAACCACGTCCGAATCATTTATTTTCCTATTTATCTTGTCAACCATGTTGATTTTTTTTTTTTTAAATGTGTGTTGAATTAATTTCACAAATAGAGGGAGGAAATTCTTTATTGAGAGAGTGACTGAGTAAAACGTTTTTCTTCTGGTTTCACGAAATATTTTCAATTTGACTTCTTGTTTTAAGTCTCAACGTCAAAGGCATGATCATCGGTTCACTGTAAAAATAAATCATTTTTTAATTGATTGTTATTATATTTTTATATTAGTTTAAATAATTTTAACTTTGAGCATGCTTTATAATAATCAGTTGTGAAAAGTATCACAGCCAGTCGAGGAATTTTTAGAAATGATTATTTTCTCTTTATAATTGATCTAACTTGGTGTTTTATAAAAAAAAAAAAAATTATCGGGCAAATGGTGACTCGAACCCATGGTGTTTTATAAAATCTTGATTTATACAATTCAAAATATGACGAGGTTATTAATTTTTTCAATTTAGAGAGGTTACGAGGAGATGAAAATGAAAGCTTGTTGAGGTCTTAAAAGAAATTTCAAAATTTACTGGCACATAATAGTTTTTCCAAAATTTCAAAATTTGTTTTCGGGGTTATCATTTTTAAAGTGTTTTTAACCAAAAGAAATAAATTTTGCAATTAATGTGGTGGATTATTTGAAGAAAATGGATGAGTTGGGTACCCTTCAATTAATACTTTTGATGAAACAATTAATATCGTTTAAAATTAAAATTTTATAACATAAACAACTAATACTCTTTAATAAAACAATAAGTACCTAAGTACCTTCAAAATAGTTTGACGGTGAAACTTGTCCACACAAGATGGATGGGTGTTTTCCAAATGCAAAAATTTCTTATAAGATCTTGTTGACGATACTAGTTACAATACCAAATACAAAAAGAAGTTTCTCAAAGTTGAAGTTCATAAAACTTACCTCCAATCAATTATGTCAAGGGAAGGAATGGATAAGTTAGTTATACTATCATTTGAGAAATAAATTATTGAACAATTTAATTATTCTAACTTGATCATTATTAATTTTGCTGCTAAAATTGTTAGATGAGTTGTATTAATTTATGTAATTATTTGAGAGATAGTTGTCGTATTATTTTAAGTGTAAAATATTTTGTATATTGTACATTTCTAATTTTGTTAAATATTATCAGCTTTGACGTTGTGTAAAATATGGAATGATCGACAGAAGCAAATCCTATTTTAAAATTCGATTAAAGTCTAACCTGTTTATAATTACACATTAATCTAGTTTATGAACTCCAATGCATGATGTCATAGGCTGAAAGTAAATTAAAATAACATTCAAGAATCTAACTTGTACTCACCCCGTACCAAAACTGTTTGAACAGCTAACTAGGCATGGAGATTAAGAAAATGCATTTTTAGGGAGTTGACTATTTGTTAGTGAAAGGTATAATTGGAAAATCATGTGTATGTAAAGTAAAGAGTTACTTAATTGAGTTGAAAAAGTAATGACATTATTTTAAATAAATATGTATTGTGATAGTGTTAAAAATGAAAGGTATTTTCATATATAGATGTGCAAATAACTGTGGAACGGACGTTCAAGTAAGTTTGCAAACACTTGTGGGACGGAAGGAGTATGTTCGGAAAGTCAGAATTATATCCATCTTTTAATGAGTGTATTAAAACTACATTTTCTACATTCTTGTAATCTCAAGTATAAAAGACACGTCTTCTGTCAAAAAAAAAAAAAAGTATAAAAGACACGTTCGATCCCTCAAAACCAATATACAGTATATCACACCTGGAAGAGTACAGAGGGAGAAACAAAAAAAAAAAAAAAAAAACACTAAGGCTCCATTTGGATAGAGTTATTTGAAATCAAAGGATTTGATGATAATACACTATACATTTACACATCAAAATGGAGAAAAACTAAATGAATGGATTTGGTTCACATAAATATTACTTATAAGTGGGATGATTTCAAATACCCAACAAAACCTAGTCATTTGAAATCCTCCCACTTCTCTCACTTGTGCTTAATATTTGAGTGAATCAAATCCATTCATTTAGTTTTTCTCCATTTTAGTCTGTATAAATACATGTATATATTATCCTCAAATCCCTTGATTTCAAATCCACTCCATCCAAATGGAGCCTAAAAGGATTCATATTTTCGAAGAAAAAAACTTGTTTGATACAATTTCACAATGAGACGTTCATAAAATAGTACACGACATAACACACATTCATTTTAAAGTATTAAAATATTATTTCAAAATTATATTCCATCTTATTGTGGGACGGTCATTCCATATTTATGACAAAATGCTCGAGAGATAATACATAGAAAGAGAGTTAAAGTTGAAGGTTAACAAAAACAAGTACCCCTATCCTCCCATAATAACTTGCACAATTTCTTTATTTAGACGTCCCAAAATAATTTGCATATCTCAAAAATAGAAACCTCACTATAAACTCCACCCTCACATTATTCACAATATTACACAAAATAACATTACTTTTGGCCCCACACATATACACAATCCAGCTTATCTTACTTTATAAATAAACATTTACAAAATTACCCATCAAACCCAACTCATTATTCCACTTTCTTAATTTGTGTGTCCACAAAATGGTCCAAGTTTTTTTGGGATGGAGAGGGTATGAACTAATCCATTTTGACCAAAAACATGCAGAATTTAATAAAAATGGTACCTGGATCTGCAAAAATAGCGCAACTGGAGTACAACAAGCTTGGCTGGCGGATAATAAATAGGCATCCAATGTATCAAATGGCGACATTTCCACTAAACGATATATATGTGTAATTTCAATGAATTGTAAGGGCTCGTATCCTTGGAAGGGTCGAGTTCCCCTTGTACTTGTTTTTTTCAATGAATTGTTTTTTTCAAAAAAATAAAATTAAGGAGAAAATATATCCAACATTTTTGTCTTCATGATTCTGCAGATCGTCATGGAAGAAAAGATACAACAAAGAAGGAAGTGGAGAAAAAATGGGGTAATGTGAGAGACCGCGTAATTTTATATTTTCAAGAGTGGAAAGAGAATTTGCATGCCTATTTTCAGTAAACTATTCTATTTCCATTGTTGTAAGAAAAATGCCTTTTGGAATATGAGGAAATTGGACAGAGAAGCTAGGGTCCGTTTTTAACTTTCTTTTAATATTTTGAGTGAATGAAAATCCTTGGTTGATAATTATGTAGTATGTTACGTAATTTCTTTTAATAAAAAATTAAAACAAAAACTTTTAGGGTATGCTTTTTTTTTTTTTTTTTGGGGGTTCAAAATTTAGATTTGGATTAAAAATTTAAAACCTATTTCAAATTGGGTTTTAAAATTTGGTTTTTACTAAGTCGTGGCATACTAGAGCAAGATATATGCAAAAGTCTGATTGTTTAGCTCCTGAACGTACGATTTTAGTGAGGATTAAAAATCTAGTTGGGGAGGTGTGAATAAACTTTTAAAACTTTTTGTGAATTTAGAGGGCGCTTGGTTGCAAATTGTTTAATGGGAATGAGAATGAGAATAAATATAATACAATTATGGTGGTTAATGAGAACAAAAAATGATCATGACACTATTTTCTCCTCCTAAATAAGGTAATCATTACCCAATTTGATTAACTTATTTTTCTCCTACAATCATTTCTCCTCAATCATTCCCCTCACCACTATCAATAACCTTATTTTGTCTCATTTTTTCCAAAATTGGAGCACAACACTAATGATGTAACACCATGGAGATATTTCTTCCTCCAATGCGCCTCCTTAGTTAGATCAGTGATTTTTCAATTCAACTTCATATAAGGTTAAGTGGTGTAAGGAGATCAACTCAAACTGATAATCATCCTACTGATTGTTGCACTCAACTAATTAATCGGACGACTATCAAGAAGTGTTGTGTGCGGAAGTGTGTAGGCCCTTAACTCTTGTAGGCGAAAATCCTTTTCAAAATAACTTAGAAAATGATCAACTTACTTGATATAAAGACAAATTAGGTGAGTTTATATGCAATGAATCGATGCAATGACAGTTAGTAATCAAAGCAATAAAAACACACAGAGATTTATAGTGGTTCAAGACTCACTTCTACGTCCACTCTTTCACTACGAAGCAGAGTAATTCTAGCTAGTATCTTGGGAATCTTAATTTAGAATGCCAATGGACATTTTGCTAGTCTTGTCTTCCTTCGTGGGACTCGACTAATTTAGAATTTAGAATGAGTTCCAGTCCTCTCCTATCAATTTTTAGTTGATTCAATCAACCTTCGAATCTGCTACAAACTTCCTAGTTAATTAACTCTCGAAGTATGGATTTATTTAAAGAGTTTCCAACTAGGTTAGATTTCTCTTACAATGATTAGTCTTGCAGCTAGGTTGAGAAAATATCTCTAAGCTTTGGATATATGCATGTAAGCTTATGGAAACATATCTAGGAGCATTCAATTATGAAACTTAGAAAATTCTAAGAATGTTTATGGTTTCACGCTTGATGAATTGTGCTATTAGAAAATTGTTTGAATGTTTGTTTGCTCGTTAACTTGGTAGAAGTTTTATAACCTTACTACAAAGGTATAATCTGTATTTATAGTGTGAATTTAAATATTTTTGAAGAGTAAATTCAAATTCAGACTATTTTTTTGTGTGCAAACTTTCTTGGAAACAACTAAAAGTGTATTTTACTATTTCAAGGTAAGATACTAGCCGTTTTTGTACTAATCACATTGTTGTTCTATCTGAATCTTCCAGCTCTTGTTAGTTTCCGTACATGCATTGTTGATCTCTTATTGGTTTACGTAATCATGCTAGGTAATGCATTGTTTTTAACACTTTATTTGTTGACCAACATTCTTCATAAATACTGACTTAAATGTTGAGATTTCTTTTGTCTTGAGTGAGCAACTATTGTATCAATCCATCTGATCAGCTGAGTTCTAAACTCCAGACTCATCTGATCAGTCGGAACTTAGAGTTGTGCTTAAAAGCAGCTCTTCCGGTCACAATTAATAGGATGATCATTCTTCACTTCCTTCTTCCAGGCCTTGATCTTGAACTACATCATCGATCTTCATTTGAATACTCACCTGATCAGCTAAGTCTATTTACATTTAGACTTATTTTATCAGTCAAGATACCTTAGACAAGAATAAAACCTAACTTCTATGAAGTTGTTTATAAAATAGCTTAATCTTGTTACATGTCTTGGCACAAATCAATTAATACATATATCCCAACAATTTTTCCTTTTTTTTTTTTGATAACTCGGTATCCGGCCCAAGGACCGACTAATCCGGAGACCAATCCCACCGTCCACTAGCGGGGGCCCCATTTAAAGCCAGAGCAAAGCTCAGTATGGACTGGCCCATCTCAGGAATTGTTTGCACCCAATGGGTTTCGAACTCGAGACCTATGGAGCATCACACTCCTAAACCGCCAAAACAACACTTTAAACTAGAATCTTGGAGAAAACAATTAGATTAAAGTGTTAGGAGGCTTGATAGGAAGAGAGTGAGAAGTTGTCTTTATGAAGCCAAGAAAAATGAGTATTATATATAAGAATTACAAGCTACATCTTATCCTGTCAGCTATTAAAGGCCCGCTTGGTAGGGTTATTAGAAGTAGGCAATGAGAATGATTCATTAATCATTTTCATTGATGATGCTTGGTAATATTTATAATTTGAAATTGATTTAAAAATAAAATAATCACTAATTTATTTTGATTACATAATCTCCCTTTTATAATCAATCATTTAACAATCATTCAATTTTCCTCTGCTCAACTTTTTTCTCGCTCAAATTTTTTCGTGCTCAACTTTCTTTCTAAAATTCATCAATGGAAATGAATCACTAGTCATTTCTATTACCTAATTCTAATACCCCCAACCAAGCGGCCCCTAAATGATTTACATTTTTCTTTCTTTCAGCTAATATGCCTAAAAAAGACGAGTCTTGAGGGCATCCTTGTCTTCTTGACTGACATAGTTGTCATCTAGAATGTAATGATTGAGAACGTCATTGATGAACAACCAATTTGGCCTTCCAATCTTCTCATTGATCGGAGTGATGAAGGCCATGGGTTCAGGTGGAAGGATGTTGTAGTTGTCTGATATGAACTTAGCCAACAAACCTAGCAATTGAGTTGCCACGAATTCGCATTCAGTCCTTAACTTTTTGTATTGCCTATTAGGGGCTATTTTGCAAGAGTTGTATTTTTCTATGAGTGGTTAGTTGAAGTTGTTAGGTGTTAGTTAGTTGGTTTGGTAGAATTGTTTCCTGTATAACTAGTTGTATAAGCTCATATGAGGTATATGAAAATATAGCAAACTAGTTCTTGAAGCAAATTCTTACTTTGTGGATTGATTCGAAAGCTTGTTAGCCCGAGCTAGAGCTTCGAATCGGGTTTCGTTGCTTGCCAACCTGAGTTGGGGCATTGAAATTATCGAGCCTAATTCGCGGTTCTCATCAATTGGTGCTTTTATTGAGAGGTAGAATCACGGTGAGAATCACACTTCAAATACTAAAGGATCAATGGCTAGCCTATCATTGAACCAAAAAGAGAGCTCAAGAACATGGAAGATGGTGTGCGTCTTGAGTTCTTGGAAACCTGCTAGATCGGATGGAAATGACCGTTAACAGATTAAAAGGGAGAGTCGATTCAATGGAAAAAGTTGTGGATCGATTGGAAAAAAATTGATCGGAAGCTTAGACACAAGAAACGCAGAAGTTAAATCGCGTTTACCATCTAATTTCTCGCAGCAATTCAAAGAGAATTTCAGACGACATTGAGTTTGATGAAGGTTGCTTTCGAATTATGACCAAATTCATGTTGTGGGAAGAAGAAACTACCAGTAAACCCTCCAATGGAAACTTCATTCAGCAAGGATCCGATCACCGTCTCCTCAAAACAAATAGTGGTTCACCATATTTCACCTCGTTCTCCTTTACCAGCAAAGACTGTCTTGATCCATCACAAACTTCCTTCTTCCAGGATCTTAACATCCCAACCAAGATTAACAAAGTTTCTATCAAAATTATCAACCTCGTTGAGCCCATTAAGAAGGGAGATAAAATGGGTATTTTTGAAGTGCTGTATTTTCCAACCTTGAAATTATGCCATCATCTTATGGGATGTTTGTACTCTTTGCTTATGGCTATGGGTCCTGTCTTCCGCCACAAGATTCTTGATTTGACCAAAGATGACCTTATTGAGAAGATTGCTCAGGTGTGTACATTGTTACTTCTCTATCACCGTGCCAAAACTTTTAATTCTTCCGTAAGAAATTTTGAAAGATATCAAAATTCGGGCCAAAGCACGATTCAGCTTTTCAAGAATTGATTTGAGAGCTTCGTGAAGGATGGATTGATGTTCTGAATGAGAATGTGAAGAAAGAGACAATGATGGCTAAAGTGGAAGAATTTGCACGATTTCGTTCAACTTTGGAGGGCCAATTTTTCGTTTTCGATAGAGGAAAAATCATGTTTTCTTCGCTGACGTTACAAGAAATAAGAGATAAGGACAGAGATTATCCTTGAGGATAAGGATGTTCTTTATGGGGCCGGGAATGATGTGAACTTAGCCAACAAACCTAGCAATTGAGTTGCCACGAATTCTGCATTTAGTCCTTTAACTTTTTATATTGCCTATTAGGGGCTATTTTGCAAGAGTTGTATTTTTCTATGAGTGGTTAGTTGAAGTTGTTAGGTGTTAGTTAGTTGGTTAGGTAGAGTTATTTCCTATATAACTAGTTGTATAAGCTCATTTGAGGTATATGAAAAATATAGCAAATTAGTTCTTGAAGCAAATTCTTACTTTGTGGATTAATTCGAAAGCTTGCTAGCCCGAGCTAGAGCTTCAAATCGGGTTTCGTTACTTGCCAACCTGAGTTGGGGCATCGAAATTATCGAGCCTAATTCACGGTTCACATCATTGTCTTCAGTTGGCAACTATGGTCAGTTTTGCCCATAGATCTTTGAAGTGTTTGTGGTCGCTCATCAAATTGAAGAAGATTTCCTCAGCTGGAAGATCAACCCACATCTTAACAATGTAGTGTTGAACTAAAAACTCCTTTGCTTTCTCAAATTCTTCGGCCAGCTCCGCTGGACAGAAATCATCAATATACACATCAAGAGGTGGCGTATAAACTCCAGGCTCGTTGTTCTCAACTTTCTTCTATCCTTTCCTCTTCCCCTTCTTCAAATACTCTTCATCAACTATCAATTTCATTTGTAGCTTCATCTTTCTCAGCTGCTTTTGGAGGTTTCAAAGTACTACTGAACGACTTCACAGGATTTGAAGACTTCACAATCGTCAGTTGCATTCTAGAGGTATCAACATCAATATTTTGCAGCTATTTTCTTCCAAGTCCATCTTCCATCTTATCCAGTCTGCTGGTCAGCTCACTGCAGACATCATCTTCCCCCTTTTTAGCATCATCAATATGCCAGATTAGCGTTCCACTGAAGTTTTGTAGCTCATCCTTTAGGCTCAAATTTAGCTAGTTGAATATGTTCGCTTGATCAACGGTTAGAGCTTGCTTCATATCTTCGAAGGTTATCTATTTAATCACGGGTTTGAAAAAGGCAAGATCGACAGGGGACTTTGTTCAGAATCCAAGAGGGAGACGATATTTCCTAGTTCAAATCTTTGTAGACAACATCATCTTCGGATCCCCCGAATATAACACCTCAAAATAGTTATGCATAATTTACAAAATATTTGAATATATATATATATATATAATAGGTGTACACTTATATGTGAATTATTTATGTTACAAAGTATATACATATAAATAAATAATTTATTATAATATTTTTAATAAAATGCATTAACTACTCTATATATATATATACACACAATTTATTCTCTAAATTCCAAAGAATATATCCATGGTTTCCTAGACATAAAATTATTCTAGCAAATTATGCATAAGTTGATTAAATTCTACAAGTGGGTGTATTTATCAAATTACACACTAATATATATTCTTTACAATTAGAAAGGTCATTTTTCTCTATCTCAATTTATAAAGCATACAAAAATATTTTGAACATATAAATTCACGAATTTAAAATATAATATTACTATATTAATTTTTATGATATAACACCTAATTAAATTACTACATTATTTATTT
This sequence comes from Paraleonurus japonicus, assembly GCA_030762865.1. Taxonomy (NCBI): domain Eukaryota; kingdom Viridiplantae; phylum Streptophyta; class Magnoliopsida; order Lamiales; family Lamiaceae; genus Paraleonurus; species Paraleonurus japonicus. Next base: position 29,637,206 of record CM061060.1, read on the forward strand.
GATAACCAAACCGACATACATACAAAACTATGCATATACAACCTACTTCTTAAAAAGAATACTCTCTCCTATTCAAAATATATGTCATCCTAAGCTCATGCACACATTTTAAGAAAAATATTTACTTCTTTCTATACCCTTAATTAATAGTTTTGAAATTTTCCACATGATTTTAAAGATTATTATTATCAATATAATTTTAAAAAAATTAAGGGTAATTGGGAAAACTATAATTAATTCACATTGAAAAGTGCAAAACGACATTTAAATTGCAAATAATACGAAAAGTCAAAACGACATATATTATGAATAGGAGTGAGTAATAATTAAATTATACACACACACACACACATATATATATATACATGCATGTATATTTTAGTTATTTAATATTATATATATATGATACTCTCTCCGTCCAAGAAGTTGTGCACACTTTTCTTTTCGTCATCCCAACAAGTTATGCATACTCCTAAAATGAAAATATCACACAATATTAATACCCTCATAATATCATTTAAATCACAAAAATGCTACTCTTATTCTACTCTCTACCGTATTCTCTCTCCTACTTTATCTCATTAAATCACCTAAAATACCCTTCACTTTATTCTCTCTTACACTTTATTCTTATAAAAGTCAACCAAATTAATTTTTCTTAGTTTCCGTGTTCCAAGAGGTGTGAATACCTAAAAAAACATAGGATACTATCTCTTTTTTTTTTTTTTTATGCATGAATGCACAACTATAAATGGATATTGAATCCACCGTCTATATACATTAGTGCATATGTATACAGACTATTAGTTTTGCCTCTAAAAGGAAAAATAGGCGGCACAGCTAGGAGAGTTAACAATGATGAGGTTGGAGCGAGTTGACAGCTGCTTGCTATAAATAGGCACCATTTGAGTGTTAAAAAAAAGAAAATAAATTAGAAATATACCTATATTATTACTAGAAAAGTAACGAGGCACCAAAGAACCTTTTAAATTTTCTTTGCGCTACGTAAGGTAGAGATTTATTTCAACTCTTAATTGAGTTATAATATTCAAATATTATAATTATTCTTATTAAATTTTATTATATTATTAATATTCATATTAAGTCCGGCCCACCCACCAAATTCATGTTAAGTCTGACCAACCAAGAAATTTATGTTACATCGGCCCACCAACAAATTTCATGCTAAGTCCGGTATTGCCAACACATTTACAAGTTTTACTAGTTATATTATTTACATTTTTAAAATTTAGTTTGTGCAATTATGATGTTACCCCACTAAGTGTATTTTCACACACTTGCCCCATTCTTAAATATTTTTCGGTGTAGGAGTTCGACAAGGATGTTATGTCTAAGAAAAAATAAATAATAAATTACTACTACACTATCTCGTTGGTCCTGCATTTAGATGTGTAAAGAGATGTAAAGTCTAGAACGGGGGTTGAATAGATTTTACCACACTCAAAACTTTTTGCAACTTTTCCGTGAGCCGAGTGTGCGGTCAAATGTAAGACTTTAGAATTCTTCTTGAGATAAGTACTCAAAGTGTGTTTGTGAAATCAAGAGACTTGTAAGGGTTGAAGTCTTCTTTAGAAAGGTTGAAGTCTTCCGATTATGTGGAAGCTTTCTATCTCATGGGTGTGTTTTGAAAATCCTTTTAAAGCAAACTCTTCTTGTCAAGACTTAGAAGACTTGATGTCAAACTAATCTTGAGAGTTTAATCATGAATGAGCTTATAAATATGTATGCAAAAAGCTATAAAGAGACACAAAGTTTTATAGTGGTTCGTATATAACGATCTTACATTCACTTTTCCCGATTCTACAAGGGACTTACTATCAACTCACGATCTTTAGTCTTTTCTCCTCGATCACTTTGAGGATTCGACTTGAGGTTTTACAAGTTCCTGTCCTTGGTACAAATACTAATCCTCGAGTGTTTTATGACTCTTAGATCATTAGTTAATCAACCTTCTCTCGCACCGAGATAATGGATGGTGATTTTATAGTCCTAACTAAGAAATAATTCTCGATCTATTAGTTTCTCTAAGAAAAAAATGAATTATTTTTCTAAGCTTGTGTTAATGCGTTTAAGCTCTTGGAATGGTGATCGTGTTTGTTTGTTACCTTGTGGTCTTTTTGTTTCTATTTTGAATATGCATGTGTTCCATACGCAAGTCTGTAGTGATCATCAATATTTATAGAGATTGAAAAACTAGCCGTTGAAAAAGCTAGCAATCGGATCCTCTATAGTTTGGAAAATATATGTTGGTTGACTTGCATGATTGGTTTGATTGATTCCCTTCCATATATTTCTTTATTGATTTACTACCCGATTGATTTTCTTGATTGGTATTTGATTGGATTTCCATACCTTTCTTGATTGCAATCTAATTTTTATGATTCAAACTTGATTTAATCACCGATTGCGGTTGGGGCAATGGGCACCCCTCCGGAACTTGCTCGGCGGCCTCCTCATCCGCCTCGATCTCCCTTCCCTCGGGGCTTGCTTGCCTTCTTTACCCTCGTCTTCGCCCGAAGAGATCGGGCACCACCGACATGATAACCGAATGGGCCGAGCGGAAGGGGGTAATTGAAACTGCGGCAGCCGGTTAGAAGGTCGTAACCTCGCCTCGAAATGTGTAAACACTAACAAGGTCTCACCCGAGTCCACGCGGAGATGACGAGGATAGCAAAAGAAACGAGCCTCTAGCCTCGACTCATCGTTGTTCACCCCGAACACTTCTTTTTGGCAAACAGGATGAGCAAAAGCTTGGCAAGAGCGAGCGGAAGTCGGTATTTAGCTCCCCTCCTTTGGGATGAACAACTCTGCAAAGAAAGAAAAGAATTAGATCAGTCTTAACCGGACGAGCAAGAATAAAAGATCTTACTTGCGGGTTTGTGCCCAAAAGTGGAAGGAATCTCGTGTTGGAGTCAAAATCAGCCCCGGCAACGAAGAACCACCTTCGCCGCCAGTCCCGGAGTTTGGAGGGGATCCCATTGAAGAAGGTCCTACCCCGTCGAGTCCGGATGTATAGCTCCTTCTATGACTCGGACAGGGTGAAGATGAAGTTAACCTCGACCGCGGTCGGCATCCTGCATGTAGGAACTTCCCCAACCAAACAAATAGGGTGAGGAGGTTCGCCCACCCGCTGGGATGGATCTCGAACGGCGACCTTCCGTGCAACGAAGAGGTGAGAGATATTAGGATGGAGAGGGAACCAGAGCCCGGCCTCCATCATGTGATAGTTGACGGCGAGCATCCCCTCGGAGGCTAGTCGTGCCTCTCATTCTCAAAGCAGGCACATAGAGGTGCACGCCGCAAGGGACCTGCCACCTTGCCCGCCAGCGACCAGCTCGGCCTCGGGCCACCGAGCTCCTCCTCGTCTATGCGTTCGCAGCCAATCCGAGCTTAACACCCTCTGGAACATTTGACGGGTCCCTCCGAGTGAACATAGGGGTGCTCCCGCAGATACTCCGAGTAGTCAAAGGTGGAGATCGACCCCGCTAGCCGGCCAACGTAGTTCTCCCGAGGCCTCGTAGGCGGCCGTGACCTTTGCGGCGGCCTGCTCGGCCCGCTCTTCATCCGCTTTCCTCGCTTCCTCCTCTACCTCCTCCTCCAAGACACACTCGCTCTCATCCAGGAGCTCGGTAGCCGAGGACCATGAGCGACCGGCAGCCCCGCCGCATCTTCGCTCTCGGTCTCTCGCTATCACTGTTTTCGGAGGATAGGAGCTCGGCCACCATCTCCTCCGTGGCCCTTTCCACTTCTACATCGGCTGGAGGCATCCCCAAATCCTCGCCGATCCTCATGTCGATGCCCAAGTCAACTAGATCGGCGAAGGGGGCATCTCCGGCCATTCCCACACCACCACCACCGGGAACGGCGACGCCGAGACCTCCACCCTCCGGAAAATCCCATCCAATCCGTCCCGGTCCGGATAACCCATATCTGCGGGCGGCATTCTGCCATCTCCCGGGATGATTCTCCTCGATGGCGACGCCTCACCGAACACCGTAACCGGTACCAAGGGAAGTGGCTCCCGTGATCTCACCATTTTCGATCGGTAGAAATTGAAGAAAATAAAAGGAAAGAAAGGTTTTAAAAGTTTGAAGGGTGTTTACCGATTGGAATGTGGATTTGAAGCACAAGCTCAAGGTATGGGTACTCTCAAACGCTTAGGGATGCTCGGGAAATCGCAAAGTGAAGAAGGTTTGAAATGAAGAAGATGACCCTATTTATAGGGAGCGGGAAGGACCTCTTTGCAAAAGCCCCAATACCTTTCGAATTTTTGGGCATATTTGCAAATATTTTTGAAGAGACAAGTGCCATTTTGGCGCTCTAGGACACGCCACGTGTCCGCGAGTGGTGGATGCGAGTGGTCACCTCCAACCGCCACGCGCCCGCAGAAAGTTACTTTTGCAGGGCCACGTGGGAAAAAGTGACCCCTTGTCCAATCCAACCGCCATTTTTTCCCAAACCCTTATCCAACTCCACCAATCGAATCCCAAAGGGTGTTCGGCAAAGGAAGCTCGGCATCAAGGGCGAACAACTCCTCAAGAGACTAGCTCGGCCTTCGAACTCCCTCAAAGACCGAATCATGGGGCAATTATTATATGACGATTTATTCGCGGAAGGCCCAACAAAGAATCGGGCCGACCTAATCCAACTAGGCCGAGCCCGAAGGAGCTCGGCACCATTAGAGACCAGCTTGCCGAGGCACGGCGAGCAAGTCTCGGCCGAGTGGACGTAACCCTCCGAGCCCAGGCTGTCGAGGTCTCGCCCGCCCGCCGAGGCGAGCGAACGGAATCAAGCGAGGCGAAGCCCCAAGCGTGGCACAAGATGGCGAGCTCGATGAGGACTCACACTAATCCAGCTCGGCGGATCGCAGACTTGCCGACAAAGCCACACCTAGAATAGTAGCAAGTGCAATGTAACAAGTGTTAATTTAATGTCAACCTTACCTAGTATAGAATGAAATCCTCCGCCAACAGAGGATCCCTGCCAATGCATAACCGGCAAGACGCGAGTGGCCACCACCGCCTGTGTGCGGGCGGGTACATCCCAAATTAAATGAGGATGTTTAGCATTAATTGCAAATTCACCTTTTGTCTGCCCTAGGGCAACACAATTCATGTATAAATAAGACCTATAAGGCACAATAAACGGATCGAAGCATCCACACTTAAGACCGGGATTAACACTCCTAGCAATTCTCTTCTTCTTTACAAGCTTTCGCATTCATTTCTACATTTATTGCTTATCATTGCTATTGATTGTTCTTGGCCATTTATCACCATAAATACCCCAATCAATATTGTTTTTAACCGATAAAAGCCACATTAAACACGTCCAAATATTTCGGTTAACAACAACCGTATTTGTTTGTTACCTTGTGGTATTTTTGTGTCTATTTTAAATATGCATGTGTTCCATACGCAAGTCTCGTAGTAATCATCAATATTTATAGAGATTGAAAAACTAGCCGTTGGAAAAGCTAGTAATCGTATCCTCTATAGTTTGAAAAATATATGTTGATTGGTTTGATTGATTCCCTTCCATATATTTCTTTATTGATTTACTACCCGATTGATTTTCTTGATTGGATTTCCATATCTTTCTTGATTGCAATCTAATTTTTATGATTCAAACTTGATTTAATCATCGATTGGCAATCATGTCTTCTTTCAATCTTGGAATCAGACATTAGTCAACTCTTGAACTCACCTCGGTCTCAACTTACCCGATCAAACTTTTCATAATCCAACCATGCCGACTTCAAGTCTTCTTGTCTGTCACAGAGTATAAGTCACCTAAGGTTTAGAGTTTTAGCCGCCTTAACTCAGTGGACTACTTCGCCAAGTCTTATAGACGAACTCTTCTACTCAAGGCCAAGTTTCCTAGATGACTCTTCTACTCCGTGCCTTATATCTTCTTGACACGAAGTCTTCGGTCCCACTGGTCTTCAAGTCTTCTTGTTTAGTGTAGGAGGGTTTTCCCATTAAAAAAAGACTATCTAACTTGAACTAGATCATTAGGTGACTAACAGTTCAATTGGTCCTATTACACTTAGGATTTAAACACATCATCAAAACTAAACAAATAAATATACTAACACTATCTTTTTATTTATTTTAAAAGAATAGTTTATGGTTTGTAATTTATGATGGGAATTAATCCTAATTTCACGTATTCCGAGTTAAGCTTAATTACTACTACCTCCGTCCCAGAGAAGTCCAGACAGAACTTTTCACCGGTTTTTGTGTGAGAGTTATTTCATAGTAAAACATTTACAAAAGTTATTTTATATGAATGATATGTTAGTTGATCTTATTAACTAGCATATCATTCATATAAAACAATTTTTGTATACATATAAACACTTCAAAACGTGACAAAAAGAACACATTACATTATATATAAAACTTAATAAAATACAACTCAAAATACAAGCCCACGGTTTGACCCAACAGTCGTCATCTATGTACACACCACTCAAAACCCCGTAGGAGTTGCAGACACCTTGTCCAAAGAGAACCACAACTTCACAAATCATCGATTACCTACAATGCATAAATTATGTGAGATTTATAAATCTCAGTAAGTAGAAATTATGCATGATGTGATGTTTAGTTCGAAAACCTCCCAATGCGCCGCATTCTCTCTGGTCGCCTTAACTCCTAGGTCGCCCTTCCGTTTTCCCTTTGAAATCTCCTAATTCATTTCTAATCACTCGCCTAATTCATTTCTACTCACAACTCACCAATTCAACCACCCTATCTATTTCTATAATAATTACCGAACTCATAAGTTCATTTCACAATAATCATGGAATTTACAGAGTTCAATTCACAATACTCACCGAACTCACAGTTCATTCCACTCCAAATATGGAGCTCACAGACTCCTTTCATAATGATAATTGAATATCAATCAAATATCACAGCTTAATACAATATTCACATATCACCAATTGAGTATAAATACTTCACAAAATATTATATTTATGCATTGTAGGTGCAAATGAATTTCTACTTACCTCAAGTCTCAGAAACGTTGATAAATCAAATCCTAAACCTCTTTTTATCGCCTTTCACTATCAAATAAGAACAATTATTAATAATTTAAGGGTAGGGTTTTGTTCTACTCATCACGAGCTTCAAAACGGTATAAAATTTGTTAATTGACGGAAATCGAATATTTACCAATATACTTCGGGATTTCGCACCATACCCCTCTCTCGCGCGCTCTCTCTCTCGAATATGGCTATGCTACGAAGAGATTGAATATGGATGCTTAAACTTGGCTTCTCTCTCACCGTCGCACTTTCTTACCTTCTGTTTAAATCTTTCTAATTTGATATAGGCATATATGGTATGATATATATATGGTTGTCTCTTTCCAATTGATAAGGGCGTGCATATCCCTATATCATCCACCGCCTAAGGTAATCTTCCAAGGTGATGCGGATAAAAATGTCGAGCCCAACTACACGTAGGGCCCAAATACGACCAGCCCAATAGGGCCCAATGATGCCATCAAAAACTCTAAGTAGAGGGAGGGAAACCCGAGACGGGCCCGAGCCTGTGTCGGCCGAGACTAGGCTACGAAGCCCTAAACCCACTCTACTGTGGGCCCCGAGGCCTCGTAGGAAGAGGGGCCAAGAGGCCCAAGCCCAACTTCAGTATAGGCCACGAGGCCTAAATCCACCTACGGGCCACGAGGCTCCTAAACCCGATCGCAGTGGGCCGCGAGGCCCAAACTTAGCCGGGCAGGAGGGCCGAGAGGCCCAAGCGAGATTTAGAGAAGGCGTGAGCATTAGACCAAGCCCATGGCGGGTATCTATTTGATAAGATCGAGAAGTGACGAGTAGTTGAGATAATTGAGGTCCAAGTCAAGGAATATTCCCTATATTCCTCATTGACCGGTCCGACCTCCGTCCAAGGGGGGAATTCGTAGATATAATACGATTTCTTGAGGAATAAGTTTTCCACGCACGACATCATGGCGTAACGTGCGGGATAATGCCTGGATATCGTGATGACGGTTATTGCTCTTAACTTACGTATAAGTAACACACTCAGCAGGAGGTAACGGTATCGAATCACTATCACTCTCACTTAGCTACTTTATACGTACTTTCTTGAGTGTTTTCGGTGATCTCGACTTGAGCGTGGAGTACCTACGCCGGAGAACCCTCCGGCGTGTTTTGCAGTACGTTGGTTCGAGGAAGCTAAGGATCCTAGTGCGTAAAAGCTTTACCTACGTGAACCCGGTGGGGAAACGGGCCCAGCCGCTTTTACGCATCACAAGGTAAGTTACATTTTTTCTATTATTATTATTATTATTATATTACTTAGTTTTAAATGTAAGTTATATATATATATATATATATATATAATTAATAGAAATAATTAGTATTATAATTAATTAATACCACTAAAATCTCAATCACTTATAAATTAATTTTCTCACCACTAAACATATAAAGACATATGCAATTAATTCAAGATTTAAAAGCACAATAAAATAATGCAAGATAAAATGATTTAAAATCACAAGTAGCACATAATTAATTAAAATGCACTTAATACATGAAATATATTAATTAATGAGTAGTGAGAAGCTTGAGTATCGCAATTATAATTAATTTTCACGTTAACACTAGAGGTAGTAACAATTGAGTCGTACAAAAAAATTAAATAAAATCTTATAATAAAGTTAATTATTATCTCACCACTAAGTAGGTAAAAACATATGTTTAATACAATATTTAAAACAAGATGAAATATTATGAGATTACAAGTAGCACACAAATAAATAATTTGTAATGCACAAAATATGTAGAGTATGTTAACTCATGACTAGTTGACACTCAATTTATTTATTACTTTAGGCTCAACAATTTAGGTAGAAGTTTATGACTAATACTTCAATAAAATATCATATATTTAAAACTTAAGGAGTAAAATGAAAAGAATTATAAATAAATAACGTGTCATTCATATAAGTTAATAAAAATGAATAAATTTTATTGGTAAATATCTAATGAGAGATACGAATATCACAATATACAAAAAGATAATAATAAAAAAATTGTCGTAAGGTTGCAAGATGCAAAAAGCTAGGCAGCCTTCATGTATAATTAAAATTGGGGAGGCAACCTTCTTGTACAAGTGTTTTCATAATCGGACCGACAATTAAACCGGATTGGACAACGATTCACGGTCCAACCGGTTAAACCAAGCGATCCCAACCGTTAAAATGATCCATACTTATTTTTATCTAATATTTTATATGTTATATTAAAATATAATATAATTATATACTTTTGAAATATTAAAATTAATAAAACTTGTCTCATCGCATGAATTATTACAATTAATAAAGCTTATAAAATTTCATTATAAAATAAATATTACTCAATTTATATATAAAAGCCTAAACCAATTAAATTTTTAATCAAAACTTTTTAATAGAAAAGCAAAATTTTAAATTTTGAAAGTCCACATAAATGTATGCTCTAATTGTATATAAAGACACTCTCACACACACACCTATTAACACCAATTCTTCATCGCCGCCGCCGCAGCTTTTTTATTTTCTCATTCTTTATCGCTGCCGCTTTAGTTCTCGTATTTCATCACTCTTCATTTTACCTACTATGTGTGGGCCGGAAACGGTCCAAATGACGGTGAAATAGGGCGTTGAGATCCCCGTCACCTGCGGGAAGCGCGGATTCAACATTGCAACTGCATGGTTCTAAAATTATGAGAAACACACTCGTAACAAATTCTTCAATGAGAAACACATATTCGCCGAATCTAGGAAAAAGAAAAGAGGGAGAAACGGTTCTGAAAATCGCACGTTTTACCTATTGTACCGATTATATCCAATTTTGATCGGTTCAATCCGGTCCAACCATAGAAACAGCTTTGTGAGTTATTCGACCGACTTCCCATCCGGTTCCCGATTGAACTAGTTAAACCGGCCGGTCCGATCAGGTTCCAAAACACTGTTCTTGTATTAATTTTAAAAAAGGGATAAAGATTAGAACTTTGTGGTAAGGTATATATATATATATACCCCTTCTACTTTTCTAAGGAACCTAAGTAAGGAAGTAAGGGAAGGAAAACTAAGGTCATATCTCCGATCATTCATTCGTGTTAAAATCAAATAAGTATAACATTAACCTTTTTATCCCAATTCTCATCTTATATGTACTATTATGTTACGTAATTAATGATAACCCCATTAAAGTAAAGTTATGTTTTGAAAATTCTTTTGATGTTTTAGAATGGACATGTTTGAGCCATACAATTCCACCCGAATGCATAGATGTATTGTGGTGACATGGAATATGAGCAACTAGTTGACCTCACTACTCGCGGGTTGAAGCGAGCACCTCCAAGGCACAATGAGCAACTCGGCGAAAAGCCGTCCAGCGAGAACCAGGAACAATGAGCAGAGATAGGATCGCCAAAAGAGGAAAGAGATCTCGCAGCAGGCCGTGGTCAAAGAGGCCATTCCCTAAAAGGAAAAAGATCTCGCCGCCGCAGAGATCTCTCGGATGATCACGTGGAGCGTCTGGTTGGGTCGCAACTCGCCCGACCGTACCTTGTTGTACCCAAGCATTAAATGTTGTACTTTTACATTAAATGCACCCCAATTTCTTGGGATTTAGTAGCCGCAAAATGGTTTGTATAAATAGACCCTATTGGGCACAATAACAAGGATCGAAAAACATCCACTCTTAAGACTAGGACACACCCTCCCAAAGAATTCCTGTGCATTTACTGCTTTCAGCATTCATTTCACTATTATTGTTTGCCTTCAAAGCTTATCATTGTCATTCAATATCTACTAACCCCTAAACAACCACATTAACTAAATAGGCCGATTAGCATCTCTAATACACTATCAACAAGATGCTTAATCGGTGTAACAACAATTGACACCGTCTGTGGGAAACGACACAAAAGGCTACTAAAGGCTACTTTCAACTTGTTCATCCTCCTCTCGCAACCGTCAACATGACAAATAGCAGAGCCACTAGCAAGCATGCTAGCCATGGAGATGAAGAATAACAGGCCAAAATAGCCCAATTCGACTTGTCGAAGACCAGATCCCTCTCTCGCTCCAGAGTACCAAACTCCCGAGCAAGTGAGCAGTGGCCATCCTCCACCTCCAAGCGCAAGCTCGGGAGCTCGAAGCTCGAGCCAGCCCATTGCCCCACGCTACCGAGGGCCCTCTTCAAGGCCACAGAGGGAAAAGAAAGGCCTATGAGCAAGAGGTTGAAAGCCAAGACCGTTCAGGGGCACACTTGCCCGAGCACTTGGTATTCAACCGACTGGGCTCTCAAGCGCGGAGAGGCTCGACTTGGCGAGCAGCCGCCCACGTCCCTCCAGGATGCCGCCCGCCGCAACCCTCAATGTGCGTAAAGCGCTGTGATGGCCAGATCCTCGGGTCCCTCGTCCTCGACCGTATAGGGCCAAATACAGCCCACCGTCTCGCATCTCATCTCGACCCCGCTCTAGTCGCCCTTCAAATAAAGCTTGACCTGATCGAGGGTTGAGTGGACGCCAGGAAGGAATCCCCAAAATGGCAGTGGTGAACCAGCCTCTCCATGGCCATCGAAATGGCGGAGGTCCAGACCAAGATTCTGCCTCCCAAACGGCACTCTACGAGGGAAGACTTACCTGCAGGTACACCTCAGCAAGTACCTCACCTACATGACCGAGCGAGGAGCGCGATGCGACCAGGTGTCGTTTGTTTCCTCTAACGCTGGCGAGCTCGCCCATAAATGGTACACCTCCCTCCCTTCTCGCACGATCGACAATTTTTCCAACCTCGGTGAACACTTTGTCTCCTAATTCGCCTCAAAGATTGCTCATCCCGAAGCCGAGTAGAGGCTCATGGGCATCGACGAAGAAGGAGATGGACGAGGAATACCTTGACCGCCTCGATGAGGTGCTCGATTGGAGTAGTACTTTCGGGCAAGCGGTATTAAGACCAATCGCAAATATCGAACCCAAAGGAGTAAGTATGCAAGCGAGGCCCCGATGATATAAGTTCTAAATGACTATTGTTGCAAGGATGGTTTAGGACTAAATTCTACTAAAATATGGCAAGAATAAAAATCTAAAACTAATGCAAGCAATTAATCAAACACTTAAGATGCAATATCAAATAAAGCTAAATCAAATGGGGGAATGGAGTGCAAGGGATAATATTCATCAAGGAATCCATGATTAACAAGCTATAATTGTATCCAATTGCAAATCAATCAAATTAGAAAGCATAAAACCATTATGAAATTAATCACTCCATTAAAATCACGATGCCTAATGTGAGTATTCTTAGTCCTTCCCATCTCTCAATGTGGAAGTCCCCAATTCATACAATCATGCAAAATTGTAACCCGATTAACACCTAATCACGTTAGTTCAACTCTCGCCTATTGCTAGGGTGATCAACCAAGAATCTAAAGAGACAATTTTACATGAAGCACAATTAAGAATCACAATTAGGAAGCAATCTAATTCGATTGATCACAATTATCAACAATCATAGCATGAGGCAATCACATCATCCCCAATTTCAATTATCCCAAGCACAAAGCTATTAAATTTGCATGGCGCTAAGTGCAAAAGTCATGGGTGAAAAATCTAGGAAAGCAATTAACAAGCTAATCAACACAAACAAGGAATTAAAGGGAGAAAAATAGAAGAACATCACCAATTTTTCCTCATTAACAAAAATAAGAATGCTCCAATCCTCCACAATGCTTGGAATACAATTCTCTACTCTTCAATTACAACTTGAAACTCAAAATCTAATGGATCAAAATGCTAATCTAATGATTACAAGCTTGAATCTAATCTAAATCTATCAATCTAATGCAATTACAAGTAGAATTAAGCTAGGACATGATAAATTCGCTCAGAAACTACCTAGAAAGCCGCTCTAAACTCGATATGGGAAGAATATGCTCGTTTTCGCTTCAAATGGCTTAAAACCAGAATTTTCCGATTTTGGGGCTCCCTCGACTCGAGCTTGGGGCCCTCGAGTCGAGGGTGAAGAGTTTCTAATGCGACTTTACCAAAAATCTACCGCCTCGAGTCGAGGGCCGAGCCTCGACTCGAGGATCCATAATTTCCACATCCCTCGACTCAAGGCTCCTCCCTCGAGTCGAGGTAGATCCATTTTTCAAATTCTCTTCCCTCCATCATATCCCTCGACTCGAGGCCTCGGCCCTCGACCGCAGGTCGAGTCTAGGGTATTTTTTCGGACGAGACTCCAGCCCCGACCTCTATTTTCGTCCGTCTTGTTCGTCTCTTCATTCTAAGCATGCCGGTACTCTTGGTTTGGCCAAATTCCACCGATTTACCTGAAAAACGGATAAAAAATATCAAATACTCATCAAGTAATACTTTTAGGCAAAGAAGTGATACGCTACACATTTATGCACAAAAACTAACACTTTGATCACTTTTTCCACTCTAATAACCCCTAAAAACATGCATCAATTCACTCCAATCATGCTCCTCACGGGAACCCGTCTGGGATGAGCTACATCTCCATGCCGCCATGAGCGGCCTCGGGACGGACTCCCACATGTTCTCGCCACATGACCAAGCAAGACTCCCACCTCTTACGCCAAATTCAGACGGCGAGCGGGGACCCGATCACGAGGCAGAAACTCCCTCGCCAGTGCTTGGGCGAGATAAAGGTCACCCCACCCGCCGCCAAGCCACAACCGCTGCCCCCACCGCGAAAAAGACCCACCAGCCCAACACAAGCGAGTGCAGGGGACCTTCTCGCGCCAACTATGGAAGTTGTTCGAAGAAGGAAAGCCGAGCGAGTACGTTAAGAAGCCCACACCCCATCCGCGGCATGACGGCGAAGAGTGAGGCCTTCCTCACAGAACAGGATGACGGCGCTCACGCCCAAGCAGCAAGTGGTGGTCGTGGGCAGAGGACGAAGCGGGAGACAAGAAGTGGCGAGATCCCCCGCCTAACACTCTGGGGTGGGTCCAAATGATCCAAAGATGGAGAAAGCCTTAAAGTGCGGGCCGACCCCGTCTACACCCTATCCAACCGAAAGTGGAAAGCGAGTTCCGCGCCATCGACAACATCCACGCCGTTGCCCCCTCTCCCCGAGCCAATGATCTCTAAGTCGGCCATGATCAACTTCTCGAATGCCGATCGCGAGGGCCTTATGTTCCCAAAACGAAGTCTTGGTCATCTCGCCAAAATCTTGGGGATGATCGTGGAAAGAATCTTGATCGACAATGGGTGTTACCGCAACATCATCTTCAAGACCGCCCTCGATCGGATGGGCAACCTAGCGAGGTTCATCAAGCCCTATGATCTGCGGTGAAGGGATTCGCAACACAACCGTGGACCCTTACGGGAAGATCAAGCTGTTAGTGGAGTTCATCGACTAATGAAAAAGTTAGAATCACTAAGGCTTATAGAATTTGTAATTGTCGACTCAGCCAAACTTCTATAATGGCTTCTTTGGTCGCCTTTTCTAGAAACTTTTAAGGCAATGCCTTTTCTTACTTTTATTGTATCAAGTTTCCCACTTCCAGGGAAAGTTGGCACCGTAAAAGGTAATCAAAAATGACAAAGAAGTGTTTGAACTACTCGGTCTTGATTTCTTTTACGCACCATTTTTAGATTTACATTGTAATACAATAGTTGATGAAAGTTCTCAAAGATCACTCCACAATCAAGGCGAGCTCGAGTTAGATCCTCGCATGCTCGCCGAATCTTCCTCGGACCAGTCCGCCATGGACTGCGAGGATCTGGGAACCAAGGCTAGGTTTTGAGCCTGCAACCATACACTTGGATCCAAGGGGCAATGCTCACGACCCCCTATTATAATAGATTTACAATAATCATGCAATCCTAATAAATATCGATCTATGAATAACCGAATCAATTGCATAGAGTCGAAAACACGGCTCGATACAAATTGTTGGAACCACCGATCGTCGACTCTATGAAATTAACGTATTCATCATCATAGTCACACAAAACGCAGCGGATAGGATTGTACCTTTATTCACCATAAAAAGTGAAGACGAACCGCTTCTAAGGTCGAATCGGCGATCGAAGGATGAGCCTCGCACCTCACGGTCTTCGCCGTATTCCTATCCCTTTCCCTTGACGCCGAGTGGTCGACGATCCTCCAAGGAATCAGAATTCGCCTCTCTCGATCTCACGTATTTTTCACTCGCCCTGGAGGCTCGATGTTAGGTTTATTTATAGGCTACAACAGGGACCCTAAGGAGGAATTAGTGGTTCAGCCTCCCGATGGGCCTAAATATCCTCGTGGTTCACCCGAACACTTTACTTAAGTACATCAATTATAACTAAGTCCACTAAAGAATTATAATTGAATTACCGTCATAATCCCATATTATAATATGGGCTCCTTTATTATGTGTACGTTTATTTCCCGTGTTTAAGATATTGAATGTCCATAAATTTATTAAATTACCGACAACTTAATTAATTTATATCTAATTCCAAGAGTAGTACCACTCATCTTTATTATTATGTCGGATTAAATCCACCGCAGGGTTTACATAATAATCTTTATGAGCTCCTCAAGGGGACATCATCATCCTAAATAATTAGGACATAGATTCCTTCTATAATCAACAAGACCTCATATAAATAGTGCTATCTCCCAATTCACCGAGCCTATTGATTTAATAAATCTCACCCATTGGCAAATCAAAGAAACATACACTCGAGTACACACGTGCTCGTTATTATATAGGGATTAAGAAGACGTACATCCATAACAACAGAGGTCTTGTTCTTTTATATAGTCGGTATAAATTGAACAACCTCATATGATCCTCGCTCAATACATACAAAATGTACTAGTGTAACTTTATAGTCAAGATAGACTAATACCAAATTACACTACAACCGCTCCAATGGTTTATCCAAATCCATCTTGGTTGTGAGCTATTATTTATAACCTATAAGGAACTGATAGCATGATCTTCTCGTGTGACACCACACACCATGTTATCTACAAGATAGATTAATCTGGACAAAATAATGATATATATAACAATCATAAACAATAAGTATTTTGATCATAATGAATCTCATATTAAAAGGATGTTCATACTCAAAAAGATGTTCATACAATAGCTAGGCTTATAGTATACATCCTAACAACCCCATGGGCCTCAAGCGGACCGCTCCGATCGAAGAGCTCGAACGCATTCCTCGCGGACCCAACTCGCCTCGAGCTCGAAGTCACCATAGGGGCAAAGGTCCCCGCAGAAATGAGAAACGATCTAATCGACTTCCATAAAAACAATTTGGGGGTGTTCGCATGGTCGCACCAAGACATGGTGGGAATCTACCCAAAGCACGCGTGCCACCACCTCAAGATTGACCCCTTGCGGCGACCGGCCTCCCGTAAGAGGAGGAAGTTCGGCCCAGAGAAGTATGCTGCTCTCGCCGAGGAGGTCAAAAGCTCCTTGACAACAAGTTAATCGAGCTCATCAAGACGAGCCTTAGTGGGTCACAAATGCAGTGTTAGTCAAGAAAATGAACAACTCATGGAGGTTGTGCATCGATGTTACCGACCTCAACGCAAAGATGCCCCAAGGACCACTTCCCAATGCCGCATATCGACCACCTCGTGGATAGCACCGCGGCCATGAGATGATATCACTCATGGATGTGTTCGTGGGCTACCACCAGATCCCCATGGTAGTAGATGACATCAAGCACACTTCCTTCCTCATCGAAAAGAACATCTATTCCTAGACGAGAATGTCATTTGGCCTCAAGAACGGCGGGCGACATATTAGAGGTTAGTAAACACTATGTTCGCCGATCGATTGGAAACACGATGGAAGTGTACATCGACGACATAGTCGTTAAAAGCCTGAAAAAGGAGAATCACTTGAGAGACCTCAAAGAGACCTTCTCCATCTTAGAGAAGTATAACATGAAGCTCAATCCTAAAAAGTGCAGCTTCGGAGTAGGATTAGGGAAATTCCTCGGCCATATCGTCACCAGAGGGGTATCGAGGCCAATCTCGCATGCATCAAGGCCATCCTCGACATGGAGGAGCCAAAGTCGCAAGGCGAGTCCAGAGATTGACCGGATGCCTCGCGGCTCTGAGCCGATTTATCTCGCGACTAGGTGACTAGAGCAAGCTGTTGGATCAAGAGGTTTTGATGAGTTAAAGAGCAGCTGTGATCGATCACCAACCTGAAGAACAAAGAGAGGATAAGTTTATAAGATAAGCCGATCAAACGGGTCAAGCATCAACCTAGTCACCGAGGTCTCGATATCATGCTAGTCATTGCGAAGACGAGCTTGAACCTAGTCATCTGCAGGAGACAAACATGAAGAGCTCGAGACATAAGGTCAAGATAAGCCGAGTAGAATAAGAAAGGCGAAGTTTTCACCAAGTCACCGGCAGATGAGTATGAAGAATCAGCCGAGGTCTCAAGCGATTTACAAGATTAAGTTTGTTAAGCAGCTTTCAAGTTTGTTAGAACTAACTAACAAACTAACTGTCTTCTCGTACTTATAAATAGGACTAGATTTTATTCTTCAACCGACTTATGCCTATTCGATTTTTCACACTATTCACTACTCGATTTCAATCACAATCTTTTCACAAGTATTTCAAGAGAGTTCTCAAAAGTTCTAAGTGTTTTTAGAACACTTTTTCTTGTAATCTTCAAAATCCAATACTCACCGTAATAGTTAGATTTTAGAAGAAGGGTTTAGGAGATTGAAGGTTTGAAGATTTGTACAAGTTGTAAGTTGTAAGGTGAAAGTAAGAAAGAAAGTAGTAAGCGAGTCCCTTCTTCAGTATCAAGAAGGAGAGTGGATGTAGGATTATTAAAATCCGAACCACTATAAATCCTCGTGTTATTTCTTGCTTTCTTTAATTTACGTTCAAATTACAATATTGTTAATTCAAGATTAAAGTTCGTAATCTTAACTAAAATCTGAATATCAACCTTGCTTTTGATCTTGTTAAAAGTTGAGTTTTCAATTATCTTCCAGTGTTTAATCGATATTTTGAATTAATTTTGAAAGATTTAAAAATCTACAAAATCTATTCAAACCCCCTTTCTAGATTTTGTTCTAGGAAGCTAACTCAAGGTTTTTAATCAACTCAACTTTCCGGGACCAACACAAGCCTTTCTTCGCAGCAATCAAGAAGCGTAAGTTCTCCCGAACAAAGAAAGTCAGCTCGCTTTTAGGAAGCTCAAAGAATACTTGAGTGATCCCCAACTCCTCGCCAAACCGATACTGGGGAAACTCTTTTCCTATACCTTGCGGCCTCCGAAACGGTGATCGCCGCAGTTGCACGTGCGAGCGTAAGGATAGCAGCACCTACCCATATATATTATATAAGTCATGTGCTTCACGACGCCGAGCTCGATATTCTCCACCGGAGAAGCTCGCATATGCATTAGTCATAGCCGCAAGGAAACTTCGGGCATACTTCAAGGACAATCAGTAGCCGATATCATTGATTTCCTATTTTGGAATCAAGAATCAAGGATTAGTCATATTAACCTTATCTCGGCTTGATGATTACTTATCTCGACATTCAAGAAATCGACTAGGAGCACAATGGTCACCTGATTTTATTTTAAAAACAGATGACTATCTACACCCTATCCGATCTACCTCAAAGCTACTAATGGTTTTCTACAAGTCTATGTCTTTGCAGAATAGGTCACAGTATCGATTGATAAATCAGATTGTTTCACCTCATCTGTTATAAACCTTCTTATCTAGATACCTTTGCTTCGAACACACTCCATACATTGTGATTTTCTTATAAAATTCTTATCGGATTGATTGGTTGGAAAACCTAACTTTAGAAAATTAAATCGAGCCCGATTATTTAAAATAAAAAAACATTTTTTAAGTCTTTAAGATTGCCAAAAGATAAAACTAGTCGTTTCAAAATCGATTTAGTTACTTTATCGATGATTTTATAAACCCATCTGCTTCTCAAAACCCTTATATGAAGCAAAGTAACCCTAGCCGACGTCAGGCATACTTACTTCTCTGCATAAAGTAACCTAGTACTCACAAATCAACAGTCTACAAAGTAACTTTTTACGCAATTCAAGATTAGTGAATTACACGCTGAATCCCAATCATTTATCCAGATTTTTTAACCATTGATTCAAAGACAAGAAATCATTTTAAATAAACGGCTTAGATTAAAATAGATTTTCTAAAGCGGTTTCTCTTTCCAATTTTCCCCTATAAATACACCTTCTTCTTCGTTTAAAAGTTTTTC
Organism: Paraleonurus japonicus; assembly: GCA_030762865.1. Taxonomy (NCBI): domain Eukaryota; kingdom Viridiplantae; phylum Streptophyta; class Magnoliopsida; order Lamiales; family Lamiaceae; genus Paraleonurus; species Paraleonurus japonicus. The sequence continues at coordinate 29,656,532 of CM061060.1, forward strand.
ACTCTCGAGAAAACCACTCTTATACTCTGTAAAAATATTTCAAAACCCTTAGCCAAATTCTTCTATGAGCCATGCCCAAAAACGATTAGAGTAACTTCAACAATGGTGGAAGTACATACGAAACCTACAATAAGAAGATCAAGTCGGAAATGTATGTCGACTTCAACATAACCACCGATGGTGAATCAAGACAGATTCTCGAGTTATTGGAGAGGTCGGGATTGATGACATTTTGTTCCAAGAAATCCAACTCCAATAAAACGCGTTGGATATGAGAGGTATCGAAGTTTTATGTCAATGGAACATATGAGAACGGTGTTTTAGAACCCGTATCTACGGCGAAGAGTTAACGGTGACTCGGCGAGGTCGCATGCATTTTTGACACGAGCGGTGAAGGTGTAAACCCCTCACCTATAAATCGAGATAGTAGGTAGAATCATTCGAGATGATTGCCCAAACTCAATGAAGGATCGGAGGTCGTAATCAAGAAGAAAATGCTCAGACGGAGATATCGTCGTTAATGACGATATTGATTTAATGTCATTTTAGGGGAGCAGAACTCCCATGATGGTATTTGAGACCCAGCCAGGCTGTCTAAGGGCAATTATCGATGGGGTGCAAGCCAATGGCTGGGATGTCCGGGCGATTTGAGATAGAAAGGAAGCGACTAGAGGTAGTCAACGGGAAGTGGAAGGCTAAGTCGATCACTAGCCTGCTCAACAAAGTAACTGTGATTTTGGAGGACTTGCCGACAGCCGAGATCAACTGGGCCGGTGGAATTAGAGCCTACACAAAGCGTAAAGGGTCCGACTAAGGATGAGCCGCTAGGAGGACCAAATTTTACTCGACGGAGGAGCAATGAGGTCGTGGCTCGGGATCCTCACCCGAGGAGGAGGAAGAAGAAGAAGAAGAGGAAGAGCAATCAGCCGAGCCTTCAATGATTTACTGCCGAGGCCTCACAACCAATGAAGCGAGAAGGAGAAGATTCCTAAGAGGAGGAGGCCGATAAAAGCCTCGAAAAGGGAGGAACCTCACCGCCGATCAGCTCCTTTCAAGAGGCTCTCACACTAGAGATAGCAGCTCGGGTGGTCCAGACAGAGGATGCTCGGGAGATCAGCTCGTAACGGACCCTCCCCTCTCCCGTAAAGGTACAATTCTCCCCTCCCTCTCCAGCCCACTCGCGATGAAGAGGTGACCCAGCCGCACCTCTCGAGCCTCTAAAACACCCTACTCCCATATCACCCAAACCACAACTTCATCTTCCCTTCCTCAAACACAAACCACTTCCTCCCCCATCTCCATCTCGCCATGTTTTCCTTTCGACCGGGACTACCTACTCACCCACCCCCATATCTACCATCTCTCCCCGGCCTTACTCACATCATCACTAGCTTCCCCACAAATACAAGTCGAATCCATTCCATCTCCCCAACCCACTATCCCTCAGCCCAACCCCTCCTCCACCACCCACGTCATCCAAAATACCACCCCCTCCATCTTCACCCCCACCCGAGATTCCTCCACCACCATCGACGCCCCACTTCCTCCCAACCCACTAAACCCCAAGCCCCGGATACCTCCAACTTATTTAGAGATATCCCCATGAGCTCCCCACCCAACTTCTCCCACTCCCTCCTCCTCATCCGAATCCGAGGAGGAGACCGGGCCCAATCTCTCGCCATCTCCTCGGCCTTTGAGGACCTACACAAGCAAATTATCACCAAAGTTCGAGGTCGATGGAGAGGAAGACAAGGAAGGTGATTCGAGTAGTCACCGATATGATGCTCGCCAACATGCAGATTGCCGAGGTCAACATCTCTCGTAATCTATCAGCCAACCTTCGCACTGCTATTGGTACCCTACTGAGCAACCTGGAGGAGGAGTTGAGGTTGCTCAAGCAAAATGTTGCGTAAGACAACGAAGTCCCGGTCAATGCCCTTACCGCAGATCGGTCGGACTTCGTGGTTCGTTGCTCGCCTTGGAAAAAGCGACTCCAGACCACTGCAGGATGAAGTCAAAAAGGGGGAAGGAGCTAAAGGAAGAATGGACACCCTCACGCTTGGAGTCATGTCCCTTATGCATAAGCTCGACTCAAAGGCGGACTCACTGAGTTGGAGGCGACAAAGCCGAGATAAAAATAAAATCGGATGAGCCGGCTGCTTTTCAACCGAGGGTGGCCCAGATAGAAGATGCCACCCGAGAGGATGAGGAGAAGAGAAGGAAGGAGGAAGAAGAGAAGACCGAGGAGCCGCCGCCAAGATGAAAGAAGCCGAAAAACCCGAGGCCAAGGGCAAGGGTAAAGGAAAGGCAACAGCGAGCCTGCATGAGTCATCACCGAAGCAACCGACAAGCCCTGCACTAAAGAAATGAGCACAAAAGGAAAGAACTCTCGATTACTCAAACCTCTCACCGAGTAAATCAAGGATACACGCCGAGAAGGAGAGGTATGAGAAGCGGGAAAAGAAGAGGTCAAGAAGCTAGCAAAGGCCGAAATGAAGTGGGATAGAGACACTAGGAAATGGGTATCAAAAGCGGTGATGAAGCGATTTCCGACTTTGTCCATCGCTCGTCAGCTCCGCCAAAGATGGTCTCTGGGCAAGACACCCGAATACAAGAAGCAAGCATTGGATGCCGATGGATGTACTATTGGTACATCTTGAAGGCATCTCCATCTCAGTGCGGTGATGAAGACATGCAAAGTGGCATGAGTGGATGGAAAAGGAGAATGCCGATTTATATGGGAAATCGCTCGATGAGGCGCATAATGTTTTCAATCTGCGATTCAGTCGCTCCACCTATGAGCAAGTTTCTCCTAAGCTGAACAAAGATGGATCTCCAAACATGGAATGGGTCAAAACATCATCAAAGTGAAAGAGAATCCAAGCTCACAAACGAGAATGAACTCAAACAATTTCAGAGCAAGGATTTTTAATCGGGTCGAACATTCCCGAAGCAAGCCGATGGGGAACCCGATAGACCAGGATTTTATTTTCCTTATCTTTTATTTCTATCAGTTCTCTCTATCTCAGTAAATTGTATATATGTGAATGAATATACTTTGACTTATGTGATTCACTTGTCTTATTTCTTAAAAGTTTTTTTTTCTCGCTTTAAGAAATCTTAAAAAAATTTCTAAGTATTAATCATCCGAGAAGATTTTCATCTCGGGATTAAAATTTTTCTAAAATTTTCTAAGCCTTAAAAAACTTTTCTAAGATCTTTAAGTTTTAAAACTTTTCACTAAGTCTAAATTCTTAAGACTTAAGAATATGTTCTTAAAATCTTTCTAAATGTGAATTAAGTGCTCTAATTTGAATAGATCTGATCCAATGTGAGAATGTGCTCTGATATACCTATCCGATAATCTTGATTAACGCTAAACTAACCCATTTGTGAGAGTGTTTCTTCCTTATAGGTTTTAACTTCATCAAAAAGGGAAATTGTTAGATCAAGAATGTTTTGATGAGTTAAAAGTCGGTTCGGAATGATCGATTTACTATGAAGAACAAATTTGAGACCGAGTCCGAGTACTAAGCCGATCGGACTAGGTCATCAATCGAGCAAGTCACCAAGACTGGAAAGTTGCGAGTCGCTGCAAGACAAGTTCAAATCTAGTCATCTCGCAGGAGATAATTATGAAGAGCTCGGGACGAGGTCAAGACAAGCCGAGTAGAATAAGAAAAGCGAGTCTTCACCAGATCACCGCAGATGAGTAGGGTAAAATCACCGAGGAGCAAAGCAGCTTTCAAGATTAAGTTTGTTAAGCGATTTTCAGCTTTGTTAGAATCGACTAACCCTTTCGTACTTATAAATAGGTCTAGGCACTTCATTAAGATACACGAATTATTAATTCAGAATATATTCTCACAAATCACAGTTTTCAATAAGCACAAAATCGTTTTCAAGGATTTCTTCATAGATCTTTCTAAGTGTTTATAGAACACTCTTTTTACACATCTTCAAATACACTTCTATCACTCTAAAGATTAGATTTCTAATAGTTTAGTAGTTTGAAGATTTGAAGATCTTTGTATATTGTAAGGTATGCGATTGGAAAGTGAGTAAGTAAGCTAGTGGAAGAGACCCTTCTTCAAAGTTTGAAGAAGGAGAGTGGATGTAGGATTTTTTATAATCCGAACCACTATAAATCTGTTGTTCTTTATCGCTTTCATTTACTTATCTCGGTTCTTTCAATTGTCAGTTTATTAATCAAAGATTAATTTCGTAATTCAAGTTAGAACTAAAATATCAATGTGCTTTTGATCTTAGTAAAGTTGAGATTAAATTGAATTTCCATTTGTGTTACTTTGAAGTTTTGAATAAGTTTTAAAAGATTTGTAAAAATCAATAAAATCTATTCAACCCCCATTCTAGATTTTATTCTAGAAGGCTAACTCAAGTTTTCTTAAATCAATTCAACTAATCGGGACCAACAAGATGCTTCAATGGAGGAAGTTTCTTGACTCTACGGACATCGGAGAGCTCATTGCCCGTTTTCGTGTTGTTCGTCATCAAGCCACTAGGGCCGAGGTCGAAAGCTTGATGCTCTTACCGCACGATGGGTTGGCGAGTAGATTACTCGAAACCGAAAAGAAGGTAAGCACGATGATGGAGTTGCTTCAAAATCAATTCAGGTTTTCGACTGCGACTCTTCAAGTGATGAAATGAGGGAGGCAAGCCCTAAAAGAAGCTAGTGAACAGCTGATGTTCTAGTGCCTAGTCCGGGAGCACCGATGATTCGTAAATGAATCAAACTCTGGGTGATATGCTTGCCAAGGCTGGAAAGGAGAAGCAAGAGACAGACCGATCCACAAAATGTGTCGGAAGATGTTGCCTCACACATGGCAACATCCAGCTCATCCTCCGAAAAATCAAATGAGGTACATACTGATTCTTCTCTGCATATGTCTTCTTCCTCCGATTCGACGATAGCTATAACGGGGTTGATAGTGATAAGTTTAGAACTTTGAGGACTAGGCTGATTGTGGGAGAAATGATAATAAAGATGGATGATTTCATTTACGTGAATATGGTTGGTTATCCGGAAGAAAGGTCTATCTTGTTTGCACTTCGCCTTGCTACTCCTTACCTTATTGATTAGGTGTATGAAATTTATGTCAACTTGAAGGACAATATTTCTAGGGTTCATTCTAAAAACTATGGAAATGTCAAATTTAGGGGAAAGGTGATTGAGGTTACTCTGCTACAATTAACAGTTTCTTAGGACTAGGAATGATGAAGATCCCAATTGATAACCTTGATGAGGGGATAAGTGTCATCACCGGAAGGAGACAAACAGTGTGGAGGTATAGGATGAACTCCTCGGTCCTCACTAGTTTGTATAGTGTCCTGCACAAATTAATTGTGTACAATTGTGCCCTCATCCAACACCACCACCCTAACATCACAACAAAAATTTGTACTTATGTACAAAATTGGTCATTTGCAAAGATTCAACCTAGGAAAGACAATCTTTAAAAATATGATGACTTATTCGGGAAAGTTGAAGAGTAAAGGTCTGCTACCATATCCCATGATTTACATGATGATTTCACTCTCGAATTTCGGAGGGAAAATTCGGAGATAATTAGTTCATTTGCACCGAGTTTAGGGATCTTCCATGTACCGAAAAGTGGACCAAGAGTGATTGATCTCGCCTTATAGAGATCCAAATGCCCCACAGAAGTTGAGGTTCCCGCTAATCGGCACCGACGTGCCGAGAGATGTTGGCACACACGCCGCCAACATACCGCAATTACAAAGAAGAATTTATACGCGATCAAATTGCAATGACAGATAATTCAATTACTAATATTAAATGTCTCGTTGAAAGCAATCTTGAAATGCGAGAAAGGATCTAGGAAACGCTCCTTTCTACCGCCACAGGGGGAGTGAGACTTGCTTTGTTGCACCGAATCTGCCGATGGTCTTGGATCTCGTTGATCTTTGGATTACAGCTGGCGATGGTGGACCGAGATGCGGACATAGCGGGGCGGGAACTAGTGCGATCCTAGTCTTTGAAATGCAGGATGTGCGGATATTGTGCACGATAATCCAGATAACACCGATGGCGGTCCCAGCAGCTTCAAATATGGATGCTTTGAAAGATTTGATGTTGTGGATCGGGACGACGAAGACTTGAGTGTTCTCTATGATGATATTGATGACCGGGGCACCGGGTAAGGGGAGGGCTTGCAAAGATGGAAGAGCATGAAGATCGGGGAGTTAGTGCATTATTGAAGATGCAAGCTGTTTATGTTCAACAACCCAATCCTCTCCTTATTTTCATTCTATAAGCTTTGTCTATTTTGTAAAGACTCAATTTATATTCTATTTTTATGTTTATGTTTATTCGAACTTATGTTATGATCTTATAATATTTTAGGTATGTTTTGAACTTATTATTAGTTTGGTATTATTTTGTGTTTTTTTGTTTAAGTCTTCGTTATTATGCTCTGATTTAATTTTTTGATAAGTCTAGTATCTCATTAATGTTCGTATATTGTGACGTATGTTCTTATTTCATGTTGCTCGATTTAATTTTAGTTTATTGTTTTAGTTTTATTATTAAGTCTATGTTATGTTCTTAATATATGTCTTAGTGATGTTTTATGTTTATTGTTTTTATTTACATTCGTTTTTGGCTAAGTAAAAAGATGTCATTAACTTGATATTGATATACTTATCTCTATTGTATACACATTACGATCAATGGTACAACTTCGTGTGTTCCAGTAGAAAGGCCGAATTGGGGAGATTGTTGATGTTAGTGACAAATGTTACTCGAGAATGTGCTAACATTCTGGTCACAACATCAAAATTCGTCCTTCCACTTCCACTAACCCTTAACCCATGAAATGTCTTATTCAATATCTTGTTTTTTACGAGAATGAAGACTTACGGCGATTACCGAAGTCATGTGTTTGAAAAAGGCAAGAAAGATGAGTTATAAAGATCATGGGAAGTTACAAAGAAATTACCTACTTTTAAAGGAGATGTGGAAGTTATCTTCAAGCACTAAGAGTGTCGATTTCTATAAATACACGGCTGCTATGAAGATTAAAACTTGGAGTTGAGAGAAACACAATCTAGCATAGTCTATTGGCATAGATTAGTGAGTTTATTGTATGTTTCTATCTTGATACTTCCGTTGGTGAATGTTCCAACATTTCACTCAACATTGGATCTTTATTTGTATTAGTGATAGGTTAGATTGATCAACATCTAGTCACTATATATGTAGATCCATTCACGGTGTGGCTTATGTTTTCACCGATTGTATTACTTAACAATTTTAGTGATAATTCGCCGATTGGCGGTATAGACTTATTTATAGTCTATACAAAATTTTGATATCCATCTTGCAAAGTGTTTAAAGACTTTATTTGTGTATTTCTATATTTAATTTTGTCTCGTGTTGCTCTTCGAATGTGCCAACATTCTTGACATCATTCTTCAAAACACTCATGCACACCTTCACGCCGGTATATATCGGTAAGTCTCTGGAGCCCCCGGTAAATAAGTAGAAATGAATTAGGTGGGTGATTAGAAATGAATTAGGCGAGAGCGATTAGAAATGAATTAGGTACGCGATTAGAAATGAATTAGGGGATTTTAAAGTTAGAACGGAAGGGGCGACCTAGGAGTTAAGGCGACCAAGGAGAACCTAACGTATGCTACCTAGAGTAGGCCACCGTTGCGTATGATAATGTTTGAGAGCGGAAGGGGTGACGTAGGAGTTAAGGTGGCCGGAGGGAATCTCGGCGTATGCTACCTAGAGTGGGCCACCGAGTTCAATTGTTGCGAACAAACTTGTGAGTTCAAAGGTTATATTGAAAGGAATTTGTAAATTATATGAATATTGCGGAAATGGAAAGGGGTGTTTCGAGCATGCAATTCTATTGTGTGTATATGTTGCATTGCATTATGCATATCATGCATTAACATGAAAATGTTTTATCAAATGGTGTGTTTGACCACTGATTATGCACCGAGGACGGCGGGCGACCTAGGAGTTAAGGCGACCAAGCGAGATCCTGGCGTATGCTACCTAGAGTAGGCCACCGTCTCATGTGCTATGGTGTTGTGCACATTTACAGAGGGGACTTCTAAACGGACAGGGGTTAGGTTTGGTGATGGACCTTGCTAGGCCATTAGAGGGTGGGATCCTCAACGGTATGGGTTGGCGTGGAGTGATAACTTCTTGGTGGTCATAAGGGCGCGATAGGGGGGACCCTTGGTGGCCACAAGAGGATGAGCCTCACGTCGAGGTCATACATACATTGGCCACTTAAATATATTTGAATTGAGCTTAGTGCTCGTGTGCCGGTGCATAGTAGTGATCGGGGCCACTAACGAGTGTTTCATAAATAAATTGATGATTTTAAAGAGAGTGTTTTGTGCATTGGGAGGTTTTCGAACTAAACATTGCATCATGCATAATTTACATTTCTTGAGATTTATAAATCTCACATAGTTTATGCATTGTAGGTAATCGATGATTTGTGATGTTGTGGTTCTACTTGGACAAGCTGTGCGGCTCCCGCAGGATTTTAAGTGGCTGTGTACATAGGTGACGACTGTTGGGTCAAACCGTGGGCGTGTATTTTAAGTTTTATTTTATAAAGTTTTGTATATGATGTCATGTTTGTCATGTTTGGAAGTGCTCATTGTCTTTCTATTAAAGTATAAAAAAAAAAGGCGCACGCGCACACGAGTCATTTCTTGAAAAATTATTCACAACTCACTTTTTTGTTAAATTAGTATTTCTAGTTGGGTTGTCAAAGGTGGTCGTGTCATTTCGGATCTGTGGAAAAGGTTTTTCGATATAAGATTGGTACGAATTCATTTCTCAAATGTTTTTAATTTGGATTATATATATATATATATATATTATGATAATAACTTTGATTTTCCTAGACTTATAATCTAGTTCCAAATTATTTTTTTAAAACCTTTTATACCCATGTTTATGCATTTAAATTAGTGTTACACCCTTTACACTCATAATTTAAGGTATTTTTTTTTCATTCATATTAGATTTAAGATATTTTTTCCACTCATAATAGGTTTAAGGTATTTTCTTTTACACGAAGGCATTTTTTTCTCACTCACAATAAATTTGAGACATTTAATGTATTATTTATGACTACGATGAGTAAAAGCTGACTGGCCCGTTTCCCCACCTGGATTCCACGTGGGTAAAGCCTTTACGCAGCCAGAATTCCTAGCTCTTCTCGTACGTACTGCAAAAACACGCCGGAGGGTTCTCCGCGTAGGCATTCCGACGCTCAAGTCGGGTCACCGGAAAACACTCAAGAAAGTACGTATGAAGTAGCTAAGTAAGAGTGATAGTTAATTGATATCAATTACCTCCCTTCGAGAGTCTTATTTATACGTGTCGTTAAGAGTGATAACCGTCATCACGGTTTCAAGGTATTATCCGCATGTTTCCTCTTGATGTCGTGCGTGGGTATCTTTTCTCTCAAGAAATCTGATTGTGCCTACGTTTTCCCTCCACTGACGAAGGTTGGACCCGATCAATGAAGGAATATAGGAGATATTCCTTGACTTGGGCCTTAATTATCTCAACTACTCGTTACTTCTCCCATTTCTCGGTCTTATCGGATAAATAACCGCTATGGGCTTGGTCAAATACCCGCATGCTCTTCAAATCTACTTTGGGCCTCTCGGCCCACTGCAGCTAGGTTTGGGCCTCGCGGCCCGTAGTTATGTTTGGGCCTCGTGGGCCACCTGTAGCTAGGTTTTGGCCTCGTGGCCTATCTCGGGGTTAGGTTTGGGCCTCGTGGCCCACCCGTAGGTGGGTTCGGGCTTTATAGGCTTTATCGCAGGTCGATCTGGGCTTGGGCCCATCTCGGGTTTTCCTCCCTCTATCGAGGGTATTTGGTTACGTTATTGGGCCCTATTGGGCTGGTCGTATTTGGGCCCTAGGGCCTAACAATTTTATCCGCATCAACCACTCCCCTACTCCGGTGAGCGATCTCGGAGCTCCCCGGAGTAAGGAAGATTTTAGCAATTCTCTCTGCAGCTTTAGCTTTGGGATATCCTCCTGCAGCTTTTGCTCTCGGGGACATCCTCCCTGCAGCCTTTAGCTTTGGGACCTCCTCCTGTAGCTTTGGCTTCCCGGATACATCCCCTCTCGCTAGTCTATTGGCGTTTAGCGACTCCTTCGCGCTGATACTGCCGGTCATGCATCCGCCCTTTAGTTTTAATTACCGATACACGCCTCAAATTAACTCCCTCTTTATTTCCAATCGATCATTTCCGCTTTTTCTTCTCTTTCTTGTCTCTAAATTCTCGCTCTGCTATGACTTCTTCTCTACAAGCCCTCCGCGAACGCATTTCTCCATTTTTGTCTCGAGTTCCTCCCATCATCCGTAAACTTTCCTTTCTCCCTTTCTCGTTTATTCGTAGGAACGCTTCTAGTAATGTCATGATCCAGTTCTTCTAAAACCGTGTCGATGCTCGAAACTCATCCCGAGTTCTCATCATTCTCTCGAGCCCTAACCCACTTAGGGGCTCACCTCCTGTTCCTCTTCTTCTCAGGAGGTAGACCGGGCCCGATTTTGGGAATCTTTTGCCAGGCCTTCCAAAATCTTTGAAAAAACCCTACATGATCTTATCTCCGGTGACTATATCTCGTTGGGATATAGCTTGTCTCTCCCGATCGGGGGAGCATCCCAATTTAGCGACTCCCCACCTTAGTTTTTGGCAGGCCCAATTTGAGGTCAATTCGTCTTCCTCCTCCCAAATTCTTGTGACAGATATCCGATCTTTATGGCATTCCTCTCAATCAATTCGCTCCCAACGCTATTCGGATGATGATCTCTTTCTACATCCTTCTTAAAGGAAATGGAGGAAGACCCTCATAAGCTTTTCTTCTCGCAATATAATTGCAAAATTGTTGGCCCTTTCTACTACCCGAGTAGTAGGGTGAAAGGAAGTGTTCGTTTCTTGGCAAAGTCCCCAACATCAACAAAGAATGGGGCAACCACTATGTTTTCATAACCCCCGACAAGCCTTGGCCTTTCAAGAATCAAAGATGGGTATACAAGAACCCTTCTCCTCCAGCTCCTCCTAATCACATTTCTTCCTCCACTAACCGTCGTGTAATTCGAATGCTTAATGCTCATGTGCTCACCCAGGTATTTTCACCTACCCGGGCTTTGTTTCAATCCCGCCTCCTTTCCCACTTTAAGTTTAGTTCTTTGAGGGTTCCTCTCGAACCAGAGATGGTAAATACCTGCTATTTCTTATAGCGTGAACGTGATCATGCATTTATTCTGGTTTACCTAATCTCATTCTTTGTTTTCCGGACATGTTGTGGCTATCGAAGGTTACGGAGGGTCCCGACGACTCCTCCGACTCGGCTCCTCCTGCCGTTATCCCACAAGGTGATACCTCGACCGTACCTCCCTCGTCCCCGACCCGACTCTAGTGGAAGATCCAGAGGTCAATGCTCCTCCCCAAAGAAATCCAAGACTGTAAAGGTAATGCTTCGCCACCCAAAGCTCTCTTCATTCGAAAGATACTTTCCGTCGTAAGTATCCCACCAGACGAAGCTAGGGTCTGTCCTTTACCCCGATCGATGTGGACACCTACTCCTCGGGCCGGACTACCAGCAGGTTTTTAGTGAGTTGGTGTCTGCTCAAGACTGTGAAAAGCTGTTAAGCCTCCCTCCCGATCAGCAATGACATCGTGCCGCAAGTCATTTTGCCCAAGTGATGCCATGTTGCCTCGTGTTCATTTGTCTATATTTTCTGTCTCGAATTCTAATCATATGCTTCAATTTGTCACACTTGGAGTCTTGCTCTCCGGCCTTTGGGGTCCTTCCAACTCCCTTCCTTCCTCTCAATGAAGGACTTGGAAGACTCCCTCTTGGCAGAGAGAAGAAAGCCTCCTCGCCTCTCTCCGCTTGAAGAAGCTAGAAACCGACGTATCCTCCCTCCAAGGGGAGCTGGTAAAGGCCTGTGCAGTCCGTGAGGCCGCCGAGAAGGAGGTTAACGATCTGTCGGTTCACCGTGCTCTGCAAGAATCTTAGGTCCAAGAAGGCTCGGGTCGAGGGGGCCAAGTCTTGCTTGGAGACCACTTTTCCATTCCGATCCTGGTCAACAATTCCTCCACTCTCTATGGCCAAACTTCGAGGAAGGATTATCTCAATTATCCCAGCTTTCTCGGGGATATGAGCCCTTACATTAGGTTCTTTTATGAATACGGTTTTAATGCGGCGGTGTAGCGGCGGGCGAGATCCCGGCTTCTCGAGGGAGTTCAACAAGAATGGTCCTCTCATGGCCATGCCTACCCCCTTCTTTCAAGGGCGATTCCTCTCGATCGATCGAGGAGAACTGTGGTCCCCAGTGGAAAGATGGTTGTCGATGCGGGTGCGGACCGAGGTAACTTCGGCTAGCTTACCTCCTATGGTTCCACCCTTGTGCCCCCTTGCTTCTGCAGTTCCTCTCTCTAGAGAAGAGGCGTGCCTAGCTCAAGCACTAGAGAAGGATGCGGAGATGGTTGCCGCCATCGATACGGAAGAACCACCCCGATACCTCGGTTAATTCCTAAAACAATTTTATATTTACGTGATCTGTAATGAATTCTCTTCTCTCTCTCTTTTCTTATGCCGATTTGGCATTTAAACTTTGCTCTCCTTTTGTTGGGAGTTTACATTTTGTTTTTAAACTCTATTGCCCCTTTGTCGGGGCCTTTTGCTATGAATAGATGGGATCCTCCCGTGCCGGGAGTTTATTTTCGCATAAGATGTTTATCCTCCCTTGCCGGAGTTGCATGTTTCTTATCTCGCCATTTCCGTATTTGATTTTGCTGCATGCTTTTCAAACTGTTTGACACTTTAAGCTCTTAGCTTGAATGCATGACTTAAACACTAGGACCATAATGCTAGTCGTAGCGTGAATGTATCCTTTTTCTCATAGGTTGATAACCCATTCGCTTGAAATCCCCTTTTTCATCCCTAAGGGTTCATACCTTAGGTTCTCGATTTTCCTTGACTTCACGGCCCGGGAGTTTCTCTAGGCGGTGTTTGTAAGCTCAAGGCTGTATTTTCTTTTAGGTTTAACATAGTTTTCTTTCGAAAAAACTAGCTAAAACCTTCTTTCTTAAATTCGTATAAGTTCAAACCATCTTTGCAGTTTAACTCGGTGTTTTGAAGCTTCCTTGGCTTCCTTCTTTAAAATCTTCCCTCTAAGCTTGAGCTAACTGGACCCTTTCCGCGGGTTTATGTTAACCAACACCTTTTCATAGGTTGAATCTAGCTTCCTCTTAAGCAACTCTTGCCCTTGACTTGGCACACTCTCTAGGGTTAGTTAAATCCTTTTCGTAGATTTAACATAACTCTTCTTCGTAAACCTTTTCTCGAGTTCGGGCTAGTTAACACCTTTTTATGGGTTTAACTTAGTTTCTTCTTGTGAGACCCTCTTTAGGTAAATCTGATTTAGGCTCTTCATTTTTACAGTGCGATTTAGGCTCTCTACGAGTCATGTCTCGAATTCTTATTTTCTAGGGATGGAATACATATATGTTCAAGCCTCTTAAATGATTTCGCCTTTTAGCTGTAGGACCCTCTTTCATGGGTTCTTACTAATATTGTACTTCCTTATAGGTCCATCTTAACTCCTCTAGGAAAGACCCTTTCTTAATCTAGATAAGTTCGCCCTCTTTCGCGAGGTTTAACTTATCCTTTACGAAGCTTTCTTAGCCTGCGTTACGAAAATCTCATCTGGGCTTGGTGATTGAGCCTTTGCCGCAGAAAACTATCTCTTAGTTAGACTTTGGTAAACCTAACATGATTTCCCAAGACCTTCGTAGCTTTTAAGTAACATAGTCCTCTCTGGACACGAGGTAAGTTTATCCTCTGTAGGTTTACTTCGACATTCTCAAAACTTTCGTAGTTTCAAATCTTGAACACTCTTTTTGAGTGTTGGTTTAATCAATCCCTTTCGTAGATTTTATCAAGGCTTTTCTTAAGGCCCTATCTCATATTCGGCCTTTAGTTTGTTAAACCCTTATTGTAGGTTTAACTTAGTTCTTCGAAGCTATTTCTTAATTCTTGCATCCCTCTCTGGGCACGAGGTGATATTAAACCTTATCCGTAGGTTTAGTTTAGTATTTTGAAGCTATCTCTTAGCTTCTTCTCTCTGAACTTCACTTAGGCTTAAGTTGGTTAAACCTTTGCCGTAGATTCGATTTTACACGCATCAAACTATTCCTTAGTTTTTGATCTCGTAATCCCTTCTTTGGGACTAACCTAGTTAGACGTTTGTAAGTCCAACTTGATATCTTCAAGACTTTCATAGCCTTAAGTCTAATAGTCCTCTTCGGACGCGGGTTTTGCTAAACTTTATAAGTTTAACTTAGAAATTTCGGCAGTTTCAAATCTCGAAACCCTTCCCGGGGGCAGGTTCGGTTGAGCCCTTCTCGTAGGCTTGATTAAGGCTTTTCTTAAAGCCTTATTTCATATTTCACATTTAATCGGCTAAACCCTTATTGTAGGTTTAACTAGGTCCTTGAAGTTATCTTTCGGCTTTAGTCCTCGCAACCATCTTCGGGTCTGGATAGGTTAAACCCCTTTGCGGGTTTAACTTCGGTTTTAGAAGTTATTTCTTAACTTCTCCTCTCATAACTCCTCTCTAGGTTTAGGTGGGTTAAACCCTCTCTGTAGGTTTAACTTTAATGTTTGAAGCTATCTCTTAGCTTCTTTCATTGTAACCCCTCTCTGGGTTTAGGTGGGTTAAACCCTCTCCGTAGGTTTAACTTTAGTGTTTCAAGCTATCTCTTAGCTTCTTTCATTGTAACCCCTCTCTGGGTTTAGGTGGGTTAAACCCTCTCTGTAGGTTTTAACTTTAGTGTTTTGAAGCTATCTCTTAGCTTCTTTCATTGTAATCCCTCTCTGGGTTTAGGTGGGTTAAACCCTCTCTATAGGTTTAACTTTAGTGTTAGAAGATATCTCTTAGCTTCTTTCATTGTAACCCCTCTCTGGGTTTAGGTGGGTTAAACCCTCTCTGTAGGTTTAACTTTAATGTTTCGAAGATATCTCTTAGCTTAACCCCCTCTGGGTTTAGGTGGGTTAAACCCTCTCTGTAGGTTTAACTTTAGTGTTTGAAGCTATCTCTTAGCTTCTTTCATTGTAACCCCTCTCTGGTTTAGGTGGGTTAAACCCTCTCTGTAGGTTTAACTTTAGTTTTTCGAAGCTATCTCTTAGCTTCGTTTCTCATTGTTTTGATGTGAATTCATTTCATGAATGCTCATCATATTTCTCATTGAATGCTTCTCGTGCATTTTATTTATTCATTTAACTTTTTCACAAGTTATCAAATCTCATATAATAAATCGTGTGTTGTGATGCAATCAAATCGAATAGCATGTAATCATATTGCTTCAATCGTACTCAACAAAAGAATGAACTAATAAACTCATGGATAATGGAAAATCGCTTTCATTAATTAGCAAATGGGTGTGCTCCATTGACCATAATCGATCAACACGAGTCGAGAACTAACTCGGCCGGCCTCTTTAAAAAACCTCCCTACGGTAAAACCCGGTGGGAAACCGCATGAGCAAGGGAAAAAAGAGTACTAATGGAGCGAAATTACAATTTATTCGAGAAAATAACATGAATGGAACAACTCTTGCATAAAAAGAACCACCTACTTGCAGCGAGGCGGGTACTTTCTTCGGTGTAAAACCTCTTCAATCGGCAGGACATTCCGAGTGCAGCTGGTTGATTTCCTTCCATGTCTTGTAACTCATAAGCTCCTCCTCGGAGGACCTTAGTCACCTTATGCGGCCCTTCCCACTTGGGATCGAGCATTCCAATGTTTTTCAATGCATCGACTTGTCTTAAGACTAAATCTCCTTCTTCAAATCTCCGACTTATGACTTCTGGTCATAAGCGGCCTTTATGCGACTTTTGTACTTCTCGGTTTTCGGGTGGGCGATTTCGCGCTCCTCCTCTAGCATGTCTAGGTTCTCCCTCATTAGCTCTTCATTTCTCCCCTCACGGAAGTGGGCTAAACGATGTGTCTCCATCCCCACTTCAGAGGTATTGCCTTGCATGCCCCATACACTAGGTGAAAGGGGGACTCCTCTGTTGGCTCCACTGGGGGTGGTCCGATAAGCCCACAAAAATGACTCTAGCTCATCGACCCACCTCCTCCTCGGCTTTGTCCAGCCTGGCACATATTCCGTTCACAATAGTTACATTGGTGACCTCCACAGCCATTGGCACGAGGGTGTGTCACCGATGTGAATCTCTGGACAATCTTGAGTTATCGCACCATTCCCTTACAATGTTTCCCATAAAGCCGAGTCCCATTATACGATACCGAGGATTCTAGGTATGCGAACTCGCAACAAATATATCTTCATAAAAATTGATTATGTTACCTTCTTCGATCCTCGCTAGAGGTATAGCTTCGACCCACTTGCTAAAGTAGTCCACTTTGCCACCAATAGAAACTTTCGGCCCCACCGCAATCGGGAATGGGCCCACCGAGTCAATCCCCCACTTCGCGAAGGGACGAGGAGATCGCATGGTCCCCATCTCCTCTGCGGGGAGGTGGATGAGGTAGCCATGCTTTTGGCATTTCTCACACTTCTTCACCCGATCTTTAGCGTCTGGGTCATGGTAGGCCGGAAGTATCCGGCCCTCAAGGCTTTCCGGACTATTGCCGAGCCCCTGCATGGTCGGCACAACAACCTTCATGTATATCCTTGATTACGTACCTCCCTTCTTGAGGGGATAAACACCTCAAGTAAGGCTGCGTGAAGGAGCGTCGATACATCTTATCTCCGATCATCGTGTATCGATTCTCCAATTCGAGCTTTCATTTTATACGGGCGGCTCTCCGGGTTACGCAACACTCGATATATCTTTGGTTCTCCAATCATCTTGACTCGATGACCCCTGCGAGAAGGCCGTTGCTTGGCTTCTACGATTACCGGGGTGATCTTCCCCCTCCTGCGGTGTTACGGAGTCGCCGGCTTTGAAAGGCTATCCGCCCTAGAGTTTTCCTCTCGAGGTATTTGTCTAACTTCAAAGGAACTGAACCTTCCTGCAGCTCGGCTACTCGCCGGAGGTAGGCTATCATTTTCTCATCCTTAGCTTCGTACCCACCTGTAACCTGCTGGGTTACAAGTTGGGAATCTGAAAATATGACCACCCGACCTGCTCCCGGCTCGGCGGCCATCTCCGTTCCTCGAATCGGGGCCTCGTACTCGGCTCCGTTGTTGGAGGTAATGAATTCAAACCTCACCGCAACTTGTGTTTCTGGCCCTCTGGATCAATAATTATAATCCACTGCTCCACAACCTGCATAGATACAGAGCCGTCAACATATACCTTCCATTCTCCATCCTCCAGTATACGAGTACCCTCACGAATGAAGTCGAGACGGGGCTTGTGCTTTAATGGTCCTCCGTGGCTCGAAATCCACATCATATTCTCCCGGTTCGGCAGCCCACTTGACCATCTCCCCGAGAGATCAGCTCATCCAATCACTGTTTGAGAAGGTAGTTAGCCCGCACAATGACCTTATGTGACAAAAAATAAGGTCGTAACCTCCGAGCCGTGACCATTATAGTCGGGGTTGCCTTCTCTGTCTCCAAGTATCTCTCTTGCTCCTTGAATAAGTTTCTTGATGTAGTAGACGAGGTTTGCAGGTTGACCCCTCCTCCCTCACCCGGCACGGAGCTAAGTGAGACCCCACCTACAGAGAGGTAGAGGTAAAGTGTCTCCCCAGTGCTTGAGCTTTGTTAGCGTAGGTAGGCCCAGGCTAGGTCTTTGCTTAAGCTCCTCAAACGCCCTGCGGCATCGCTCATCCCACTCAAACTTGGATCTCTTTCTTAGAATCTTGAAGAAGGGGTGGCTCCTCTCTGCGAGATCTGGCTATGAATCTGCTCAGTCTTTGTAATTCTTCCATTCGGTCTCTGCGGCTCCTTGATGTTAGTGGGAGGCTACATATCGAGCACGGCTTTCACCTTGGCGGGGTTAACCTCTGCGGGTCACCATATATCCGAGAAAAATACGATTTCACCTGAAAGAACACTTGGCTGGATTGACTTCATGCCATTCCTCCTTAGCCTTTGAAAAAAGCTTCCTCCGGATCAGCCACGTGCTCTCCGGCTTTCACACTTTTCACAAGCATATCATCAATGTAGACCTCCATGTTCCTCCCGGTGGTCTCGGAACATCTTGTCAACCATTCTTTGATAGGTTGCTCTGCATTCTTCAATCCGAAGGGCATTCTAATACAACAAAAGTTCCACTAGCAATAATGAAACTTACCTTTGGAATATCGGAGGGAAAATTTGTATTTGATGGTAGCCTTGATAGGCGTCCATCATACTTATGACTCAAATCCAGGATGTAGAATCGACCATCTGGTCTATCCTAGGTAGGGATAATGATCCTTAGGGCAAGCCTTGTTCGGATCTCAAAAATCTATGCACATTCTCCATTTTCCCCTGGTTTTGCCACCAACACGCATTGGACTGGCCGGTGGGAAAGCTGAATTCGCTTGACATGTCTGCCTCCGGCGGTTTCTCTGCTTCACCTTTTGCAATGGCATCTTTTACGGTCCAAAGACCCTTAGTTTTACCTTCACTTTGGTTTAGCTTTAGGGTCCACATTTAGGTGGTGCATCGCCACCTCGTCGGGGATACTGTCATGTCGAGAGGAAGAAAAAGCAAAAACATCTCGCATTTCATCGTAGAAATTTATTCTTAGGTCTCTCTCTAGCTCTGGCTCCACTGGGCTCCGATCCTTGTTGTGTATCCCTTCTTGTCTGGATACAACTCAATCATCATCGGCTCTTCGTCGGCTTTCATTTTTGGAGGATCAATTTCCTCCGTAATCTTACATCTCTTGGATTCTCGGTCCACCTCCTTGTCTCTTTTCAAGGCTGCGATGCGGCTCTTTATCGACCATCTTTCTGCCTCCACATAATATTTTACGGATTGCGGTGATCACTAGCTACTTCACCCACCTCATCGTTCACTTTGGAAACTTGAGTTTCATGTGATAAGTTGATATGACCACCTGAAATAAATTCAATACTAGCCTACCAAAGATCATGTTGTAAGATGAGGGTACATCAACAATCAAAAAATTTGCCATAACTACCCTCCTCCGTGGAGCTTCACCGAGTCCCACCGGAGGGTTACGACCAAGAGGGTGGGTGCTCCTCCTCGGTAAATCCATACAACGCTGTATCCACCGGTTGCATTTCTATGTTTAAATTCATCTTCTTGAAGCATTCCAAGAAAATGATGTCCACCGAAGCTCCCGTATCCACGAAGATCCTTGCTACGGTATATCCGGCCACATCATTGTGATGACTAATGCATCACTGTGGTCCTCCTTCCTCGAGGCCTCCATCCTCTAGACCAAAATGAATCCGAGGTGTATGGATGACCTCCTTTTGATCCACGTCTCTTGACATCTCTCCTACCTCTCTCCTGAGGGTCCTCTCTCCGGCTTTTCTAGCGCGGAAGGAGTCTCCCTCTACTGGACCTCCGACTATCATCTGGATAAGTCCTCTCTTCTCGGGAGGGTCTCTCTCCTCCTGCCTCCCTTCGATCATCCTTCCTTTTTTCTCGGCTTTGTCACCGGCTTCCTATGTCCTGCTTGGATCATCCTTTCAATTTCATCATGTAAATGGAAAGCTTGATTGTTAGTGTCATGCCCATATTCATTATGGAAGCGACAAAACTTATCGACTTAGGCTTATGAGGCCCTCTGGATCGTGTCCATGGAAACTTCATTTCTGGATGGTCGGATGCTACCTCCGATAGCTCTGTAGGCTCGAGCTTCGGGGGTGTACTTGTCAAGCTGGAGCGAGGTCCAGTTTTGCGGCTTTCTCCGGCTCCCTGTTGAGCTTTTCTTTGATAATTCTTTCTTCTTCTTAGGTTCACTAGGTTTGACCTCGGCTCTCTTCGCCTTTCTCACTTCTTCCCGGTGTGACGTACTTCTCCGCTCTCCTTAGCAATTCGTCGAGCGTCCGGGTGACTTCTTTGCCGGGGAGGAAAACGGGTCCCCATCTCGGAGATTGCTAGTAAAAGCATTAATTTTTACCTCACGGGGTGGCGGTTGGAACCTCCAATGCCGCTTTGATTGAATCTCTTCATGAAGGCCCGTAGGCTTTCATTTTCTCCTTGCTTCATGTTGAACAATGTCGGTGTAGCTCTAGGTTGCCTCCTTGCACTAGCAAGCGGGTGCAAGAACAATTCTCCCAAAGCTGCTCGAAGGAGGCTGATGGAATTGGGTTCCAGTGGTGAACCATTACACCCTCCCCATATCGATGGAGGAGGGCCAAATTTTCAAATCTCACCAAATGGTCATAGGGGTTAGTCGTACCATCATATTCATAATTAAGAGGTTTAAAATTGCTAGGCAACTCATCTTGTAAGTTATTCTCGATAAATTGGCAACTCGTAGCGGGTCGAGGCATCTTGACCCGATTTTCCATCTGATGCTTCATATTGTCCATTTGCTTCTGAAAGACTGATCACGGTCTTTCATGGCTTATTTGGGTATCTCTGTACCTTCTTCCTCATCCTCGATCTTACTCTCTCATTTGTAGGGGGTGTCTCTCTCCCCAGTGTAGCTTCTTCCGGACCAGCCTCCCTAGGTCTAGTAATTCTGACCTTCTCTCTTGGACTCCTTCGCCCCGGGACCTCCTCCTGGTTTACGGACTCCACTTCTCTCCTTCATTCTTCTTGATGCTCGTCTGCCTACTCCCCATGGTGGGATCTAGGCGGGCAGTTTCTGATCTGGTTCTCCGAGTCCTTCCTGCGAGTGGGGGTCCTCCCCTCTGCGATTGCTCTTGCTACGGCTCGGGCTATCATATCATCCAGTGCTCCCGAGTGAGGGCGATGGAGGCGGTGTTACGGCATTCTCGAGGTATCCCCATTTGGAGCATTGGCGGCTCAGGGACCCCCGCTATAGAGATTCCTTACGGAATCGCGAGAGGAAGAGAAGCGAGGTGGGTTAACCTCTCCCTCTCTAGCGGCGGCTCCCACTCTGGATGGCGTTGGCCGGAAGTCGAGCTTTCGTCTCGCACCCCGTAACAAGTGGTGGTCCTTGATGTTGGGTACAACAATAGGTGGCACGGGGCTGGGCGGCTTCGCCTGCATTGGGTTTGTGGGGGCCGTCCTTCCTCGAGTTGGTACTAGTGCAATCGGTCTCATGGGTGTACGTTCACCGGTCATGATGTCTTTTTTCGATAATCGGATAAGAAAAGAAGTTGAAACTCACGTCTCGGCTCTTCTTTCCCACAGACGGTGCTAATTGATGCGTAAAAGCGACACAGGCCCGTTTCCCCACCTAGGTTCCACATGGGTAAAGCCTTTACGCAGCGAGAATTCCTAGCTCTTCTCGCACGTACTGCAAAAACACGCCGGAGGGTTCTCGGCGTAGGCACTCCGGCGCTCAAGTCGGGTTAAGGAAACACACTCAAGAAAGTACGTAGGAAGTAGCTAAGTAAGAGTGATAGTTAATTGATATCGTACCTCCCTTCGAGAGTCTTATCTATACGTGCGTTAAGAGTGATAACCGTCATCACGGTTTCGAGGGCATTATCGCGCCGCGTTTCCTCATGATGTCGTGCGTGGGTATCTTTTCTCTCAAGAAATCTGATTGTGCCTACGTTTTCCCTCCACAGACGGAGTTGGACCCGATCGATGAAGGAATATAGGAGATATTCCTTGACTTAGGCCTTAATTATCTCAACTACTCGTTACTTCTCCCATTTCTCGGTCTTATCAAATAAATAACCGCTATGGGCTTGGTCAAATACTGCATGCTCTTCAAATCTTATGCGGGCCTCTCGACCCGCTGCAACTAGGTTTGGGCCTCGCGACCCACCTGTAGTCGGGTTTGGGCCTCGCGGCTGTAGTTAGGTTTGGGCCTCGTGGCCCACCGTAGCTAGGTTTAGGCCTCGTGGCCTATCTCGTGGTTAGGTTTGGGCCTCGTGGCCCACCTATAGGTGGGTTCAGGGCTTTATAGCCTTTATCGCGGTCGATCTGGACTCGGGCCCATCTCGGGTTTTCCTCCCTCTATCGAGGGTATTTGGTTACGTCATTGGGCCCTATTGGGCTGGTCGTATTTGGGCCCTATGTGTAGCTGGGCACGACATTTTTATCCGCATCGGACTCAATAAAATTTTAGGACTTAATAAAATTTATAAGTTATTAGGTTCTAATGGTTAATTAAATTAATATTCTAAGATATGTATTTAATATTTTAGTTGACTTGATTCCTCCTCGCTAAGCCTATTAGTACTCTCGGACTTCCAATCCAAGAACTTTGAGGTGGGGTTCTTATTTTATACTCACATTTGTCGTATTTAAATGCTATGCATTATTGATTATGTTATTTACTACTATATTACTATGACACTATGGTTAGCTTGCTAACAAATTCCTATATTTGTGGTTGGCTTTGCCAACAAACATTATGAACTATGTCTCGGTGAAATGATTGAATTACTATGATTATGTATGCGTTATGTTTGGCGGAAGGGTTGTACTAACGTATCCTATGACTATGGTTGGTTTGCCAACAAACATTATGATTATGTGGTATGCAAATACGTTTTTAATTATGCTTGTTATTTAATTGTGACAAATGAGACCCTCTTGAGCTAGTTGGTTGCTCACCCCAATCATTTAATTATTACTTACGGCTTAAGCGTGGTGTTCGGTGGAAGGCGGGTGACAAGGTTTTCATTGCATGAGTACTATTTATTTATTTTACTTTTTTGCAATTGTCGTAAAGATTCGTACTCGATTTATTTTAAAGAGTCTCATGTAGGGATGTTTTGACTATAGACTATTTGACACATGAACATGATTTTTATTTTATGCCTTCGTTTTATTATTTAGGCATCTTCTCTCAACTTTATTAATTCAGTCACTACTTTTTCTTCCTTTCATGATCTCGTTGTGAGTATGGATTTATAAATTTATGATTTTTCGCATTTTCTTAAGTTTTGTTGGAAATATTCTATGGGTTTGATGTGTTTATTTTTCCACCTTAAGTTCTAAATATTTTTTATTCTTTCTAAATCTTTCTAAAAAGGAAGGTTAATGATTGGCGCTGGATGTCTACCTCCCAAGTCTCTCTCATCACCAAAGGTTAGTATTATCCTTGAGCATGGATGCAAAAATCGGCCTAGGCGGCCGTCGGCCACTGATTTTGCCTAATTTCGGCGTTTTAGGCGTTTTCATGCCTAGGCGCCGTCTAGGCGGCTAGGTATTTTCGTGGCCGAGCTCCGTCTAGGCGATCCTAGGCGGGCGGTTTTTTTAATTTTAAAAAAAAACTAGGAGGCACCTAGGCGGTCTAGGCGCTAGGTGGCCTCAAAATGCCCGATTACCGATTTTCGAGTTTTACAATCTTGTCCTTGAGAAATGGGTCCCGAATAAGAAGTGGGACTAGTACGAGGAAAGAAATGGACGAGAGTCAAGCTGCTGCGGCGAGATGAGAACATCAACAGATCTCCAAACACACCTCCTCACTACTCCAATTCAAGCGATGAAGAGCGGCGAATCAAACAAAGTGGTTGCAAATCGATCGAAAAGTAGGTGGAGGCTGCCGTCTTGAAGAGGTGAAACAGAAGTGAAAAGGAAAAGGTAGCTTATGTGAAGGAAGGAAGAGAGGAAGGAGAAAGCTGGCCCAAGAAACCAAAAATGCGAGTCATGTGCTAAAGAAAATAGAGAAAGTAGCTAAAAAAAAGAGGATGAAGAGGAGTCGAAGGAGAAAGAGTCGATCTTTGGTGATCTCTAATGAGAAGGAGCCCATTGCTAAGCGCCCCACGAGAAAAATCAAGTAGATGGTGGTAAGAGCTAGGGTAAGCTCGCCGACCTCCACCCTCCTAGAGATGAACAACGGATAAGGAGAAGATCCTATCTCCTACCAACTCATCATCCAAATCACCCATCCTCTCACAGCTTACCCCTATCTCTACACCCACCCATCATCCCCGCTAGCTATTTTTTGAATCTCCGCTAAGTACAATAATTAATACCATAAAATATAATATATATATTTTAATCTGCAAAGAAAAAAATATGATAACACAATAGTAATGAGAGTGATAAATGTATCTTCAACAATAAACATGAAATCAAAAGTAAAATAAAAAATAAATAAACGCAAGATTAGATCATATACTAAGGAATAGAAGAGATAATATTCAAAAATTTTAATCTGCAACAAGAAAAACATATTGACACAATAGTAATGAAATAGAATAAACAGCAATAAAAAGATAATTGAAATTTATAGAAACATAATAAATTCAATGATTGATACTAAAATATAAAAATAAACCTAAGATCATATTAAAATAAATAAAAATTTGAGAGATATTGAAATAAAAAGATTTAACTTTGACACATATAATAAATTCTATTGATATTAAAATATAAAAATAAACCTAAGATCATATTAAAATAAATAAAAATTTGAGAGATATTGAAATAAAAAGATTTAACTTTGACACATATAATAAATTTAATGATTGAGATTAAAATGTAAAAATAAACCTAGGATCATATTAAAATAAATTAAAATTTGAGAGATATTGAAACAAAAAGATTTAACTTTGACACATAAATTTCCTCATATTTATACTGTATTTATAAGTGTACAGATTTTTATTGGAATTCGACATTCCAATAATTTCATAATACAAATCTACTACTGTGGTATTCGCATGACAATTGCTCCATTGATCCTTACCTACAACCCCTAAACCTTCATACGAAATGTTGGCAAAATCTCCAGAAATCTTGAATTAAAAGCTTTGGTAATTGGAAAATAATATTGGCGGGGGTGGGTGAATGGGGAACAAGATCGCACGTACGACGCAGGCGTCGGCGACGGAGTACTACCTGCACGATTTGCCGTCGTCGTACAACTTGGTACTGAAAGAAGTGCTTGGGAGAGACCGTTTCCTGAAATCCATACTCTGCAAACATGACGAGGGTTTGGTGCTAGTCAAGGTTTACTTCAAGCGCGGCGACTCTGTTGATTTGCGTGAATACGAGCGTCGCCTCTCCCGTACACGCGATATCTTCTCCAAACTCGAAAGTCCTCACGTCTGGCCCTTCCAGGTTAGGGTTAGGGTTAGGGTTAGGGCAGGGGCGATGTCCGCTTCTGTCCCAGGTTCTTGTGTTTTTTATATTTCTGTTTCTCAGTGTGAACCAACAATTACTCGCTAGTTATATATTTCTCCTAGATTTTTATGTTTTAGTTTGTGATATGATGCCATGTTTTGTGTCTGAATGTTGCCGGAAGTATTTTTATGTTAATTAGATTGTGAATATTACGTTCATTGAAAGGGAAATGGACCTTGAGTGGAACTTTTCTTTTTCTTTGAGGTATTACATCAGGCTAATATCTATCTATAGAAGTTTCCACCCTTCAAATCATAATATTATTGCTTAATACTCTTCAAAGCTGATTAATGAGTTTCTGCTGCCTTGCTGATGCTTCATTAGTTGGTAAGCCTGACTTTGTAATTTGAGCTCAGGATTTAGTCAATTGAATTGCATGCTTCTCAAGAGATGGCATGATAGAGAGGGTATCTTGTAGGATATTACTCTGTGGCTGTTTCTTATTAACATTGACAAGTCATTTGCTAATTTTATGGTATAAGCACTGATGCATGGAATCGCAATGGGTCTTCCAGAAATGAGTGCTGAAAATTGATATAGCTAAAATGTTTTAGTTGAAAGTCATGGTTTCTACAATCTTTCTTATCAATGTGTAGAAAATGATATTTTGTTGAAGTGCTCTGTCTGTGCGCGAATGTTAATATTTTAGTTAGTTGAGATGGCCTGCAGGGTGATTTTTAAGGTTTGGAAGCATTAAGGCGGCATTTGTTTCAAGTTCTTCAATGAGAATGTGAATGAAAATCTCTTTTTAGTGTTGTGCTCTAATTTTAGAAAAGAAATTGCAAAAAGTTGTTAGTTGCGTCATAAAGGAATGATTGAGGAGAAACAAATTATAAGAGGAGGGGAAAAGTTAATCAAAAATGGGGTAATGATTACCTTATTTAGGAGGGGAAGTAGTGTCACTGATCATCTTTTGTTCTCATTAACCCCTATAATTACCATTCTCATTCCATTGAAGAATTTCCAACCAAGCGCCCTAAATTATCCTGAGGAGCCGATCTTAAGTAGCAGCTGAATTTCCTCTCTACTTGGTAGCAATTCAACACTATCCTTCCCTTCTACTATATAGACTTAGTTCACTACTAGTTTAAAAGATGACACAATGCCACTCCAAGTTGAAGTGACTAATACATGAGCTTTGGATGAATCGTTTCTTTGCTATGAGAGTTCGAGGAAAAGAATTGCTTCTGAATTGTAGTACTAGCTCAGTTTAAGTTGCTTCTTGTGATGCTCAAGGAGATCACAAAATTTTAGTTCCAGTACTGTTCACCTTTTAAAGTTCTGTTTCATGATTTCGTGGGAGTTGATGACTGAATGACGCTTTGTTTTGTGTATTCGAGTCTTAGTTACTTTAAGTTACAACTTTTATCACTGCAATTAGTTTCTCTTTCCCCTAACAGTTTTTCTGAATTCATTTTGCAGTTTTGGCTAGAGACAGATAAAGCTGCTTATTTGTTGAGGCAATACTTCTTTAACAATCTTCATGATCGACTGAGCACCCGACCTTTCCTCAGTCTTGTTGAAAAAAAAATGGCTGGCGTTCCAGGTTCTGATCTCCCCCAATTGTAAAATCTCATTGATGCAGTGGAAATTGGAACTCTACCAGAAAATATTAGTAATTGAAATCTCACTTGCTGTTTTTATGCAGCTGGTTTATGCTGTGAAACAGAGCCATGAGCACGGAGTTTGTCATGGTGAGATGAACACTTGAATTGCAAGATCTCTTTTGTGACTGTTCTCCATAAGTTCATATAATTTATTGCAGGTGATATTAAGTGTGAGAACGTGCTGGTGACCTCCTGGAACTGGCTCTACCTTGCTGATTTTGCTTCATTTAAGCCTACATATATTCCATATGATGATCCCTCTGATTTTTCATTCTTCTTTGATACTGGTGGAAGAAGACGATGTTATGTTGCACCTGAGGTCTGTATACTCTAATCCCTTTCTTTTTGAAGGATGTAGTTTAAATTTTAATCATGAATTCACTTAGCACTTGCAATGAAAATTCTAATAAATGCATCGCTTCCAGGATATTTTCTGGGTATATGATATCAGGAACTGTCTATAAAATGCAAAATTGATTCATGAGCTGTGGACAATCATTTCATTTTGGTCTTATAAAGTATCCATCTCTTTAGTGAGGAAACATCAATCAGCTAATCGATTTATGCGTTTTACATGCGTGTGTGAGGCATTTACTAGGTTGTGTTTGTATGAATGAACCTTTGCTTTAGATTTACATTTAATGAGAATATAATTGAATGCATTGCGATCTTGCTTTCTCTCTCAATATGAATCCCACAAAAGTGCCTAATATGCTATTTGATCCGCCTTTAAATATTGAAACAGTTTCTTTTGTGTCTGCAATAATTTTTATTTTTCAATGTGTGAAAAATTGGTAATTATCTTATTATTTTAACTAAGTTCCGATCAAAATATTTTTTAGACCGACTGAGATTTCCATGTCGATGTTTTGGTATCTAACATTACAAAATATTAGATGAATAGCTTCATTAACTATTTTTCACTCGTTCCTTTCTTTTTCAATATATGTTGGCATATCAGACCAAATTCAACAACTATGTGAAAGTATCAGATAAGGCTTTCTCCTGTTTTTGTGGCTTCAAGTAAGGATTTGCACTTGATTAAAATCAATATCCGCTTCCCTCAGGTGGGGCTTCAGCCTTGCTCTCCCTCAAATTGATATCCCACGTCTCTCAGTGGATCACCTCATGATGCTCTATTGTTTACAAAAATAATGAGGGTGGTCTAGCAATTTCCTATAGGGTGTAATAGTAGATTTTAAAGTGGGCTTATTGATAGAATTTCAAAACCCACCAATTTGTGTCCCGTGAACAAATAGGGCTTGGGTAGCAATATCCAATGTTAGCCGGGCTAGTCTTGAAACAAACGACCCTAAAAGCCCATCTCCATATGGATCCTCCCTATCCTTCTTGCCACTTGGCTGACCTTTTAACTCTGACACAGAGAACAACACACTTACAAACCTGAATCTATTGCATTGCTCACAAACAGTGCACAGTGTTTTACTTGATCTCACTGATTCAAATACAGTGTAAAAGTAGCAAGTTCAGAATAATAGAACATATATGGTGAGTCTACCATTTGAGTCCTATTTTGATATAATGGCATTGATGATGATACCTTATTGCTTCTAGATGGTTGCAAATTTTTTTCGCTAAATGGATTTATATGAAAATGATATAGTTTATAACTTCCAACCTGGGATCTCTCTGTCTTGGAATTAGCAAGAATATTGAATAATGGTGTTTGTAAGTTTAGCGGCGCCATTATTAAGTATTGCTTCATGCAAAACGTCTTTTGAATGTTTCCATTCAGGAAAATGACTTCATCTCAACTTTCGAACTTCATATCAGAATATGCACACTAGGTAAGAAAGATATTTGTTAGTTGAAACATCTTAATGTAGAAAAGGTTTTCTCATAGACAGGATCTTAAGCTTCAGTATAGTTTTGCCATTCCTTCCCATCTATTCATCTATTCCAAGCATATACCATTACGTTATCAACACTTGTGATATTCCAAGCGTATTTATTTAATGTTTTATTATTATTATGGTTATTAAATGCTGCAAGCTATAATTTCAGAGGTTTTATGAGCATGGAGGGGAGACTCAAGTTGTGCAAGATGCTCTACTGAAGCCCTCAATGGACATCTTTTCTGTAGGGTGAGTATTCCTCATATTATTACTTTGGACAAAATAGTTACAAACTTCTCATTTTAATATGATATGATTGTGATGAACTTAATTAAAAATTAGTGAGCCTTTACCAGAGTGAAATGCAGGAAAGATTAAATAAATGGACGAGGAATACTTTTCTTGAAGGGTATGAGAATTTTTCTTTCCAGGAATTTCAGTTGCATTTGTGTGCCAGATTTTGTTTTTCCTTTGAACCAATTTAAGGGGGAAATCAACCATACTGGGTGTAGAACTTCTATTAGATATTATGAATGAAAGTTTTATCGTAAATCAAATGCAATCTCTATTTTGCTAGCATGCTCATAGTTTTTCTGTGTCTATTAAGATGTGTTATGGATTTAGGATATGTTCATAATGGTTTTACAAATAGTGACAATATCTTTAGTCTGTTCATAGTTACTTTATCATGCATTGCTGAACTTCTTCTTGTTGATTCAAAAGCGATTATTTCAACTTTCTGTTCAGGTGTGTGATTGCTGAGCTTTTTCTTGAAGGTCAACCATTGTTTGAACTCTCTCAACTGCTTGCATATCGAAGAGGACAATATGATCCTACCCAGCATCTTGAAAAGGTACCTTGAATGAACTGTCAATTTGTTTCTAGAAGATTTTTCGTTTGCTTTTCAATCTGACGTTTCCCTCTAATTTTGTTCATCCTCCCAGATATGCACTTAATGTCAAATCTTATATTGAGCTCAGCTCACGATTTAAAATAGAGGATTTACTAGGCTGCGCTCGTTTAGATTTATCCCTTGTGCTAAGGGAATTCTTTGTCATATTGCATGGCAGATTCCAGATTCAGGAATCCGCAAGATGATACTTCATATGATTCAATGGGATCCTGAGGCAAGATTCTCTGCTGAGAGCTACCTACAGGACTATGATGGCGTTGTGTTTCCAAATTATTTCTCACCCTTTCTTCATAAATTCTATTCCTTGTTAAATCCTCTGAGTTCTGATGCAAGGGTAAGGAAATTGGAGGCTTTTTTCTTCATCCTACTGTCTAGTTATTTTTAATTTTAATAAAAATTATTTAAATTTTTCTGCAGGTTTTAGCTTGTGAGACCTCTTTCCAAGAAATTCTTAGACAGATGATGGGGAACAGGGCTGACAAGGATATGAAATCCGATACAGAAACTTCTGATGATGATAGAAGTTCACTGCCACAAGCAACAGATGGAAAACAAGATTCCAATGTGGCAGATAAATCTTTAAGTGAAGGAAAACAGACCAAGAAAATCACAAGCCATGATTGTTTTGATGTTCTAGGTAATGTGAGTACCCTGCTGAAGGATGGGAAGCATAACAATGATGGGTGTTTTAGTTCTAAATTTGTGCCAGAGAGTGTGTTCAAGACTACGTATTCCAAAAATCAGAAGCAATGTGGTTTACAATCACCCGGTGAGCTTATTCAGAGTATCTCCAATATATTCCAGCGAACTCGCAGTCCATTCCTGAAAAAGATTACAATGGCTGATTTGAGCTCATTGGCATCAGATTATAACAATCAATCAGACACTTTTGGAATGCCCGTTATACCATTACCTCAGGATATATTGAGCTGTGAGGGTATGGTTTTAATTGCTTCACTTCTTTGTTCGTGCATTCGTAATGTGAAGGTCCCTTTCATAAGGAGGGTTGCTGTCCTGCTCCTGAAATCTTGCTCTTTATATATTGATGATGAAGATCGGCTGCAGCGTGTCCTTCCATATGTTATAGCTGTGCTTTCAGATCCAGCTGCCATTGTTCGTTGTGCCGCATTAGAGACTTTGTGCGACATTCTCCCTCTAGTTAGAGATTTTCCTCCGAGTGATGCCAAAATTTTCCCAGAGTATATTCTTCCAATGCTTTCCATGCTTCCTGATGATTCCGAGGAAAGTGTGAGGATTTGCTATGCCAGCAATATATCTAAGCTAGCACTGACCGCTTACGGGTTCTTAATTCACTCAATAAGCTTGACTGAGGCTGGGGTTCTTAATGAGAATTTGTCACGCAAGTCATCAATACCAGCTTCCAACACTTCCCGAGAGCCGCAGAAACTTAATAATGATGCACAACTTGCACAGTTGCGAAAATCTATCGCAGAGGTCATTCAAGAACTTGTGATGGGTCCAAAGCAAACACCAACAATAAGGAGAGCACTCCTGCAGGATATCGGGAACCTTTGTTGGTTCTTTGGGCAGAGGCAGAGTAATGACTTTTGCTACCTATCCTCCCTGCTTTTCTAAATGATCGTGATGAGCAGCTCAGGACTGTATTTTATGGGCACATTATATATGTCTGTTTTTCTGTGGGCCATAGAAGTGTGGAGGAATATCTTTTACCTTACATTGAGCAAGCTCTTAATGACAGTACAGAATCTGTCATTGTTAATGCATTAGAATGCTTGGCTACTCTCTGTAGAAGTGGTTTCTTGCGGAAGAGGATTCTTCTTGAGATGATCGATCGCGCTTTCCCATTGCTATGCTATCCCAGTAAGTGGGTAAGGAGATCCGCCATCACATTTATTGCAGCTAGCAGTGAGAACCTAGGTGCTATAGATTCTTATGTATTTCTTGTCCCAGTGATACGCCCGTTTTTACGTAGACAACCATCATCATTAGCCTCGGAGAAAACTCTTCTTGGATGTCTGAAGCCACCAGTCTCGAGAGAAGTATATCACCAAGTTTTAGATAGTGCTAGAAGTTCAGACATGCTGGAGAGACAGAGAAAGATTTGGTACAATGCATCATCACAGTCGAGACAATTTGAAGCAGTAGACTTACTTCAGAAAACTGCACGGGAGTTGGATCCAGTAAAGTGTTGGTCTGACAGACAAAATGATATTGAAAATCATAGTTTTACCAGTGCCACTGGGGAACACTTGGACTCGACTAACTCTGACGATAATGAGGGCAAGTTCAAAGCTCTGGGATACCTAACCCAAAATACTTTGAGTCAAGAGGAAACTCACGATCGTATTGCCTCAGAAAAGTCTCAATTGTCAGGATTTATGTCTCCTCAAATGAGCTGCATGAACAGCTTTATTGATAAATCGTCAGAGAGCATACCTTTGTACCACTTTAAGGTTGATAACAAGCGGACATCAGGCACTGCTCCAGCTACTTCCGATTCTTCATTACCATATAATTCCCTAGGTTTCAGTACTTCCTCCATGCCTTGGATGGATCCAGTTAATAAGTCATTTAGTCTAGCAAGTTCAATACCAGCACCTAAGCTTGTCTCTGGATCAGTTTATGTTGGTAATGGCCCTGCACTTTTAAGGAGAGTTGTGCATGAAGTAGACGACCGAGAAACTGATGAAGCAGTTTATGATGCAAGTAGCAAATTTCATGAAATGGGAGTGCCTGAAAGAATCAAAGGGAGTTCTCTCACCATTGGGGGTCACTCCACGTCAGTTGACGCAACAGAAGCATCATCATTAGTATGGTCATCTACCATTCCTGATTCTGGGTGGAGACCTCGTGGGGTATTGGTTGCCCACCTCCAGGAGCACAGATCTGCTGTCAATGATATTTTTATTTCAATGGATCAGCAGTTTTTTGTCAGTGCTTCTGAAGACTCCACTGTAAAGATCTGGGATTGCAAGAAGCTAGAGAAGGATATCTCATTTAGGTCTAGGCTAACATATTCTTTGGGTGGAAGTCGTGCAATGTGTATTGCAGTGCTTCAAGGAACTACTCAAATCGTTGTTGGGGCAAGTGATGGGATGATGCATATGTTTTCTGTTGATCACATCTCCAGAGGACTTGGTAATGTTGTTGAAAATTATTCAGGTATTACTGATGTGAAGAAGATTGATTTTGAAGAAGGTGCCATACTAAGCCTTTTGAACTACCCTGCCGAGGTTAGTACTAGCAAAATGATTTTATACAGCACACAAAATTGTGGGATCCATCTCTGGGATACAAGAACAAATTCAAATGGTTGGAACACAAAAGTTGCTCCTGAGGAGGGTTTTATATCTTCTCTGGTGGCAGATCCTTGTGGTAACTGGTTTGTGACGGGATCATCAAGGGGTGTGCTTACTTTGTGGGATCTCAGATTTTGCATACCTGTCAACTCATGGCAATATTCTCTTGCATGCCCCATTGAGAGAATGTGTCTCTTTGTTCCTCCTTCTGGCACTCCTTTGTCTGTTGCCACTAGGCCACTTGTTTATGTTGCAGCTGGGTGTAATGAAGTCTCTCTTTGGAATGCTGAAAATGGAAGCTGTCACCAGGTATAAAAATTCCTTTTTGTTCATTTCCCTTATTTATTCTTCAAGATGTACGATACACTTTGCCTAGTAAGTAAATCATAAATCTATTTAAAAAATTCTGATTCCAATTCTGTACCTATTAGATTTGTTTGTTCTAATGCTATGGATTTGGGTGAATCGAAGTCAAATATCATTGCTATGTTGTATTGTAACATGATAATTCAAGGGGAAAATTCTGTTATCAAAAAAAAAAAAAAAAAAAAAAAAAAATTCAAGGTGAAAAACCACCTCTAGAAAATAGAAATCTCAAAGAGTAGAAAAATATGGCCAAGGTAAAATTACCATCGGTGACATTGCTAGCTTGTTGTACCTATACTGATGGCCACAAGCATTAACACATGAAGTAGTAAATTTGTCTTGCTGTAGTCATTATGTCTAGCAAACAATGACTGAAAGCGACAATTCTTCTTCACCTTTCAGATCTTGAGGGCTGCAAACCTTCAGTCTGATGCTGAGAATTCTGAGTCACCTTGGGCCTCAGTCAGATCATCTGGGAAGAAATCAGAGCTGAGGCGAAACATAAATTCAAAGTACAGGATTGATGAGTTGAATGATCCTTCCCCACGTGTTCCTGGTATCCGTGCACTGCTTCCTTTACCTGGTGGAGATCTATTAACTGCTGGAACTGACTTGAAAGTACGTCGCTGGGATCATTGCAGGTACTCTTTTCATCTCCACTTTGACATCATTTTGCTTCTGTTACCTCCTTTCTTATTTTGCATTTATTGATACTTGCAGCCCTGACCGGACCTATTGTATGTGTGGGCCATCTATTAATGAGATTGGAAATGCTGATTTCTACGAGACAAAATCTAGTTTTGGAGTGCAAGTTGTGCAGGTATTTCATATTTGCTAGGCTAGGATTGTGCTTGTTTCTTTGTTTTTTAAGGGGTAGGAGTCTGAAAGATAGTTTTTGTACAAGCCTTACAAATCACCAAATTTTCAGCTTCTCAGAAGTCCTAGAAGTTTCCCTACTATCTATAGAGTGGTGAAATGGTGAATAATGAATTTGATACTCCCTCTGTCCCACATCAGTTTTCACACTTACTTTTTGGTTTGTCCTACATTAGTTTTCACATTTCAAAAAGGAAACCCCTCCTTAAACTCCACCCTCACCATATTAATATATTTACACAATATGCCATTATTTTTAAATCTCCCTTACTTTAATAATAAAAATTTACAAAATTACCCTTCAATACTCTACTCATTACATTTTTCTTAAAATGCGTGTCCAGATTAGTATGAAAACTAATCTGAGACAGAGGAGTACCATATAATTGTTTAAGGGAATGATTGCCTGATAGACGATACTTAAGTATTATTTCATATATATATATATGTGCATATGTTAAAACCAGATTTCTCCTGTTGCCTTTTTAAGAATGAAGTTACATTTTTTGTATAGCTATCTTGGTACAATAAGTGAAAGACTAAAGTGGTAGTGTAGGGTTACATGCAATTGATATATGCGTTTTCATATCTTCCTCTCATTTTTCCATGTGTTTCTTCTTCAAGTAATTTTATTTTGGAGCCCTTGGTACTTCAGCAGGAGATGATCTTAATCAGTAGCATTGTGTGAATGTGTTAATATCGTGTAACACAGTGCATGCAGTCAAAAGTTAATTATTCAGAGTTTTGGTATAGTAACTGTCCCATTTATGGTTGGTTTGGTTGCATGAAGTGAATGTTGGCAGTATATTATGTTTATGAAGATACATTGTGGTGATTGCTTCTTGCTTAGAGAAACTTGATAACATGTATAGTCTCTAGACTTTGCTTTATTTCACGCAAGGTAGTTAAAAGCGCTTGGCTGAGCGCTTAAGCGCAAGAAGCGAAGCGGACAAACCCTCCACCGCTTTGACCCTTCCCAGGCGAAGCGAAGTTAGTGAAGCGCTGTAAAGCGCCCGCTTTCTGCATATTTTTCTAAAGCGTGAAGCGGTTGCTTCATCCGCTTTGATGAAACCAGACTGGTGCTCGGTTTTTAGCTTTTTCTGGGGTGGTGCCGTGGTGGGGAAGATGAGCCAATGGAACCGGTTTCTTGATTGGGGGAAAACGCAGATAAATTAGGGCATGTTAATTAAAAAGCCCATGTCAATTAAAAAGCCCATTCAATTAAATATAATATATTTTGTAATTAAATTTAGAATTAAATATAAGATATTTTGTAATTAGATTTAGGGCAGAATAGAAGTAGCGCCGCTTAAAAAAAAAGTAGCATCTTAAATTAGTGATCACTAGTTCACTTTTTTGCTTGAAGTTGGACCTTGTAAATAGTGGTGTTCACTAATTCACCTTTTTGCTTGAACTAGGAACTTGGAAATAGTAGTGTTCACTAATTCACTTTTTTGCTTGAATTAGGAACTTTGTGGTCACATTTTGAATTATGAAAATCTAATTTTAATTATACATGTTTCTTACACTTATACTATATAGGGTGTTTATCATATTATCTTATTTAATATGTGTAATGTTTTTGTAATGATAGTTTAGTAAAGCACACTTTTTTTTGCGCTTTGCGCTTAAAGCGTTAGAGGGTCTATGCACTCTAAATGCACTTTTCGCTTTTAACTACCTTGATTTCACGTAGTCTCTGGGGTACATTGGGCATTTTTTAAAGGTGTGGATAATGTTCCCTTTTAATGCCTATTATGCAAATGGAGAAACTATTCTCTCATACTATACATTTTATCTCGTGCAATTTTTTACATGAGGAAAAATCACCTCATTTAGAATTAGCTTTCAGCCTTTCACTTGGCTGATTGCATGAACTTTCATTGAGTGTTCCTATTTTTTGTACATAATATTGTTCTTTGTACTTTGGGTCAAATGTCTCAATGATAGCTAACAGTTATTGTGCATTATTCTCAATGACTAAATTCACCAGCTTCAATTGTACATGAAAGTTCAGCATTTAGTAGTTTTATTTTGATTGAAGGATTTTAGGATGGATTTGAAATTTGTAATTACCCATCCATTGTGTTCGTTTGGATTAGTATGGATTTGAAATCCATCAGTTTCATTTTGAACTATTTTTGGAGAGTTGGCTGTATTTGAAATACACTCCAGGTTGATTTAAAATTTATTTCTTTCAAATTCTTGCATTTCATGTACATCTCTCCAACACAACCTTAAGAAATCCTGATTTATTTTCTGGGTAACTGAATGTGTGTTACAAGATTGCCTCCTTTACTCTTTATTTGACACGACTCTTATTTCTCCAATTAAGCCAACTTTTCATTGAAGCAACTCTTTGTACAACAATCTGCAGAACATTTTCATCTTGTTTCTCCAATTAGCTCAACTTTTTATTGTGGAAACTCTTGTTGGGGATTTTGTTTATTTTAGACTGGTGAAACATGTTCGGTTATTACATTTTTAAATTTTCTATTGTGCTCATGCTTAAATTTATTTTATTCAGGAAAGCGAGAAGAAGACCTACGGCTCCAAGGTTGCCCGGAAAAACAATTTTCGCTGCAGCTGCCACGGATTCTGGAGGGTGTCACCATGATTCTATTCTCTCTTTGGCTTCGGTGAAATTGAACCAGAGACTTTTGATATCAAGCAGTAGAGATGGAGCTATAAAGGTTTGGAAGTAAGGGTAACATTGGTACAAACTAATTTATTGTACATATCACTGTTTAAAATGTACATATGGTTATATATCTGATAACAGCTTCTTGTATAGTTATATTTTTTGAAGTTCGTTTATTGTTATGTGGGGAACTTTTATTTAATTTTTAATATCAAAAGTGTGCGTGTATATATATTACCCCCTCTATCCATTTAAGCTTCTCAGTTGAGAATTGCTCTCTATTTAAGGAAAAATAGTATTTTAGTTGTAGTGAGTATTGAAATTTGATGAGAAAGGAAAAAGGTAGAGAGATAGAGAGAAATAAATGTAAAAAGAGAGGGATGTAGGGATTTTTCTTTTTGCCATTTAAGGAAACGGGAAGCTTTAGGTTGGACCGACCAAAATGGGATGTTTTCAAAGGGACGGAGGGATTATATGCTGACTTTGTACTTGTTTTCGGTGAAGATGTCCATTGGATTCGGCAAAAATAACGAAACTAGGAAACATATACTCCCTCCGTCTACTTTTAGTTGGTATAAAAAAATTTATACGAGTTTTAAGAAATTTTTATGTGTAAAGTATACATGTTGGGAGATATTATGGGGTCAATTTGTGAGCAGAGTGATTGTTTATGAATAAAGTCAATGATAAATTAAGGATTTGCTTAGTTGGGGGTATTAGAATTAGATAAGGGGAAAGATTAGTGTCAATTCTAATAAATGAAGAGTATTACCTATATTACTAAAGTGTATCGATCGTGATAACCGAGAGTATGTCTTACATTACTAAAGAGTATCGGGCGTGATAATTGAAGGGTATTATCTATATTACTTAAGGGTATCGGTCTTGATAATCAAGGGTATTACCTATATTACTAAAGAGTACTAGTTGAGGTAATCGAAATGTAAATTGATATATTCTTTCAATGTGGATCAAGTTTCACCGTGAAACTTAGTTCACAGAGACACTCCTATTAAAATTGGACGGAGGCAATGGCGGAGGCAGGATTAATTGGGGTGGGGTGGAAATGTAGAATAAATACAATACAAAAAAATAAAATATTTAATAAGGTACAAAATTAAAATACGTAGGTGATACGTAAAAATGTACCTTCGTATTTGGCCGAATTCCCCACCTGATCCTTACGTGTGAGAGCCCAACCAAGTTGAAATGGTGACCTCCGTCCACGTAAACAACTCGCAAAAACACGCCGGAGTGTTCTCCTGGCGTAGGCACTCCGACGCTCAAGTCGAAACCAAGAAAACCCAAGAAAGTATTCAATGGGGTGGGTAATTCGTAAATATCGTAATGAGTTACCTTTTCTTCCTTGTTAAGTGATAATATATAGATGATAAATTGCATACCATGTACGTTGATTTCTTCCATATTCCGGCCATGTTCTCATCGTGGGAGAACATATTTTCGCTTCTTGTGGAAAACGGTTACCCACCTTCGTGCCTAAGGGAGATTCTGGAATATTCCCTTTCTTGAGGAACAATTATCTCATTCGGTTAGGATATTCCTTATTTGACCAAGTAAAATGATATCTTCATGAGAAGGTGGGCCGAAGTGAGCTAGCCTCTCCTTTCGGTTATTTATTCTAAGTGGGCTCAAGCCCACTCAATATTATCCATATTCACGCGCTAATCTCGGGATTGGGCCAAGAAGCTCAATCCTTACTCCATGTTAGTACGTAATAAAAGGATATAAGCCGTAAGCCCATCCTCTTTTCTCGCATTATCCCTAATCAAGGGATATTGGGCCGAGGGCCCAATAATCAATTTGGTCTATACCCATTAATCAAATAGGCTAGGCTTGTGTGAAATGGGCTATGCCACAAAATGGCGTATCATCTGCCCCTCTACTTAGGTAAGTATCTCTTAGCTCATCCGAGTAGAAGATAAGCTTCATTCTTCCCTCCTCGCCGGAGGTTAGTTATCCCGAAGTATCTGCTCATAATTTCAAATTTCCGAAAATGTGTCGGGAAGTCTAATGACTCCTCATCTTCCGCGCCAAACAGCCTAACCGTCTTTTCTTCCCTTGGCCCGATAATGTATCATGCCTTATTTCCTTCCCGCATTTATTTTTAATCCTTTCTCTTCTCGATCTATTTCACTTCCGGACTCGAGGCTTGGCTAACTTCCTCTCCTTGATCGATCCTTCTCCGATCATCCTCCATAACTACCTTCGAGTAACATTTCTACACTTTTGTTTTTCCTTGTTGTTTAATCTGTTTTCGTGTATCCCCTCAAAGATGTCTCTATCGAGTCATCAAAAACTCCTTCCATAAACCCTAACTCCTCTCAAAGCACTTTCTCTTCTATCACGGGGTCGGCAATGCACCCCTCCCGTGCCGAGCTCTTCCCTCATGAGGAGAATCTCCGATTTTGGGACAACACCTCTGGTCCCTTCGTAATCACTAAGAAAAGACTCCTTGAATATCACGAGAAAGGTATCATCCCTAGCTCACATCGATTTCTATCCCTAGTAAGAATGATAGGCCTAATCCTACCCCAAATCCTGCGATGACCTTCTCGCATGCCCAGATTGAGGCTGGGTTGCGGTTTCCCCACCCAAATTTCTGTGTCTTTTTACGTTCTTTTGAAAGGTAACGGGGTAAGCCCTCCGCGGACCTCTTCTTCTCCCAATTCAACCGCAAGGCCTTAGAGCCTTTTTTCTATGTCTCGTGCTCGCATAAAGAG
Organism: Paraleonurus japonicus; assembly: GCA_030762865.1. Taxonomy (NCBI): domain Eukaryota; kingdom Viridiplantae; phylum Streptophyta; class Magnoliopsida; order Lamiales; family Lamiaceae; genus Paraleonurus; species Paraleonurus japonicus. The sequence continues at coordinate 29,696,025 of CM061060.1, forward strand.
CCAATGTCCCTTTCTTGGCCGAGCGCCAAATATTAACAAAGATTGGGTGGATCAATACTTTTTGGTGACCCATCCGCATCCTTGGCCTTTTTCTCATCAAGAATGGATTTATAAAAACCTCGCGCCCTTCTCGCTCCCGATTCCGTGAATTCATTCACCACCAACCGCCGTGTAATAAGATCTTTAAACTCCCACGTTTGTGCCCAAGGCTTTTTCTATCTCCTTGATATCTACTCCAATCCCCGTCTCTTGTCTCACTTCAAGTTTAGCTCTTTGAAAATCCCGCTCGAGCCGGGTGATGGTAATTGCCTTACCTTTATGCTTTTTATATATTTCTATCACATGCACCGCTAATACTTCTTCTTGTACTTGTCTCTTTTTCAGATGATGTGGTTATCGAAGGTTTTGGAAGACCCCACGGGTTCCAATGATTCCACTCCGCCGCACTCAAAGCCAGCAGAAAACAATCCCCCTTCAGCCTTCTCCTCCCCACATTCCGTTGAAGAGAGTGACTTGCCTCTACCCAAGAGGGCCAAGTCGTGGAAAGGCAAGGGTCATGCTAGTCAAAGCTCCCAACACCCCGAGGAAACAATGCGGCGCAAGTACCCCACTCGGCGAAGCTAAGGTACGCCTTCTCGCCCCCATCGATGTTGAGTCCCATTCCACGGGCCCTACCGCCACCAAGTTTTTGGAGAGTTAGTTTCCCCTCAAGATTGTAAAAGCTCCTCAACTTCGGTCCGGATTAGCGGCAACATCAAAGCCGCTAGTCATTATGCTCGTATTAATCTTCTTGCTTTTTCTTTATAGCATCTCGTTATGTACTTGTCACATATATGACAAGCTGTTACTCCCCTTTTTGTAGCTTGGAGTACTTCTCTCGGGCTTGTGGAATCCTACTAACTCGCTACCCTCCTTCCAACTGCGAGACTTGGAAGAATCTCTCTTATCTAAAAAGAAGAAGAACGTTGTCTCCTCCGCTCGTGTAAAAAAGCTGGAATCGAGCTAGCCTCCTTGAAGGAGGCCTTAAAGCAAGAGCAATCCGCCGTCAAAAAAGTGAAGATGAAATGAATGACCTCTCGGTGCATTATGCATTCGAGGAAGCCAAGGTTCACCAGAAGGACTTTTAGAAGGAACCAAAGCATGCAGGATTCCTTGTTTGCATCGAGAACTAGGTCGAAATTTTTAGATTTTTTACATACATCCATGAAGAAAGCGTATCTACAACACTCTAGCTTCTGGGGATATGGCTCCCCACATCCGCTTCTACGATGAGTACGGTTTCGATGCGGCGGTCCAGAAGATTTTGATCCCAGCTTTTTACGGGATTTTTGACAAGGAGACCCACTCAAGAACCTCCCCCTCCTCCCGGATTTATCGAGGACTCCACTAGACCTATCGACAAAGCTTGGTGGCTCCCTATTATGAGCGAAGGCATCTCGGAACTTTGCAAGATTGATTTCAAACCGAGCAGATCCACGAGTCCAATGGCGCAACCCCTATGCTCCCGTCCCGAATTGTCCCGGCTCAAGGGAGGAAACCGCATCGCGCAGCACTAGAGAGTGAGAACCCCGATACCGGAGCTAGAGAGCCGCTGAACTCCCCATCCCTTAGTTTATTTATTCGAACAAACTCTGCCTTTTCTTTCTCTGCATGAATTCTATGGGTATTTACCCAAAACTTTATTTTTGTTGGCCGGGTGTGTCACGAGAATCTTTTGGCTGTGTCCCAGATGAATCTTTTGGCCTCGGGTTGTATTCCGGATGACTTTTATCTTATTTCCGCTAATTTGCTTGTTAGCTCTTATTTCCGCATGCTTTTGATGCTTTAATTATCTAGGAACTACGATATTTGATATGGATGCCTGTTTTTGCTCCTTGTATTTTTAGGAACTTATAAGAACATGCTATCTATCATTTAATATTATCCCCTTTTCTCTAAAGGTGAATGTCCTCCGTGATCTCGATATAGAAATGACTAAACTAGGAAACTAACTTGGCTTTAGTTCTAGCCTTGGTAAGAATCTTATCCTTTGTTCTTTGTTCTGTTGCCTTATTCTAGTCTCGAGGGACTATAAGTAGGTTTATAAAGTATTTTTGTCACTCTATACTTAGGAGCAATTAGGCTCGTTTTGGGATTTTAAAAAGTCCTAGTATATTTGTAGTTCGCTTTTCTAGGTGACCCTCCTCCCTTTAACCTAGTTAGGCCTTCAGGATTTTAAACTCTTTTTCATGAGTCTCGGCCTCGGTCTTTCAGTCTAAGTAGAAAATTTTGAGGTTTCTATCGTTTTCTAAGAAAACTCCCCTTACATTTGACCAACCTTTTTTGCTAAGGTTAGCAATCTAAGGCCTTGCTAGGCTATCAATAAAATCTTGTGTTTCCTTCTTTGCATAAGAACTATTCTCTATAGATCTTATCGAATCCTTCTAAATTTCATGAATTCTTTATTTGAAAAACTTGTCTATTTTCCTCGCTTGAGCAAGCTCAAAATTGGGTTTCAGCTTTTTTTAAAACCCAAAATTTTTCCAAGTAGGTTTATGTAACCTTACTTATATCAAACCATTTTCAGTCTCTAAAAGAAAATTTTTGCAATTCAAAGATTTTCAATCGATTTGCATACTTCGCCTGTTTAGACCTTTGCGAGTTAATTCCTCTTGAAACTCTATCGAAGTTCGAAAACATACTCGTTAGGCTTGACTTAGGCTTCAAACCTAGACGAGCTCGACTTAGTTTTCGGACCTAAGTCACCGTGTTTCATATCCTCCGTAACCTTAACCGGTTTTTTTCATCAAATCTCGAGCCTTGTTAGGCTTTTCATACTATAGTCTTAAGTCACGATAGGATCTTAGGTCTAAGCTATAGTTAGTCTCCGAAATTCAAACCATAGATGACTTCAAGCCTTAATCGGCCTCGTAAAGTCCAAGCCTTAATCGACCTCGAAAAATTCAAGCCTTAATCGGCCTCCAAAATCCAAGCCTTAATCAGCCTAAAAAAATTCAAGCCTTAATCGACCTCCAAAATTCGAGCCTTAATCGGCCTAAAAATTCAAGCCTTAATCGGCCTCCAAAATTCAAGCCTTAATCGGCTTCAAAATTCAAGCCTTAATCGGCATCTAAAATTCAAGCCTTAATCGGCCTCCAAAATTCAATTGAGCCTTCGTAGGCTTTCTCTTCGTAGTTAACTTCTAATTATAAGCCATAGTAGGGCTCTATGAAACCAGGGTAGGCTTCTAAACTCGAGCAGATTAGACTTCTAAATTCGAGCCGGGGGTAGGCTCGTATTTCGTAACTTGTCACAATTTTGATTTTTGCTTAGGCCATGGTAGGCCTTTTCTTGCGATTTTTGGGTCCTGTTTAGGACTTGCAATTTAACTCAAAACTTTGATCACTTTTCGTAATCAATTTCTCAATTTCATCGTCTTAAACTTTGCTAAGCTTAACTCATGCATTTCAACTTTGTAAATCGATGATCCACCGTATATCTCATCTCATAGTTATTTCAAATTCGGATGCATTGACGATAACTTTATCTAAAGTCTTGCCGTAAATATCGAAGCAAAATAGAACTTCATAAAGTAAATTTGCTCATAATCATGCTCCTCTAATCAAATTTTCATAATTCAAATGAATTCGAAATGAGTTTCAACTTCTCATAATTTAAATTACTTCATAATCAAACCAATAATGCCCCATTGACCATAATCAATCAACATAGGTTACAAGTAGGTTACAAGCAACCTGGCCGGCCTCTTTAAAAAAAAAAACCCCTTTAGTAAAACCCAATGGGAAAAACCTATAGGCAGGGGAAAAAAGAGTACCAGTGGGACTACATCACACTAAATTGCTTTCAAGTGGGCGATCTCACGTTCCTCCTCCAAAGCATGTCCAGATTTTCTCTAAGCGGTTCTTCATTCCTCCCTTCACGGAAGTGGGTAATACGGTGCGTCTGCATCCCTATCTCATTTGGGATGCTCGTTTGAAATTTAGCTATTAAATGGCTCGGGCTCAATCCGGCCCCTAAATCTAAATAAGTCGCGAAGGTTGATGGCCGCAGACCCGTATACCAACCGGAAATGAGATTCTTCGCAGCCTCCTCGGGGTAAGTACCTCAAGTATGGTTGGGTGAAAGACCTCTATACATCTCGATCCCCGATCATCACGAACAGGACCTCCATCTTAGCATCTTTCTCCTATCTCGGGAACGAGCTAGGATCCTGCAATGCATTAAAAATGGCAGTCCTCCGGTCGTCATTTGCTCTCATAACTCCAAAGGGGGCTATCAACTCCCTTTACTGCAAATACGATGGTAACTTTTCCACCTCCCTCCCGGTGAGGCGGAATCGACCAATTTGGACAGGCTATCTGCCTTACCATTCTCCTCACAGGGTATGCAGTATCACTTCAAAAGAGTCAAATTTATCTCGTAATCCGGCTATCTGCTACAATTAGGCAATCATTCTTTCATCTTTTGCCTCGTACTCTCCCTTGATTTGCCGCACGATAAGCTGGGAATCCGAGTGTATGATTACTCTTTGTGCCCCCAACTTTTCTTGTCATCTCTGCCCCACGATCAGGGGCTTCATATTCCGCTCCATTGTTTAAGGTAAGAAATTCAAACCTCACAGCGAACTCCAATCTCTCTGTGGGTCGATTATCACGATCCTGCTCCACATCCTTGTATGGTCACCGACCCATCTACAAAGATCTTCCATTCTTCTCCTTCTTGTATAGCTCGAGTTCCTTCTTGGATGAAATCGACAAGGCTTGAGCCTTGATAGACTTCCCGGGTTCGAACTCCATATCATGCTCTCCCACTCGACGACCCACTTGACCATCCTACCCGAAAGGTCCGCCCTACCAATTACCTGTTTCAAAAGATAATTATTTCGAACTATAACCCTATGTGAAAGGAAATAGGGTCGTAACCTCCTGGCCGTGACCATGATAGTCAAAGCCGCTTTCTCAATCTCGGAGTATCTCTCCTTGGCTCCTTAGATGAGCTTGCTCACATAATATATCGGTATCTGAATGATACCCTCCTCCCTCACTAGTACCGAGCTGAGTGAAACCCTACCTACAGAGAGGTACAGTAAAGAGTTTCCCAGTGCACCGACTTGGTTAAGGTGGGTAGGTGAGCGAAGTGTTGATCGCTTCGAAAGCTTGCCGCATCGATTGTCCCATCGAACTCCGTCCCTTTCCTTAGTATCTTGAAGAAAGGGTGTATCTTCTCCGCAGACCTTGCAATGAATCGAATCAATGCAACAATCTTCCAATTTAATCTCTGCAACTCTTTGATGTTGGTGGGAGGCTGCATATCCAACACTGTCTTCACCTTAGCGGGGTTCACCTCGATGCCTCGTTGGGTCACCATGTACCCCAAAACATTCCTGCTCGAACTCCGAACGAGCATTTGGCTAGATTCAACTTCATTCCATTTTGTCTCATCACCATGAAGGCTTCTTCTAAGTCACACGTGCTCAACAACTTTTATGCTTTTAACAAGCATATCATCTACGTAAACTTCCATGTTTCTTCTCATTTGGTTTTTAAACATCTTATCAACCATCCGCGATAAGTAGCTCCTGCATTCTTTAGTCCAAATACCATTCTAATATAATAGAATGTGCCACAAGAAATGATAAAACTCACCTTTGGGATATCAGAAAGAGTTGTATACGATGGTATCCTTGGTAGGCATCCATCATGCTTAGCAATTCAAAACCCGAGGTAGAATATGATTAATACGGGGTAGAGAATAGTGGTCTTTAGGACAAGCCTTATTCAAGTCTCGAAAATCTATGCACATCCGCCACTTCTCTCTAGGTTTGGCTACAAGGACTGCATTGGACAACCGAGAGAGAGGAATCGTATCCTCTTTACGTGTCCGGCTTCCAACAACTTCTGCACCTCCGCCTTAGTGATTGCATCTTTTCGGTCCAAACACGCGGAGCTTACGTTTAACGAGGTTTGACCTTTGGATCTATGTTGAGGTGGTGCATCGCCACTTCAAGTGGGATACTGTCATATCATTAGGGAAAAAATAAATATGTTTGCATTCCTTCTTAAGGCTGCTATCAAGCTGTTCCTCTAGCTGGGGTTCCAGTTGAGCTCCAATCTGGTGGTAAAACCTGTTTTCTCCGGAGCAACTCCACTGTCATCGCTTCCCCATCTCGCCTCGATCTTAGTGGTGTCGACACGCCGCCACTTGACACCTCTTGGCTTCGGGGTCTCCCTCCTTAGCTCTACCCGGGTTACGGTGAAGCTCCTTATCAGCCTATCTTAAGCCTTCAACATAGCACTTCCTCGATTGAAGGTGGTCTCCCACCATCTCCCCCATATCATCATGTACTAGGAAATTCAATTTCATATGAAAAGTAGAGATAACTACCTGAAATAGGTTTAGTATAGGTCTACCAAAAATTATATTTGTACGATGAAGGTATATCTACAACTAGGAAATTAGCCATCATTACCCTCCTCGCTAGAGCTTCGCCAAGCCCCACTTGAAGGGTTACTTGTCCCGGGGTGAATAGCTCCCACAGTAAATCCATATAAAGTTTGTGTCCACCGGTTGTAAGCTGTATGTTCGGGTTCATCTTCCTAAAAAAATCAAGGAATATGATGACCGCCGAACTCCCCGTATCTACAAATATCCTCGCTATAGTATACCCCTGCCACATCGATTGTGATGACCAGGGCATCACCGTGAGCATCTCCTATCTGGTCCACCATCCTCCGACCAAAATAAATGCTGGAAGTGGTGCCGACATGGCCTACCTCCCACTGTTCGGCTTTCTGCGGGGCTGCTTCCTTTCTTAAAGCCCTTTCTCTTGCCTTGCGGGCTCGAAATGAATCCCCTTCGGCCGGGCCTCCTACAATCATCTGGATCAGTCCTCTTTTCTGCGAGGTAAATTCTTTCAAATGACCCGCTTAGATCAATCGTTCAATTTCATCATGTAAATGAAAACAGAATTAGTGTCATGCCCATATTCATTATGAAATCTACAACTTATCTGATTTTGGCTTGAAAGGGCCCTTGTTTCTCGGACCATGGAAATTTCATCTCTGGATGATAGACCGCTACATCTAATACCTCTCTTGGTTCCAGCTTCAAGGGGTGTAATTTTCAAACTTCACTCTGGAGGTAGCCTTTGCCTGGCTTGAGTGAGTCGGGACTTGCGGTGGCTCCACCCTTCCCGGCTACCTCCTTTTTCTCAAATCCAGAGGTTTTGACCTCTCCTCGCTTTGCTTTTCGAACCTCCTCCAATGTAACCTATTTTTTTAGCTATATGCAGCAGCTCATCAAACGTCTTAACTGGATTCTTTGCCGGGGAGGAAAACAGATCCCCATCTCGAAGGTTCTTGGTAAAGGCGTTGATTTTGACCTCTGGGGTGGCGGTCGGAACTTCTAAGGCTGCTGGTTGAATCTTTTCATGAAGGCTCTCAAGCTTTCATTTTTCCCTGTCTCATGTTGAAAAGTGTGAGGGTTGCCACTGGGCTCCCTCTTAGCACTAGCGAACGGGTGTAGGAACAACTCATTTGAACTCCTCGAAGGATCGATGGAATTAGGCTCTAGCCGACTAAACCATCACCGAGCTACCTTTGACAAGGTGGTTAGAAAAACCACACTTCACACCCTCCCCATATCGATTAGGAGGGCCGAATTCTCAAATCTCACAAGATGATCATAAGGGTAAGTTGTACCATCATACTCATAATATAATGGCTTAAAGTTAGTAGGTAGTTCATCTTGTAAAATATTATCGAGAAAATTGACACCCGATGAATAGGTCGAGTTATCGACCTAATTATTCATTCGTTGTTTCCTGGTGTCCATTTGCTTTTTCAAAGATAATATTTGATCATTCATACCTCCGGGCGAGTGTCACCCGTTCCTTCTACCACATCTTCCATCTTACTCTCACGTTGAGGAGAGCGGTTCCCCTCTTTCCTCCAGCCTCCTTTTTCACCGGCAACCACGGCTCTAGGTATCGCGAGGTCCTCTCTCACGAACTCCTCCCTGCTTCTTTGATTCCCCTCTAAATTTTGGGATTCATCGGCTCGTCTTCTTTCATCCTGTTTCTCTTCATATCTGCTCCCTCCTAGCTGAATTGGACACGGGATGTATCGGCTCCTTCTCCTCCCGGCCCGGATGATACGTAAAAATATACCTTCGTATTGGGCCGAATTCCCCACTTGGATCCTTACGTGTGAGAGCCCAACCAAGTTGAAATGAGCTGACCTCCGTCCACGTAAACAACCTCGCAAAAACACGCCGGAGGATTCTCCGGCGTAGGCTGTTGGGTCCCTTTAGAACGAGTTTAAACACAAAATCAAGATACCCTCTAGTGATAATCTAGAAGGGGGATGAATAGATTATCAAAAACTTTTGCAAGCTTAGATGATCTATCAACTCCAAAATCAATTTTACAGCGGAAACAAATTTTGTTTATACTCAATTCAAATAGGATCTAAAGCTTTGTCGGATATCGAATTTGCGATCAAGAAACAACCAATGAAAACGAGTAATAAGCAATAAGAAGAAATAACACCAGATTTATAGTGGTTCGGATCAAAGCGATCCTACATCCACTCTCCTTCTTCAACTTGAAGAAGGGACTCTTCTTACTTCCTTCACCTTGCTTCTTGTCTTACTTTCTTCCTTTACAATGTTCTTCTTGACCTTACAATGATGATACTATCTCTAATTGGCTTTTTGAAGATGTATATAAAGAAAATAGTGTTCTATAAACACCTGAAAATGAATGAACACTTTAAGTGTTCGTGTGTATACAAATGATATTGAAAAGAGCTTTGAATTCTCGGATTTTCAAAAATGCTAAGCTTCGGATTGCGAAGTTTCTCTCGTATATGAAATTCTGAATCTCTCGATCCTATTTATAGATCTTTTGTAGATGACGGTTATAACTTCCTTGTTCTTGTTTGTTGAAGATTGTATGGCCCGATTAACTAATTCTTGAAAGCTGCTTCTTGTTTGGTTGTAATCGATTCTTGAATTTGACTAACTCTTCTAGCTTGTCCGATTCTTCACCACTGTCGATTCTTCACCTTGTCCGATTTTCTACTCTGTCCGATTCTTCACCCTGTCTTGAATCTCTATCCGATCTTCTACCTCGTCTGGTTCTATCATCGCAATGCATTTTCTGTTCTTGTCTCTATCGACTTCTTTTGAAACATCCCTATCTTATTTTTCTATACTTAGTCTATATAGAGTTTTTATTACATCACGACTATACATTGTCTTCAAATGGTCATCCTAATTTTACACTTTAACTCATCAAAACTAAGTACATTTTATCCCAACATAGGCACTCAGACGCTCAAGTCGAAACCAAGAAAACCCAAGAAAGTATTCGGTGAGGTGGGTAATTCGTAAGTATCCTGAATGAGTTACCTTTTCTTCCATGTTAAGTGATAACATATAGATGATAAATTGCATACCATGTACATCGGTTTCTTCCATATTCGGCCATGTTCTCATCAAAGTGGAGAACATGTTTTCTTTCTTGTGGAAAGCGGTTACCCACCTCCGGTGCACGAGGGAGATTCTGGAATATTCCCTTTCTTGAGGCACAATTATCTCATTCGGTTAGTGATGCGAATAAAAATGGCGGACCAATACACGTAGGGCCCAAAGATATTCAGCCCAATAGGGCCCAATGACATAACCGAATACTCGGGGTGGGCCTAAGTCTAGACTAATCTCGAGAGGCTGCAAAGCCTAAACCCGGCTACAGCGAGGCCACGAGACCCGAGGCCTGGATACGGATGGGCTACGAAGCCCAAACCTAAATTACAGATGGGCTATAAGGCCCGAACCTTACTACAGATGGGACGCGAAGGCCAAACCTAAATTATAGGAGGGCCGCAAGGCCCGAACCTAATCGAGGTGGGCCGCGAGGCACGGTAGAGAATGGAAGCCCATAAGCCGATATTAATCAGGCCCATACGGGTGAATTATATGATAAGACCAAGAAATGCGAACAATAACAAGCGGTTGAGAAGATTAAGGCCCAAGTCAAGGAATATTCCCCATATTCTTTATTATTCGGGTCCAACCTCCGTCGAGGAGGGAAATCGTAGGCACAATCAGTTTTCTTGAGAGAGAAGATATCCACGCATGACATCATGAGGAACGTGCGGGATAATGCCGAGAAAACCGTAATAGCGGTTATTATTCCTAAAGTACGTTAAATACTACACCCGAAGGGAGGTAACTTGATATTGAATAAATATCACTCTTACTTAGCTACTTCTTACGTACTTTCTTGAGTGTTTTCCGGTGATCCGACTTGAGCGTCGGAGTGCCTACACCGGAGAACCCTCCGCATGTTTTGCGAATACGTTCGTGTGAGAGGAGCTAAGGATTGCATTGCGTAAAGGCTTTACCCGCATGGAACCCAAGTGGGGAAAATGGGCCAGTCGGTTTTACGCATCAATTGGCTCCGTTTGTGGGAAAGAAGAGTTGAGACGTGAGTTTCAACTTCTTTTCGATCATTTTAAAGGATAGATATCATGGTGGTGAACATACACCCATGAGACCAATTGCACTAGTACCGGCTCGGGAAGGACAACCCCGCAAATCCAACTCGTGGCGAAGCTACATCCAACCTCGTGCCACCTACTGCCGTGCCCAACACCGGAGGAACACCACTTGTTATAATGGTACGAGACGAAAATTCAACTGCGGTCGGCGCCACCCGGGAGTAGGAGGCTGCTGCTAGAGAGAGAGGCGAACCTACTGCTTCTTCCTCTGCGATTCCGTAAGGAATCCCTATAGTGGGGTCCCGTGAGCCACCAATGCTTCATCCAGGGGGACACCCCGAGAGAATGCGAGAACCAGCTGCTCCCATCGCTCTCACTCGGGAGCGGTGGTTGATATGATAGCCCGAGTGTGGCAAGAGCGATGATGGAGGGGGAGGACCCCCACTTGCGGGAAGGACGGGGAGAAGCGGGAGGGAAACACCTGCTGCTCGATTCCCGGCCTTGGGAGAGTAGGCGGGACGAGCATCGGGAAGAACATAGAAGAGAGGTGGAGTCCAGAAACCAGGAGGAGCTCACGGGAGCGAAGGAGCCCAAGAAAGAAGATCGACAATTCCCGGTCAAAGGAGGCTGGTCAGGAAGAAGCTGCACGGGGGAGGGAGACAACTCCCCTACAATGAGGGAGTAAGATTGAGGATGAGGAAGAGGGTACATGAGATACCCAGTCAGAAGCCATGAAGGACCGAGATCGAGTCCCTAAGGAAGCGAGATGGATAACATGAAACACTAGATGGAAAAGCGAGTTAGTATGCCTAGACCCGCTACGGGTTGTCAATTTACCGAGAACATCTTACAAGATGAATTACCAGCAATTTTAAACCTCTTAATTATGAATGTGATGGTACGATCAACCCTACGACCATTTGGTGAGATTTGAAAATTCGGCCCTCCTCCATCGATATGGGGAGGGTGTGAAGTGAAGGGTCTTTCTTACCACTCTGTCTAAAGCGGCCCAGCGGTGGTTTAGCCAGTGGAGCCCAATTCCATTGGCTCTTTCGAGCAATTTGGAGAGTCATGTTCTTGCACTAGTTCGCCGGTGTGAGGAGACGGTTGACATTGTTCAACATGAAGCAAGGAGAAAGTGAGAGCTTGCGAGCCTTTATGAAGAGATTCAATCAAGCGGCCTTTGGAGGTCCCAACCGCCACCCTAGAAGTCAAGATTAATGCTTTCACTAGCAACCTCCGAGATGGAGACCTATTCTCCTCTCTGGCGAAGAAGCAGTTCGAGACATTTGATGAGTTCTTTGAGAAGAGCAGAGAAATATGTCACACCGGAAGAAGTGAGGAAGGCAAAGAGAGCAGAGGTCAAACCAGGTGGACTGAGAAAAAGAAGGAATCAGCCAAGAAAGGCTCAATGGCGGAGCTAGAGAAGGCACCAAAATCTGGACCCCGCTCAGTGTTTGACAAATATACCCCCACAGAAGGCTGGGAACCGGCAGAGCTATTAGAGGTAGCATCCGACCACCCCAAAATGAAGTTTTCTTGGACACGATCCAGAGGGCCGATGAGGCCCAAATTAGATAAGTTTTGTCGTTTCCATAACGAATATGGGCATGACACTAAAAATTGTTTTCACTAACGTGATGAGATTGAAAGGATGATTCAAGCGGGTTATCTTAAAGAATTTGTTTATAGAGATCGGAGTCGAGTTTAAGAGGGCAAAAAGAAAGGAGGTGATGACAAAGTTGAAGAGAAAGGAAAGATGATTGAAGGGAGGCGGGAGTAGAGACCCTCCCGGAAGAGAGGACTAATCCAAATGATAGTAGGAGGTCCAGTAGGAGACTCGTTCCGCACCTAAAAGGCTGGAGAGAGGAGTCTAAAGAGAGAGGTAGGAGAAATGTCAAGAGAGACGAACCGAGAAGGAGGTAGACCATACACCCCGGATCCATTTTGGTCTAGAGGATGGAGGTCTCGGGAAGGAAGACCACGGTAATGTGCTAGTCATCACAATAGATGTGGTTGTATACACATTGCGAGAATCTTTGTAGATACGGGGAGCTCATCGGATATCATTTTCTTAGAGTGCTTCAAGAAAATGAATTTAAATGCAGAATTGCAGCCGGTGGATACAACACTGTATGGATTTACAGGAGGGGCGATTCACCCTTTTGGTCGAGTAACCCTCCAGTGGGGTGGCGAAGCTCACGGAGGAGGGTGGTAATGGCAAATTTTTTGATTGTCGATGTACCCTCATCTTATAACATGATCTTTGGTAGGCCGGTATTGAATTTACTTGGTGGCCATATCAACCTATCACATGAAACTTAAGTTTCCGGTGAATGGTGAGGTGGGTGAAGTAGTTGGTGACCGGTGCGGTCTAGGAAATGCTACGTGGAGGCGGTATAGATGGCTGATAAAGAGTTGCATCGCAGCTTGAAAAGAGACAAAGAGGTGGATCGTGAATCCAAGAGATGTAAGATCATGAAGGAAGCTAATCCTCCAAAAATGAGAGTTGAAGAAGAATTGATGATGGTGAACCGTATCCAGACAAGAAAGGGTACACGGCGAGGATTGGAGCCCAAAGTGGAGCCAATTGGAAAAAGACCTAGTAACAACTTTACGAAGAAATGCATATGTGTTTGTTTTCTTCCTCTCGACATGACATGTATTCCGAGTAGGTGCCCTTCACCACCTCAACGTGGATCCTAAAGATAAGCCAAGAAACAAAACCGAGAGTCTTCGGACCGAGAAAAGGATGCCATCACGAAGGCGAAGCAAAGAACTTGTTGGAGGCGGGACATGTTAAGCGAGTCCAATTTCCCACCTGGCTATCTAATGCGGTGTTGGTGGTAAAACCAGGGAAAAATGGAGAATGTGCATAGATTTTCGAGATCCGAACAAGGCATGCCCTAAGGATCATTATCCCTTACCCGGGATTGATCGGATGGTCGATTCTACATCTGGATTTGAGTTACTAAGTATGATGGACGCCTACTAGGGCTACCATCAAATACGATTTTCCCTCCGAGATATTCCAAAGGTAAGTTTCATTATTGCGGTGGAACTTTTTGCTATATTAGAATGCCTTTTGGACTAAAGAACGCAGGAGCAACCTATCGAGAATGGTTGACAAGATGTTCAAAAACCAGCTAGGGAGAAACATAGAGGTTTACGTAGATGACATCTTTGGTGAAGAGTGTGAAGGCGGGGGACACGTGATCGACTCGGAGGAAGCTTTCTCGGTGCTAAGGATGAATGGCATGAAGCTAAATCCGGCGAAGTGTTCCTTTGGAGTGAGGTCTGAAAATTCCTCGGATACATGGTGACCCAATGAGGGTATTGAAGTCAATCTCGCCAAGGTGAAAGTTGTGCTCGATATGCAGCCCCACTAATATCAAGGAGCTACAGAGACCGAACGGAAGAATTACAACATTGAGCGTTTATAGCGATCTGCAGAGAGGAGCTACCCTTCTTCAGATTCGAGGAAGGGATCCAGTTTGGATGAGATGAGCGATGCCAGCAAGCGTTTGAGGAGCATAAACAACACCGGCCCAGCTTGCCTACCTTAACGAAGTCAATACCAGGGAGACACTCTACCTTTACCTCTCGTAGGTGGGGTCTCACTTAGTTCACTTCTTTGGTGAGGGAGGAGGGGTCAACCAGAAACACATTTTACTACATTAGTAAACTAATTCAAGGAGCGAGAAGAGATACTCGAAATAGAGAAGACAACCACGACTATAATGGTCACGGCTTGGAGGTTACGACCTTATTTCTTATCACATAAGGTCATTGTCCGGACTAACTACCTTCCGAAATAGGTAATCGGCATAGCTGATCTCTCGGGGAGGATGGTCAAATGGGTCGTCGAGCTGGGAGTATGACATGGATTTTGAGCCATGGAGGACCTTCAAAGCACAGGCCTTGTCTCGATTTTATTCGGGAGGGTACACGTGCGCTGCAGGAAGGAGAATGAAAGGTATACGTGGACGTCTCTGTATCCATGCGGTGTTGTGGAGCTAGGATCGTAATCATTGATCCAGATGGCCAGGAAACACAAGTTGCGGTGAGGTTTGAATTCATTACCTCGAACAACGGAGCCGAGTACGAGGCCTTGATTCGAGGAGCGGAGATGGCCACGTAACTAGGAGCGTGTCGAGTGGTCATATTTTGATTCCCAACTTGTAACCCAAAGAAAGGTTACGAGGTGGAGTCGAAGCCAAAGATGAGAAAATGATAGCCTACCTCCGGCGAGTAGCGGAGGCTGCGGGGAAGGTTTAGTTCTTTCGAGGTCGACAGATACCTCAAGAAGAGAACTCTAGAGTGGATGGCTTTGTCTAAACTAGCGAGTTCCGCAACACCGCGGGGAGGGGAAGATTACCCTGGTGACTATAGAAGCGAAGCTACCGTGTCCTCGGTAGGGGTCATCGAGTGAAGATGATTAGAGAACCGGCATTTATCGAGTGTTGCAGAACACGGAGAGCTGCCCAAATAAAAGGAAAGCTCGAAATAGAGAATTTAATACCACGATGATCGGAGATAAGATGTACTGGCGGTCCTTCACGCAGCCTTACTTGAGGTGTTTATCCCCTCAAGAAGGGAGGTACGTTATTAAGGATATCCATGAAGGTTGTTGTCTTGACCATGTTTATCCCCTCAAGAAGGGAGGTACGTTATTAAGGATATTCGTGAAGGTTGTTGTCTTTGACCATGCGGGGGCTCGAGCAATAGTTCGGAAAGGCTTGAGGGCTGGATATTTACTGGCCTACCATGACCCGGGACGCCAAAGACTGGGTGAAGAAGTGTGAGGAATGCTAAAAGCATGGCTGCCTTATCCACCTCTCTGCGAGAGGAGATGGGGGCCATGCACTCGCCATGTCCCTTTGAGAAATGGGGATAGACTTGGTGGGCCCATTCCCGATTGCAGTGGGCAGGCGGAAGTTTCTAGTGGTAGCAGTGGACTACTTTAGCAAATGTGTTGAAAATGTGCTTCTAGCGAGGATCGAGGAAGGTAATATAATCAAATTTTTATGGATATATATTTACTGCGAGTTTGGCATACCAGAATCCTAGTATCGAGATAATGGGACCCGGTTTATGGGAAACATGGTACGGGAATGGTGTGATAATCGAAGATCGTTCGAGAGATTCACCTCGGTGGCACACCCTCAAGCCAATGGCCGAGGTAGAAGTCAACAACGAGAACTATTATAAACGAGAATACGTGCCCGGCTAGACAAAGGCTGGAGGGAGGTGGGTAGATGAGCTTGAGTCGGTTTTGTGGGCTTATCGAACCACCCCTAGAGAGCCAACGAGAAGAGTCCCCTTTCCACCTAGTGTATGGGGCATTGCGATCATACCTTCTAAAGTGGGGATGGAGACACATCGTCTAGCCCATTTCCGGGAAGGTAGAAATGAGGAACCGATGAGAGAAAACTGGACATGCTAGAAGAGGAGCGCGAAATAGCCCACATGAAAGCCGAGAAGTACAAGAATCGCATAAAGGCTGCTTATGACCGAGAAAGTCATAAGCCGGAGGTTTGAAGAAGGAGACTGGTGTTGAGATAGGCGATGCATTGAAAAACATTGGAAAGCTCGATCCCAAGTAGGAAGGGTCGTACAAGGTGATTAAAGTCCTTAGAGGAGGAGCTTATGAGTTGCAAAACATGGATAGAAATCATTGGTTAGACCTTGGAATGTCTGCCGATTGAAGAAGTTTTACACTTGAAGAAAGTACCCACCTCGCTGCAAGTAGGTGGTTCTTTTTCTATCTTAGAGTTGCTTTGTTTATGTCATTTGAATTCTGAGTTTGATGTAATTTCGTTCCACTAATACTCTTTTTCCCCTGCTGCGGGTTTCCCACCGGGTTTTACCGTAGGGAGGTTTTTAAAGAGGTCACCGAGTTAGTTCTTGACTTGTGTTGATCGATTATGGTCAATGGAACAAATCATTTATCAATTAATGAAAGAAATTCTTCATTATTCATGAGTTTGCCGATTTATTACGTCATTGATTACGATTGAGATGATATGATTTCGAACTATTTAATACAATTGAATCACAACACCACGATCGATTGTATGAGAATTGATAACTTTTGAAAAAGTTAAATGAATGCACGAAAGCATTCAATGAGAAAAATAAACACGATGAATATGTTCAAGATAAATTGACATCGATCAATAGAAAAATAAGCTAAGAGATAGCTTGAAACATTAAGTTAAACCTACGTAAAGGGTTTAACCCACCTAAACCCAGAAAATGGTTGCGAGAAAAAGAAGCTAAGAGATAGCTTGAAACACCAAGTTAAACCTACAGAGAGGGTTTAACGCACCTAAACCTAAAAAAGGGTTGCGAGAAAAAGAAGCTAAGAGATAGCTTGAAACACCAAGTTAAACCTATAGAGATGATTTAACCCACCTAAACCCGAGAAAAGGGTTGCAAGAAAAAGAAGCTAAGAGATAGCTTTGAAACACTAGGTTAAACCTACGTAAAGGTTTAACTCTCTTACGAGAAAAGAAGCTAAGAGATAGCGTCGAAACACAAGGTTAAATACACGTAAAAGGTTTAACCAACCTAAACCCCAAAGAGGGTTATGAGAATTGAAGCTAGAAAGATAGCTTCAAGGTACTAATTTAAACCTACAACAAGGATTTAACTAGCCAAACGTGAAATCTAGGATGCGACTTTGAAGAAAGCCTAGATCAAAGCAACAAAAGAGGTTTTTGTTATCCTAAACTCGCGAAAGGTTTTACGGAAGAAAAACTAAGAAAGCTTCAAGAATAAATTAAGCCTATAGAAAAGGTTTAATAACTTAAACACAGGAAGGGTTAGGGAAATCTAACTTAAGCCTATGAATGGTGCACAACTTACCTACTCCTCGAAAAGGGCTACAAGAACAAAAGCTAACAACTAGCTTGATGCAAGCGAAGTTAAATCTACAACAGGATTTAACTAATCTAAGCCTAGATAAGGTTTAGAATATAGAGGCTAAGGGATAGCTTGAAGATACGAGTTGAACCTACGAGAGGGGTTTAACCAACCAAAGCTTGAATAAGGCTTTTGAAACAAAGCCAAAGAATAACTAAGGAAATAACTTTAAACCTATAGAAAGAATTTAACTAGCTTAAACCCAGAGAAGGGTTCCAGAGTAAAAGCTGAAAGTCGGCTTTGAAGACACCCGCTAAACTTACAAGAGATTAACTGGCTCAAAACCGAGAGGGTTGTAATGATATGAAATCTAAGATGCGGCTTCGAGAAAAGCCCGAGATCGGATCTACGAAAAGAGCTTAGACTAAACCTGCAGAAAGGGTTTGGTTTATTTAAACCTAAAAGGAGGGTTTCTAAAGAAGGAAGCTAAGAAAGCTTCGAAAGTACTAAGTTAAACCTACAAGAAAGGTTTGAACTTGCCTAGAATTGAGAAAAGGCCTTCCTTGGGAAATTAAGTTAGGCCTATAAAGGAGTTCAATTCAGCGAGAGAGGGTTTGCACGAAGAGAGGAATCTAAGACATGGCTTTGAGAAAGCCTAGGTTAAACTTCTAAAAGGAGTCTTAGCCAGTTTAAACTCGGAAAAGGTTTCTTCGAAAAGGAGACTATGTTAAACCTAGAGAATGGATAACTTCAAGCTTAAAAAGCTATTTAGAAAAACCCTTCGACTACAAAGTCAAGGGAGAATCTATAAGTGCTGGGTTCAAGCAGAACCTAAGACATTAACCTCTAGGAATGAAAAAGGGGAATTCAAGTAGATGGGTTATCAACCTATGAGAAAAAGCATACATTCGAGCTAATAGCTTAGAAGCTAAACAGTTGAAAAGCATGCAACAAAAATTAGATACGAAAAGTGCGGATAAAAGCATGCAACTCCCGGCAAGGGAGGACACAAGCATACATGCAATGATAAGCTCCCGGCAAGGGAGGATAAACAACAAATCATGAAAATAAACTCCCGGCAAGGGAGGATATGAGGTATGCAAAAGAAATTAACTCCCGGCAAGGGAGGACAAATACTAAATACGAAGACAAACTCCCGACAAGGGAGGAGAGATATCAATTCACCACAAAAGAGCCCCCACTAAGGGGGCGTGAGACCAAAAATAAAACTCCTAATCGGGAGAACGAGTATGCGTGCACCGAGCATGAAAATACAAAAATAAATTGTTTGTTACATCAAGAGGGATTGTTTTAACAAGAGAATTACTAGGGGAAGTTAAGGGTCCTACTTCATCGGCCGGCATCTGGTTCACCTCTATCTCCATAGCTCTGCTTCAAGTAAGCCTCCTCCCGAGAGACGGGACTTTCCAGAGTAAGGGGGCACAGGCTGCTTCATAGATGCGGGGTGGCGGAGGTCACCTCGGTCTTGGCGAAGCTGCACGGCTCATTCACGGGAAGCCACCACTCCTCCTCAATGAGACGAGTAACATCACCCTTGAAATATAGCGGGGTGGGCATGGCTTGGAGTGGGCCGGTTCTATCAAATTCACCGGTAAAGGAGGGGTAGGGTTTGTCGCCGCACCGCAGCATTAAAGTCGTACTCATAGAAATATACGATATAAGGACACATGTCTCCCGTAACTAGTATGCTGCAGATAGGCATCCTTAAGGTTAACCCACCGAGAGTGTAAAAACCACTGACTGATTCAGAGGTGAAGAGGTGTTCGCGAAAGGACTTTGCTCCCTTCACCAGGGGCCTTCTCGTGCACCTAGGATTCTTGAAAAAGTGTAGTGGATGGCTAGATCATTGGTCTCTTTCTCGGCAGCCTCGCGTGCTTTGCCCGGGCCTTTAATAGCTCGGCCTCAATCTTCTTGATATGGAGAGCGGCAAAAGTGTCCTTTTTCTTTCTGCGAGGAGAGAATCCTCCAACTCCTTCAATTGAGGTGAAGGGAGGAGACTGGACAGGCTCCACAAGTGATGAGAGTGAATTGATGCATGATTTGATGGGGTACTTTTGTGCAAAAAGTGGTCAAAAGTGTTAGTTTTTGTCTTAAATGTGTAGAGTATCACTCTTTGGCATGAAAAGTATCACTTGTGAAAAATTAATAGATTTTTGATATTTTTCGTCCGTTTTTCAGGTAAATCGATGGAATTTGACCAAACCGAGAGTACCGGTATTCATATGGCAAAGAGATGAACGAGATGGACGAAAATAGGGGTCGGAGGTGGAAGTCGGGTCGAGAAAATTCCACTGGACTCGACCTCCGGTCGAGGTCCGAGAAGCTCGACCCGAGGGTGCAGCCAAGCAAGAGATTTTCGAAATTAGAGAAGCCTCGACTCGAGGGCTGGAAGCTCAAGTCGAGGGTCGAGAATTCGGCAAGCTCGATTCGAGGGGCTGAAGCTCGAGTGAGGCCGGGTGTTTTTAAGAGAAGCGTGGGCACGATTTAAGGAAGCTCGACTCGAGGGCCCCAACCTCGAGTTGAGGGTGCGGATTTTCAAAAATTTTCCTTTTAATCCATTTGAGCGGAAAACTAAGCATAACCTTCCCCATAGCGATTACTTACGCTTTAGGGCGATTTCGAGTTTCTTTGCTTAATTTTCCTTCTAGGTTGATTAGATTGTTAGATTTAGATAGATTTCCATTAATTGTTGATTAGATTGTACTTTGATCCATTAGTTTTCTCATTTCAAGTTGTAATTCAAGTGAAGAGGAGTTTACATTTGAAGATACATTTGAAGATTCAAGCATTCAATATAATGTTCATTTTGGCTTAATTGGTGATTTCTTCTTCTCTACTCATTTCAATTCCTTAATTGTTGTGATTAGCCATTTGATTATGCAATTAGATTTTGTACCCATGAATTTTGCACTTTGCTCCATGGGCTAATCCACTTGTGGTTGGCATAATTGAAATTGAGAATGATTTGATTGCCTTGTGTTATGATTGTTGATGATTGTTGATCAATTGAGATAGTTAGTTCCCTAATTGTGATTCTAATTGTGCTTCATGCTTTTTATCTCTTTATATTAATGTTTGATCACCCTAGCAATAGGAGAGTTGATCTAACGTGATTAGGGATTAATCGGGTTATAATTGTGTATGATTGTATGAATTGGGTGCCTCTTAATTGAGAGATTAGTTGCACAAAGGATACTCACATTAGGCATTGTGTGATTAATGGAGACTTAATTGCATGATGGTTCTATGTTTTCTATCTTAGTTGATTAGCAATTTGATTCAATCATAGCTTGTTGATCATTGATTCCATGATGGATATTATCCCTAGCACCTCTATCCCCAATTGATTTTTGCTAATTGTTCTAGCCTACCACTTGTTTGATTAATTGCTTTGTTCGGTTGTTTGATTTTAATTCTAGCATTTGTATTGTGTTTTTGGTTCAAAACCGTGATTGCAACAATAGTCATTGAGAACTTGCATTTCTAGGGACTCATGGCCATACTTTTCCCTTGGGTTCGATAAACTTGGTTGTCTTAATATCGCTTACCCGAATTACCGCAATCAAAATGGCACCGTTGCCGGGATTAGTTTTTGCGCCTTAAGTGAGACTTAGGAATTTGTTTGAAGTGACTACTTGTTTATTTTGTATTTTTGTTTTGTTCTTTGTTTTTGTTTGATTTTGATATTTAGATTGGTGGTTTGTAGGTGCATGATTACAAGATCTAGTGGTATTCCACCCTTGCCACTTAATCCGGAAATTGAAGCTACTATTCGTAGAAATCGTGGGAGAAGGAGAAGAGAAATAATGGAAGGTGAAGATTTGATGAATGAAGAGAGACTTGGTGAACCTCATGTTGAGGAGGTTAATGACAATGGAGAAGGGAGAGTGCAAGATAATGGAGGAGGTAATCGGCACAATTTGCCTTATAATGCTCAAGTTGGCCTTTCCCTCAAGGGATGCCACCACATCAATTTCCCTACCAAAATCCATACCCCTATCCTCCACAAGCTCACCAATATCCGTATTATCCACCTCATCCACAACAATTCCCACCATATTATCCTCATATGCCATACCCACATGAGGCGAGATATCAAGAGCCACCTCATATTCCACAAGCCCAACCACAACCGATGCAAGAGCCTCCACCTCAAGGTAGGCCATTAAGACAATTCTTTGAGCCTTAACTTCGTGAGCATTATGATGGTATTGCAAGGCCGAAGATTGAAGCAAATAATTTTGAGATAAGTCCAGCTTGTGAGGATGTTAAGGGAGAAGCAATTTGAAGGGAAAGATGAAGAAGAGTGCCCTCATCAACACATGGCACATTTTTTGGAGATTTTCGACATCACAAAGTACAATGGAGTGTCGAGAATACGAAGAAGCTAAGGCTATTTGCCTTCACTCTTAAGGAGAGCCAAAGCTTGGCTCAATTCTATCCCTCCCGGAACCATTCGTACGTGGGAGGACCTTAGCAAGATATTTTTGATGAAATTCTATCATCATCTAAGACAAGTGCAAACCAAGGAAGCTATTTCTCATTTTCGTCAAAAGAATGGAGAGACTCTTCCGAAAGCATGGGAGAGATATGGGATGTTGCTTATTAATTGTTCACAACATGGCTTGACGGATAGTGATAGATCCTTTCTTAATGCATGTGCTAATGGTTCGATTTGGTCAAAGATGGTGGGGCAAATGAATGAGATTATGGAGAATATTGCCCAAGATTCTTTCCAAGTATCGGTGAATCGAGGAGCTCATCATAGAGTGTCCTATGTGGAGGAGATTGAGTCTATGAAGGCGATGATTATGACGATGATGGACCGTTTAGGAGACCTTACTACTTCTCAAGCTCGGAAAGTGTGAGTCCATCTATTCCTCAAGTTGATTTGTGTCAAAGCACAATGCCTATTGAAGAAGTGAATTACATGGGAAGGCCTCCATACCAAGGAGGTTATCAAAGCAATTATCAAGGCAATTTCCAAAGTGCAAGGCCCTATCAAGTGCCTTATCAAAATAGGCCTCAAGGTAATTTTCAACCTCAACCTCAAGCTCCATTTAATGCCAATAATTGGAGGAGACATGAAAATTTCTCATATGCTAATCCAAGAGCCGCCGTCCAATTTCCTCCCGGATTTGATCCGGTGCCAAAGCACCTAATAATGAGGGGAAAACAACTACGGAGGAGCTATTTGGGATGATTGTAAAGAGGTTAGAGGCGAATGATTCAAGATTAGACGATATTGGGAAGCAAATGGATACAAGATTCAAAACTATTGAGCACCAAGTGGGGCAATTAGCCACAACGGTTGGAAATCTTTCATCTATGGTGGATCATTTGCAAAATAAGGGAAGTATCTGTTGATGTTATGACGAGTGTTACTCGAGAATGTGCCAACATTCTGGTCACAACATCGAATTCGTCCTTCCAACTTTCACTAACCCTTAACCCACGTTTTGTCTTGTTCATTGACTTGTTCTTTCAGATTGAAGACTTACGGCGATTACCGAAGTCATGCGGTTGAAAGAGGCAAGCAAGAGAAGTTATAAAGATCATGGGGAAGTTATATAGAAGTTACCTATTTTTAAGGGAGATGTGGAAGTTATCTTCAAGCATTAAGAGTCCAGATTTTATCTATATATACACGGCTGCTATGAAGATTAAAACTTCGAAGTTGAGGAAACACAATCTAACATAGTCTATTGGCATAGATTATAGAATTTATTGGCGTTTCATACTCGATACTTCCGTTGGTGAATGTTCCAACATTTCACTCAACATTGGGTCTTTATTTGTATTAGTGATAGGTTAGATTGAATATTATCTAGTCACTATATACGTTGATCCATTCACGGCGTGGCTTATGTTTTCACCGATTGTATCACTTAACAATTACTAGTGATAATACGCCGTTTGGCGGTATAGACTTATTTATATCCTATACGAAAATTTTGATATCCATCTTGCAACGTGTTTAAGACTTCCATTGTGTACATTTCGATTATTTATTTGCTGTGTTGCTCTTCGAATGTGCCAACATTCGTGACAACATTCTCGCAAAACACGTACGCACACCTTCAAGTGGCACTGCAGAGCCATAAAACTTCGTTATCCCGAGTTTAGATCCTGTGTTTGGTGTGATTTATTGCAATGGATTATCCTATGACAGCTCAATTAGACCACCCGTTCTAGATGGTACAAATTATGCAATTTGGAAGCCTAAGATGCGCATGTACATCAAGTCCATTGATGAACGTGCATGGAGGAGTATATTGACTGGATGGACTCCACCGATTGTTCCTGATGACAACACTGAAGCTCAAATCAAAAAGGAGCTAGAATGGACAAATGATGAGGTGACCACGGCCCTTCAATTTCGAAGGCACTCAATGCCTTATTTACCTCTACGGATGTATCCATGTTCAAAATAATTTCTAATTGTGTATCTGCAAAAGATGCATGGGAGAGATTATAAGAACATTGTGAAGGATCTGAGAGTGTAAGAAGGACAAAGTTGAGGATGCTTGGAACCAAGTTCGAAAATTTAAGGATGAAGGAAGATGAGACCATATCCTCCTACAATGAACGAATTCGAGATTTCCAATGAATCTCAAGCACTTGGTGAAGCCATATCCAATACAAGGTTAGTACATAAAATCTTAAGAATTGTTCCTAAACGTTTTGATGCTAAGATATGTGCTATTGAGGAAGCTAAAAATACGATGCTATTACTCAAAATGAGTTGGTGAGTATTTTGAAAACGTATGAAATGAATTTTTCCCAAAGAGATAGTGAGAAATCCGAAAGGAAAATTTCTGTTTTCAAAGGAGAGACTTCTTCGTGTATTGATAAACAACCGTTTGTTACTGAAATAGATTCGATGAAGATGTTGTTGACGATTGTGCCGACAATGCCGATAACATTGCTTTCTGACTAAGCGATTTAATGCATTTTTGAAAAAGAGAGCAAATAGACTTAGAAATAATTTGCAAATTAAGAATCAAGAGAGAGAACGGTGGTAGTTCACGCTAATTGCACGATAGAAATCGGAATGTTAATCAACCTAGGCAATTTGATAGAGGTAACAAGATCAAATATGATCCAGAATATAGGAAAAATGTTAAATGTGATGCATGTTCTGGTTTTGGTCATTATGCTAATGAATGTGCCAACACTCTTTTGAGAAAGAGGGTAAATTTCAATGCTACCTTAAGTGATGAGTCTGATTGTGAAGAAGATTCCGATAAAAATGAGGAGTTTGCTTTTTCTCGCAAGAATTTTGTATGATGATACTCTTGATGATTTACCGGATGATTCGATGTTGAGTCAAATGTGCCAACATTTGAGGAAACATTGGAGGTTCGAAATTTAATTGTTTCTCAAGTTCTTGTGTAGATGAAGCGGGTACTTCTAATATTGTTTGCAAAGATTGTAAGTCCAGCTTATCTAAAGCTTGAAAAGGAGTTGGAATCCACTCGAGAAAGCCTTAAGGGACATGACTATTGAAGAGTCATATCAAAAAGATTTGGTAATAAAGCTTGAGGTCATTCTAACAAGGAAAGATTTGGAGTTATGCAACCTCAAAGAACAAATTCAAAGGAACAACACCGAATTTCAAAAGATATTCGTAAAGTTCACCCAAACTTGATGAGGCACCGACAATTGGAAGTACAAGTAGACATGGTCTAGGTTATAATGGTAATATCACTCGCTTTTAAATAATAACAAACCTGTTGTGTTTACTAAACCTTCGCTGAAACCGAAAAATTTAAAAATGATTACAAAAGAAGGATGTTTGTCATTATTGCTTTTACCGAGGGTCACAAACGACCAAACTGTTTTAGAATGAGGCGGGATAAAAAGTTTTCTAAAATGTCTTTGAAAATGTTGCCACATTCTGCTCAACATTCGAAACAAACAGTTCAGAAATCTTTTCAAAACCTGTTCAAAAATCTACTTGGGTGAAAAAGTCAAATCTTGTATGTAATGTTGTCTATACATCTTTAAAAGCATGTGTTAGGGACTATGGTATTTTGATAGTGGGTGTTCTAGACACATGACGGTGAAGAAAGTTATCTTACTGATTATAAGGCATATGATGGTGGAAATGTTACATATGGAGGAGGTTCAAAATGTAAAATTATTGGTATAGGTACATTGAATGTTCTGGTTTTCCTAAATTGACAAAAGTCTTACATGTTAAAGGTTTACTTGCAAATTTGATTAGTATTAGTCAATTATGTGATGATGACTTACATGTGAAGTTTGACAAAAGTTCATGCTATGTGCTAAACAAAGTGATGATAAATGTCTTATGGTTGGTAATAGATCGGTTGATAATTGCTATTTAATCGATTCAAATCAAGCATGCTTTAATGCTCAAACTGATGAAAGTATACTTTGGCATCAAAAACTTGGACATGCTCATTATAGAAATATTGTCAAATTATTGAAATTTGATCTTTGTTAAAGGTCTACCTAAGTTAGAAATTCGTAGGTCAAATGTGTGTGGATCCTGCCAAAGTGGTAAACAAGTCAAAATGTCACATGAAATGTTGACACAATGTACTACGAAACATTGCTTTGAACTTTTGCATATGGATTTAATGGGACCAATGGAGACCGAAAGCATTGGTGGTAAGAGATATTCTTTTGTCATAGTAGATGATTATTCAAGGTTTACATGGATCGAATTTCTTAAGGAAAAATCAGATGCTTTTGAAGTTTTCAAAATTCTTTACAAGCGTTTTAAAAATGTTTTTAACACTAAGGTTAAGAGATTAAGGTCTGATCATGGTAGGGAGTTTGAGAACAGCTTATTCACTAATTTTTGTGAAAACAAAGGCATAATTCAAGAGTTTTCTTCTCCTAAAACACCTCAACAAAATGGTGTAGCCGAAAGGAAAAATCGAACTCTACAAGAAATGGCTAGAGTAATGCTTTTATCCAAGAAACTTTCAAAAGGTTTTGGTGAAGCTTTGAATACCGCCCGTCATATTTCAAATAGAGTTTATCTTAGACCTAATTCCACAAAGACACCTTATGAATTTTTGAATGACAAAAGCCTAATCTGAAATATTTTCATGTCTTTGGATGTGTTTGTTACATTACGAATGATAGAGACCAACTTCATAAATTTGATTCAAAGAGTGATAAGGGTTTCTTTCTTGGTTATGCTAGAAAGCAGTAGAGCTTTTAGGATTTATAATCTTAGGACTGATATTGTTCAAGAGTCTATGAATGTTGTTTTTGATGATAATGCAAGTCTTGCAGATAATGCTATTGAAGAAGATGTAACTGATCTTATTAAGCGAGATGCAAAGTTACGGAATTTCTGAACCGATTGAGAATGTTGCTACAAATGTGCCCACATCTGAAGCAACATCACCTCAACATCCGAGAAATTAATAGAACTATGTCTTATCCTGCTACAAGACCATCTTCCAGGATTCTCAAGCATCATCCACAACAACGAGATCATAGGTAAACCACAATCAGTGTACAAACAAGGAGAAAATTAAGTTTTGACGCAAGGCATGTGGTAAGGTCGATTTGTATGACATCTATGTGTAACAAGGTGAACTTTGAATGTTTTTATTCTTTCAATGAACCTAAAAATGTTGATGAAGCTATGAAAGATGAAAATTGGATTAATGCAATGCATGAGGAGTTAAATCAATTTGAAAGGAATGATGTTTGGATACTTGTGCCTAGGCACAGATAATGTGAATGTAATTGGTACAAAATGGATTTTTAAAAACAAAACTGATGAATCTGGTAATGTTGTAAGAAACAAAGCTAGATTAGTAGCTCAAGGCTATACACAAGTAGAAGGAATTGATTTTGATGAGACTTTTGCTCTGTTGCTAGAATTGAGTCCATAAGACTATTACTTGCTATTGCATGCTACATTGATATAAAAGCGCATCAAATGGATGTTAAAGCCGCATTTCTAAATGGAATTCTTATGGAAGAAGCATATGTAGAACAACCTAAGGGGTTTGAGAATCATGATTTTCCTGATCATGTTTATAAACTTAAGAAAGCCTTATATGGTTTAAAGCAAGCACCTAGGGCATGGTATGGTAGATTAACCGATTTTCTAGTTGAATTCGGTTTTTATAGAGGTGAAGCTGATAGAACATTGTTTATTAAACATTCTGGATATGACATTATGATTGCTCAAATATATGTTGATGACATTGTATTTGGTTCTACATGTGAGAAAATGCTTGAATTATTTGTACATGAAATGACCACTACCTTTGAAATGTCGATGGTTGGAGACTTGAATTACTTTTAGGTCTTCAAATTAAACAATGCAAAGATGGTATTTTCTTTTGTCAAAGTAAATATGCCAAAAATCTTGTGAAAAGGTTTGGTTTAGACAATGCTAAACACATGAAGACACCTATGGGATCGACACAAAAGTTGTGTAAAGACAGTGTTGGCACAAATGTTGACCCAACATTGTATAGGTCGATGATTGGTAGTCTTTTGTATCGACTTCTAGTAGACCAGACATCATGTTTAGTGTTTGTTTATGTGCACGTTATCAAGCCGATCCTAAAGAATCTCATATGAATTCGATTAAGAGAATAATTCGATATGTGGCGGCACATGTGATTATGGAATATGGTATAGCAAATATACTAATTGTTCGTTGATTGGCTATAGTGATGCAGATTGGGCAGGTGATAGTGATGATAGAAAGAGTACAAGTGGAGGATGTTTCTACATGGGTAACAATCTTGTTTCATGGCATAGCCGAAAACAAAATTGTGTTTCCCTATCTACGGCTGAATCCGAATACATAGCCAAGGGGAATTGTTGTACTCAACTTCTTTGGCTTAAGAAGATGTTCGATGACTACGGTTTGGAGAGCAATACTCTTACTGTTTATTGTGATAATACAAGTGCGATTAATATATCTAAGAACCCTGTGCAACATTCGTTAACTAAGCATATAAGTATTAGACACCATTTTATTAGGGATCTTGTAGAAAAGAAGTTGTAAAGTTGGAATACATTTCTACTGAAAAACAGTTGCAGACATTTTTACTAAAGCCCTTGATAATGAGAGGTTTTCTTCTCTTAGAAAATCTCTAGGTTTATGCACTAATTAGACCTATATTTGCGTGTGTTGTGACAAATGTGCCAACATTTGTAACAACACTAGAACAATTTGTTTAAATTTTTCTAAGTACTGTAATATTTAGTATTTTTGAACTCTATTGTGTAAATAGTATTAGAACCTGTGATAAAATATATTGTCCTGGACACACTTCTCTCAAATGCAATAGAATAAACTCACAAATAGATGCTATGTCATTGAGTAACTATGGGACACGGAGTTGACTACTACGATGTTCTCTTTTCAAAAGATGACTTGAATGCATCAATATATTCACAATCCATTGAGTAATTATGGGACACGGAGCTGACAACTACGATGATCTCTTACGGAAAAATGGATCAATGTGAATAAGTGGGTAAAGCAAAATATAGTGCAACACAAATGAATTTATTTCATGTAAAAGCGTGTTGAGAAGTGTGTGTGCCGACATTCAGTGAATAACATTCTGGTTCTCATATGTATATTTACCTCTATGAGTTTGAAAATTTCCGAATATTATTTTATAAAGATCGATTTATTTTAAATTGTTCCCAGCAATATTATATAGTCTAATTTAATTATTTGTGCGGTTAATTTTTAAAATCAAGCGGTTTTTAGCATGTCATTGAAATAAACTTCCAACATTTGATAATGCCCTAATTTTTAGGGATGTGAGTAAATCTTATCTTTTAACTTCGATGTGTTCACAACTTCGCAATCTTTCTATTCCCTATTTAAGGTCCTTAATACTCGGTGTGTTCTATACTTAATATCATAGTTTCAATTTAAGCACAAAATTTCGAAAGGTATCATTAATCATACTTTGTGGTATTAGTTCTTTCTCTCACCTATTTATATTCAAATTCATTATTTTATTAATTTAATTTGAATAGTGTTTGCAGTGATTAATATGGCTGATCGAAAAGACCTCTCACCTTCACAATCAAAACACTCAACCTCTCAAACATCATCTTCTACCTCCGAAACCTTCGACTTCTTGCTTCAATGGTCGTCGACAATGTGTCTCGAGAATGTTGGCGCATCTCGCCCAACATCACCCTCTTCGATTAGGGTTGGCTCGGTTGATGTTCCTCTCTCAGCCTATGATATTCGTTACGAAATCCACGAAACTCCGATTTTGGGCGGAACGCCACAAAATCCGGTTAGCGCGAAGCTAGCGAAGCCCCGTTCTCGAGACTTACCCAATGACGGTTGAGCTAGCTGAATGAGCCACCTCCGATCAGATCGTCTATGCATTCAAAACCCTTACTAAGCGGGCGATTTACCCCTGTTGTCAAGGTAGGCGGCGTGGAGGTTGATTTCCAGCCCGATACAAACACTTAGTGTTTACACCGCCACAATCACCGCAAGATGCTCCAGTAGAAGACCCGTCGACCGACTCGACCGACACCTTTGGTGAACTCACTACTCGCTTTGAAACCGTTCGACAAAAGGCAACAAGCTCCGAGGGACGCGGTCGAGAAAAGGCGTTCTTGCCGAACCATGGGCAAAAGGGTGGATTACTGCTAAAAGGGAAAAAGCGAGAAACATGATGATGGTGTTGCTTCAAAGCTGATTCAAGTGTTTGATTCAATCGTCCGAAGAAGAGATGAAAAGAAGCTAGTCCAGAGAAGGAAGCGAGCGATCAAGCCTCTGCTTAGGTGCTCGGCGAGGGGGAGTACCGAGGATTCGTAAATGAATCAAACATTGGCTGACATGGCTGCTCGCTTGGAAAAGAGGAGCAAAAAGCGAAATGATCCGCGAGGATGTGCAGAGGATGTTGGCACACCAATGGACACATCGTCCTCGACTCTGAGTCTTCTTCATCCGAAGGAAGTAAGGCTAAACCCGATGAGGTACATACCGATTCCTCTCTAAATATGACTTCATCCGATTCGATGATAGCTATAATGGTGTGGATAGTGATAAGTTTAGGACTTTAAGAACTAGACCGATTGTTGGAGAGAGGATAATTAAGATGGATGACTTTGTTTCTATGAATTTGGTTGGATATACGGAAGAAAGATCTTTGATGTTTGCACTTCAATTTGCCACTCCTTATCCGATTGAATGGGTGTATGAATTTTATGCAAACTTAAAGGGCGATGTGTCTATGATCGATTCCAAGAATTATGGAAAGGTCAAATTTAGGGGAAGGTAATTGAGGTTACTCACTGCTAAGATTAATAGTTTTCTTAGAACTAGGGATGATGAGGATCCTTCTATTGATAACTTGGATGAAGTGATTAGTGTTATCACCGGGGAAGGATTACTGCATGGAGGTATAGGATGAATTCCTCGGTTTTAACAAGCTTATATAGTGTCTTGCACAAACTAATTGTGTACAATTGGCTGCCATCATCCAACACCACTACCCTTACTTCGAACAAGCTGTACTTATGTACAAAATTGGCCATTTGCAAAGATTTAATCTTGGGAAGACAATTTTTGACAATATGATGACATATTACGGAAGGGTGTCAAGTAAAGGACTAGCTGCCGTATCCTAGTCGATTTTTATGATGATTTCAGCACTTGGGTTTCAAAGGGAAAATTCAGAGATAATAAGTTCGTTTGCTCTGAGTTTAGGGATCTCACATGTACCGAGGACCGGACCACGTGTGATTGATCCGCCCTACGAGATCCTAATGCACCTGAACTGAAGTTCCTACCGATCAAAGCGATCGATGTGCCGAGAAATGTTGGCACACACGCTGCCAACACTCCACAATTACAGCCCAATTCATCCGAGATCGAGATTGCTATGACGGAAAACTTCGATCACAAATGCCAAATGTCTCGTTGAGCAACCTTGAAATGCACAAGAAGGTATGCGGATGTTGCTGATGTTGCCTGAAGCAGTGAAGATGGAAATGCTAATGGTGATGGAACCGAAGGAGGACCAGATCTTGATATATCTGGAGGCTGGAACAAGTGCAGCTCCTGGTATTGAGACTCAAACGAGAAACCCAGAATGCGCCGGAGAATGTGCCCACAAATCTAAGCAACAATGATGGACCCAGCGGCTCGAATATGGACGTAGATCTTGAGAAGATAGATACGATGGGTGGGATGATGAAGATCTCATTGTCTTGTATGATGATTTAGATGATTGGGGACATTAAGCAAGGGAGCTTTCGAAGATAGAGAAGCTTGAAGATAGGGGAGTTCGTGCGAGACTCTTGAAGATGCAATGTTATTCTTTCTGACCCAATCCTCTCCTAAACCTTCATTTATAAGCTTCATCTGTTTTTGTAAAGACTCAATTTATTTTTTTCTGTTTTTATGTTTATGTCTTTTCGAACTTATATTACGTGTTAGCTATGTTGATGAACTTAATAGTATTATGGTATTTAGGTAAGTCCGTGATACTATGCTCTGATTTTAGTTTTGTTATGTTAAGTGTTTTTATCTTTAAGCTCTGATTTTTGTTAATATGTTTTTTTGTTAAAGCTCGATTTAAGTTTAGTTAAGTCTAGTATTTTGTCTTTATTTTATTACTCTAAATTTTTATATTGTTTTATGTTAGCTACGATTTTGTTTAGTCTATGTTTTGTTCATAGTATAAGTCCTCGTGATGTTAAGTGTTTATTGTTTTTATGTTAGTTTTGGCTAAGTAAAAAGATGTCATTTACTTGATATTAATTTACTTATCTCTATTGTGTACACATTCTGCATTTTGTTGCAACATCGGGTGTGTTCGGTAGAAAGGCGAATTGGGGAGATTGTTGATGTTATGACGAGTGTTACTCGAGAATGTGCCAACATTCTGGTCACAACATCGAGTCGTCCTTCCAACTTTCACTAACCCTTAACCCACGTTTTGTCTTGTTCATTGACTTGTTCTTTCAGATTGAAGACTTACGGCGATTACCGAAGTCATGCGGTTGAAAGAGGCAAGCAAGAGAAGTTATAAAGATCATGGGGAAGTTATATAGAAGTTACCTATTTTCAAGGGAGATGTGGAAGTTATCTTCAAGCATTAAGAGTCCAGATTTTATCTATATATACACGGCTGCTATGAAGATTAAAATTGAAGTTGAGGGAAACACAATCTAGCATAGTCTATTGGCATAGATTATAGAATTTATTGGCGTTTCATTCTCGATACTTCCGTTGGTGAATGTTCCAACATTTCACTCAACATTGGGTCTTTATTTGTATTAGTGATAGGTTAGATTGAATATTATCTAGTCACTATATACGTTGATCCATTCACGGTGTGGCTTATGTTTTCACCGATTGTATCACTTAACAATTACTAGTGATAATACGCCGTTTGGCGGTATAGACTTATTTATAGTCTATACAAAAATTTTGATATCCATCTTGCAACGTGTTTAAGACTTCCATTGTGTACATTTCTGATTATTTATTTATGTCTGTGTTGCTCTTGAATGTGCCAACATTCGTGACAACATTCTGCAAAACACGCACGCACACCTTCGGTATCCATCTACCACCGAGGCTAATCCAAAGGAGTTTTGTAGTGCTATTCAATTAAGGAGTGGTGCTAGATACGAAGGCCCTCAAATGCCCAAGGAAGTTGAAGTTGAGAAAGAGGTGGAGAAAGAAGAGGTGATCGAAGAAAGTGTAGTTGTTGAGAAAGAGGAAAGTGAAGAGATCAAAGCAAAGGAAGAGTCAAAAGAAGAAAAAGAAGTCCAAAGATGCATGGGGGTTCCCATGAAACCCACTCCGGTTCCCTATCCTCAAAGACTTGGGAGGAAGAAGCTTGATGAGGAGTTTGGTAAGTTTTGGAAGTTTTTAAAAGCTTGCATGTTGATATTCCACTTTTAGATGCCCTTGAGCAAATTCCCCATTACAAGAAATTTTTAGAGAAATAATGTCAAAGAAGAGAAGATGGGATGAGAAAGGAGTAATCAAATTGGTGGAAGAATGCAAGGAGGTTCTTGAGAGACACCTACCTCAAAAGCTTAAGGATCAGGGAGTTTTATTATCCTTGTGAAATTGGTGAGAATGGGAAAGTTCAAGGCTTATGTGATTTGGGAGCTAGTATCAATGTTATGCCTTTATTCATATTCAAGAAGTTGGAGTTAGGAGAGGTGACTCCTACCAATATTAATCTTCAATTGGCGGATCAATCTTATGCTCATCCTTTTGGGATTGTTGAAGATGTATTAGTGGGAGTTGGCAAGTTTATCTTCCCGGTGGATTTTATCGTGCTTGATATGAAGGAAGAGCTTGAGGCACCTATCATTCTTGGTAGACCTTTCCTTGCTACCAGCAAAGCTATGATCAATGTTGAAAAGGAGCTCAAATTGAGCTTTAATGGAGAAGAGGTGACATTTTCGAGAGCTCCATTGGAAGAAGATGCTCCAAGTATGTTGGAGAAGAAGAGCGTGTGGATACATTGAGATCATCGATTTATACCCTTCAATTGATAGGGATGATTCTACACCTTCTACTTCTTCTACTTCTTTGATTAATGAGCATTTTATTCCTTCTTGTAAAGTGATTGCTAATAAGTCTTGTGTTTTTCTTGATGATCTTAGGAAGGAAAAAGCACTTATTGAACATTTGCTTGATCTGGGAGATAGAAAGATCGAAGAAGGAGTGAATGAGTTGACCAAGCTTGAGCAATGCTCAAGTTTGGGGGTGTTAGAAGAGTGAAAGATACCACTAGAGGGAAAAGAAGCAAGTTTCGTAGTTGGTGATCAAGTGGTTTGGAGCGAATCAAATTGGAGTAGATTATTAGGAGTGGAAAGACTCAAAGAAGTCTTGACGGTGAAAGAGATCAAAGAAGGAGGAAAGCTCCTATTTGAAGACAAATGGGGATGTTGCCTTTTCGCAAAGGAAAATCTAGTAAGGCACAAGGATGAGCCTCATGTCCTCATTGAAAGGGAAGTATGAACTCCTTGAGTTCCGTCCGGCAAAGGACGTTAAACCTAGCGCTAGATGGGAGGCAACCCATCATTTTTGTTGCTTTTGTGTGCTTGTGTTCTTTTTGTATTTTTGGTCTTTGTTTTGGAGAATTGGCTAGGAAATTAATTGATCATGCTAGGGGATTGTCATTTTTGCTATGGGATTATTTGGAATAATTGAGCTCATTTAATACCATTGAGAGTTGCATGTCATTTAATCACTCATGTGTCAAACGTTGGAATTCATGCTAACATTTAAGTTTGGGGGTGATGATTATTTTTATTGTTCACTTGCATCTCTTATTGGTAATGAATTTAATGGTCTTATGATCGATTGTAGGTACACTTGCTACATTTGATTGGAAAGTGATTGAAATTGCAAGAAAATTCAAGATTAAGGAAGAAGTGCATAAAAGTTGGTGAAAATTGAGCAAAAGGAAGAGACTCCGGTCTCCTCGATCGAATGAGCGACCGGGCTTAAATCGAGGGACCAAAAAGGTTAGTATGCATATTTGGATTCGTTGGGGTCGAGAGGGTCAATTTTAGGAGTTTCGGGGTCGGGTCGGGTCTGAAAATTCATAAAAATTCCACTGGACTCGACCTCTCTGGTCGAGGTGGCCGAACCCCGGGTCGAGGGATCCACACTTAGAGAAAATTTTGAAAAATCACTTCACCCTCGAGTCGAGGTGAAAATTTAAATTGAAAGCACGACTCGAGGCTGGGCCTCGAGTCGAGGAGGGCCATTTTTGGATGCCTCGAGTCGAGGCGTGAAGCACGACTCGAGGCTGGTGCCATTTTCAAATAAAATGCAGCGATTTCAGAATCTTAGTCACGAGTCGAGCCCTAGACCCCGATTCCCTTCGCGATTTTCTCGTTTTCAACCATTCTTGCACAATTTCCACCCGATCATACACTATTTCCCTCATATATCATCATCCATTCCATCAAAATCAAATATTTGGAGGGTTTTTGAAGAATTTTGGGGAGTTTTGAGAATTTTGAGTGGGTTCTCCAATTTCATTCCACGGCCGAATTCATTGAAGTAAGGTACGTAATTCTCATTCCTTAGCCATTTAGATTTCGTTCTTGAGTAGATTGATGCATGGGTGTGGACGAATTGTGCCAATTTTATACCTTGAGTTTGAATTTCATTGAGGCATTTTTACGAGCACCTTGTATGCATATGAGTATGGACGAAATTTGAGCTTTGTGTTGATTAGTTTGGATTGCTTGTTGAATTAGGAGGCATGTTTAAGATTATTTGAGATATTTTGTGAATGCCTTTGTTCATTTTTGCCATGAGGATGAGTTGCATAATTGTTTGATATTTCCAAGTGAAGGCATATGGTATTTGGTCATGTTTGCTTAGTTGATGATAGGAGTGCATGATTATTTGATTATTCTTGTTAATTATTTGATTAGATGGCCCATTATTTTGGATAATTTTTGTTGAGCCTAATTGCATATTTATGTGAACTTAATTGTTGGAAATTGATTGTTGTGGCCATTTAATTGAGAATGCATATGTGTGGATTCATTGAACACTTCTATTGTCTAAATTGCTTGAGTTGAGACTTTTGACCAAAATGTTTGGGATAGTTGATTATTCACTTAGGAATTATTGGTGGTTGAAGTAGTGATGCTTGACTCGTTCATGTTTAATTGCTATCATATGTTGCCCTTGTTGCTACTATATATGCTAAATTTTTGCCTTGGGAATTTTGTAGGAAAAATATTTCGTGGAGCCGATGGTCATAATTACTCGATGAGGATTTTCGAAAGAGAGAGAGAGCCGTGAGATTTGCTAATAGGATGTTGGCTCAACTGGGTATCATTTGGGATGACTACAAGTGGAGGAAGCACTCCATTCTTTATGTCGAGCTTTATAACAAGGTGGTGAAGACCCGCCTTGTAGACCACGACTGCATGGTCTCGATAGGGATCGAGGATGATATCCCGATTATTCGATCAAGTTGGGATGTCCGGATTTTTGCTAAGAGGCCACGGACTTATTTGGGACTCACGTTGGAGTTTTTGTGCACGGTTACCTTCGATAAGGTGAGAAAGGCCAAAACTCTCAAGGGCGATCACATTTGAGCTACTAGGGAGCGAGTACACATTGTCGGTGAAGCGAGATTCTTGGTGCACCGACCGATCCGGACGGCTCATTGCGAAGATGAGACAGAGTACAACGCGAAGAAATTTTGGAGATGGATATTGGACTCGGGGCACTGAGCAGCCACGATTTACACCGAGTAAGTCGAAGAGTACCCATATCCGCAACCCGGTGATGAGATATTTGGAGAAGATCCTCTCTGTACTATATTTGCCCGTTTGAGGAGGAGTTGTACGTGATGTGGTGCTTCCTCCACATGGTTCGGTTCAATGTTGCCGCTTATTTGTGCTATCTGTTTAAGAGGGTGAAGAACATCCGATTCGCGAAGATTCAGATTTGGAGGATTGATCACTCTGATTGCCGAGCACTTCGGCATCCCGACGCATAACATGAGAGCTTTAGAGGGGCCGGATTTGGCAGCCGACATGATGAGGAGGATGAAGACGCTGGACCTCATCGGGAGGACTTGGTGTTTCCAGTAGCATCTCGGAGGCCGATTTTCTCTTCCTAATAAGAGGTTTACTACCATGTTTGGAGGCTGTGGGGCGGTGACGATCAACCTCCGGATGTGGTCTCGGCGGCACACGAGGCGATAGATGCCTATACTAGAGAGCACATAGTCAATCTCGGGATGAGGAAGAAGAAGAAGAGTAGGGAGGATCGGATCGAGAGGAAGAGGCGAGGAGGCGTAAGACGCAGAGAATGAAGAGGAAGAGGAAGCGAGAGGATGAACCGGGTGAGGAGCCGGTTAGGATGGAGGAAGATGTGGAGTATGCGCCAGAGATCAACTACTACTGGCAGGATGAGATGAGGAGCGAGACAGTGCGAGGCTGGGAGCTCGTCGCATAGGCCATGGACACTTACGAGAGGAGATGTGGGCGAGATAGCCAGCGGAAGCAGCTTGAGTGCACAGCGGCAGATGAGTGCTTGAGTCATAGAGGAGGCGGCGATTCAACGAAGAGACTTGGAGGATGCAAGAAGAGTGCCTTAAGAACCGGAAGGACATGTACTCTCTCCTCCAGCACATGAGCTCGTGGAACTTGGGCCCGGGCTACTACCCTCCTCCGCCGCCTCCAAGCGATGATTAGGAGATTCACCCCTATTTCTTGATCCCTCTTCTCTTGTCTATTTAGATATCTCTAGTTATTTCCTCTTGATGATTTGTATTGAATTGATTGTGGTTGATTGGATTGTAATTATTTTCTTAACTTTTATGGATTTGGGTACTTGATGATTTTATGGATGATTTGATGGATTTGGATGTGTTGAGTTTCATTGCTTATGGAATGATGTGGATGATTATGTTATATATTGGTGTCTTGGATTTCTTGCATATGATTTTTGGGGTTTGATTTGTATTGAGCTTTAATTGTGGATTTGTTGCGTATTTTTAGTGATATTCATTGACATAGTTAGTGTACTTGAGATTATGTACATGTGCATTTTTGCTTGATTTGCAAGATATATTGAATTTTGAAGTGATCATGAGTTGATATGTGGCTTGAAGCTAGCATGATTAATGGTTATGTGATGATGAATGTGATTGAAAATGCTTGATTCATTGCTCAATTGAAACCCGTGAGTTTTGTGCCTTTAGAATCGTACATCTTATACGGTTGAATTATTTCTTTGTGAGTGCATCATTCATGGATATGTATGCTAGAACTTGTCCTTAGACTTGTTGAAATTGATCTTTGTGTGATTTCATGAATATGATAAGAGGTCATGTTTGAATTGATAAGTCACTTAGCCAAATATTTTTCCCACAAAAACATTTGATTTCCTTAGTGAGTCATTTTGAGCCTAATACCCTTATTCTTTGGCAAGCCAAGTGAAATTGAAGCTTGATTTCATGAATATGATAAGAGTCTTATTGTCCTATGTTTAGTAGAGCTTGATTGTTGGCTAATAGATGGTGATTTGCATGTAAAGTGTGGTGGAAAGATGATGTGCTAAGTTGATGATTGAGAAGAAAAAAAAAAAAGGGGGTTGAGAAAAAAATTGAATTGAGGAAAAAGTGTAAAAATGAAAAGAAGAAAAATTAAATTTGAGAGCTTAGATGTGAAAGAAAGCTCTAAAGAATGGTGGTGTTTGAACTTTGAAAAGCATGAGAAAGAGTGTGAATGATGAAGAATTGGAAGAGAAGTGAATTGTGTTACTTAACTAACTTTCAAGTCTCTATTAACTTGAGTCACTCTTACCTAAATTCACTCACCTATTCCAAAGAGCCTACATTACAGCCTTGATGAAAGACCTCTTTGATTCTTGATTGAACAAAAAAAAAAAAATGATTGAGATTGAGTCCTTTGGCAAGCTTATGGTGTGCATGTTTGTGAATTTGATGATTGAGAGATATTTCACCTTGATACACTTGAGTGATGAGAGAAACACTCCATGGAAGGAGCAATGATTTGAGAATTTGATGTTGCATTTATTTGAGCATGATTCATCTTGATTGCTAGTTGAAAGTTGGCATTGATACTTGAGTTCATTGATGAGTTTGATTGTCTTATTTTCTTCTATGGTGTCATGAGACATAATTGCAATCAATTCACTCTTTTTGTTCTTATTTGTTTCGTTGCTCGAGGACGAGCAACACTTTAAGTTTGGGGGTATTATGATGAGAGTGAATTGATGCGTGATTTGATGGAGTATTTTTGTGCAAAAATGGTTAAAAGTGTTAGTTTTTGGTCTTAAATGTGTAGAGTATCACTCTTTTGCATGAAAAGTATCACTTGAGAAGAATTAATGGATTTTTATATTTTTCATCCGGTTTTCAGGTGTGAAATTTGACCAAACCGAGAGTACCGGCATTCATACGGCGAAGAGATGAACGAGATGGGCGAAAACAGGGGGTCGGAGGTGGAAGCCAGGTCGAGAAAATTCCACTGGACTCGACTTCTGGTCGAGGTCCAGAAGCTCGACCCGAGGCTGCAGCCAAGCAAGAGATTTTCAAAAATTAGAAAAGCCTCGACTCAAGGGCTGGAAGCTCGAGTCGAGGGTCGAGAAAATTCGGCAAGCTCGACTCGAGGGGCTGAAGCTCGAATCGAGGCTGGGTGTTTTTAAGAGAAGTGTGGGCACGATTTAAGGAAGCTCGACTCGAGGGCCCCAACCTCGAGTCGAGGGTGCGGATTTTTGAAAATTTGCCTTTTTAATCCATTTGAGCGGAAAAGCTGAGCATAACCTTCCCCATAGCGATTACTTACGCTTTTAGGGCGATTTGAGTTTCTTTGCTTAATTTTCCTTCTAGGTTGATTAGATTGTTAGATTTAGATAGATTTCCATTAATTGTTGATTAGATTGTGCTTTGATCCATTAGTTTTCTCATTTCAAGTTGTAATTCAAGTGAAGAGGAGTTTACATTTGAAGATACATTTGAAGATTCAAGCATTCAATATATTGTTCATTTTGGCTTAATTGGTGATGTTCTTCTTCTCTACTCATTTCAATTCCTTAATTGTTGTGATTAGTCATTTGATTATGCAATTAGATTTTGTACCCATGAATTTTGCACTTTGCTCCATGGGCTAATCCACTTGTGCTTGGGATAATTGAAATTGAGGATGATTTGATTGTCTTGTGCTATGAAGATTGGAGATGTGATGAAGTTCCTCCCCCACCTCAAGAGATGTTCCCATACTATGAGCATTATGATACATTCGATCCATGTTGTGGATATGAATATCGAGGAGCATCGGACGGGGCTTACTATGATGATGGGAGAAGCTATGAGAATGACTATCAAATGCAACAAGCTTCTTCTCATTATGAAGAATGGGGACTCCATGAAGTGAGAACTATCTTGCAAGAGATGCTTGGAGTATTGTTAAAGAGAATTGAGGAAAATGACCCTAGATGTGAGGAAATGTTCCCTTTGTATGAGAACATCTATGAGACTAAAGCATTGGTCGATTCATTGATAGAAGGGAACATGGAAATCACCGAAGCTCAATTCATGGTGATAAAAAGTCAACTCAAATATTTTCTACTCCAAGTGAAGAACCTAACCATCATGGAAAATCAAGAAGAAGAAGGGGAGGAAGAAAATGAAAGTGAAGAAGAAGTAGTAGAGGGTCCAAGCAATGAGGATGAAAGGAAAAATTTCCTTGTCAAAAGTGAGGAAGAGGAGTGTTCATTGATGGACATGAGCTTTAATGAGGAAGGAAATCTAGAAGCACCTAAGGAGGAATTGAAGAACGAAATGGGCATTTCTAAACCTTATAACTCTTCAAATCATATTGTTATTGATATTGATGCTTCTAATGATTTAATTTCACCTCTTATGAACTTTGACTATAGGAAGGAGTTGATGAAACGTTTGGGCATCCTTGAAAGAAAAGAATGGAAAAGAAGGATGGAGAGAGAGCAAGGGGGACAACCATGGACACTTTGCATTTTTATATGTGGTTGCCCTATCTATTGTGTGAACCTCCTAGATTTGAAGCACAAAGATTGAGATATAATGGGAAGGAGGATCGCTATCTTTGGCCATTCCGATGAAGGACGTGGAAGTGAATAAATAAGTGCGGCAAAGGACAATAAAAATAGCGCTAGATGGGAGACAACCCATCCTTTTATTGCTTTTGTGTGCTTTTGGTAGTATAGTGTTTTTGTCTCATTTTTTGGGAAGAGTTGGCTAGGTACTTAATTGCTCATGCTTAGGAGTTATGTTATCATGCTTTGGGATTTACTTAGAGTGTAGAGCTTATTGTTGATACCATTATGAGTTGCATATTTTTGTAACACTCTCATTCCAAACTTTGAATTCATGTCATCATTCAAGTTTGGGGGTGTTGATTGTTTATTGTTAAAATGCATCTCTTAGTGGTAAACATTTGATGATTCTTATGCCCAAATTGTAGGTACACTTGCTAGATGAATTGGAAAGCGATTGGAATTGCAAGGAAATGCAAGATCAAGAAGGAAAGTGCATAAAAGCATGATAAGCCCTACATGCTTGAAGGAGAAGATGGAGTTGGAGGTTTATTGGTACAACACTTCCTTTCAAACTTAGACTTGTCTAAGTTTGGGGGGAGGTTTTTTTCTTTTTTTGCCTATCTTTTGTGCTCTTCTATGATTTTGGGGTTTGTTGAGCTTATTGCTTATTGATGATTATGCTATATTGATATCTTGGATTCCTTGATTATTTTTGGCATTGATTTGTATTGAGCTTAATTGTGGACTTAAAAGTTGGTAAAAAAATGAGTAAAAAGGAAGAGACCCGGTCCCCTCGATCGAATGAGCGACCGGGCTTAAATCGAGGGACCAAAACGGTAAATTCTTGCATATTTAGGTTCGTTGGGGTCGTAGAGGTCGTTTTAGGAGTTTCGGGGTCGGGTCGGGCCCGGGAATCCGTAAAAATTCCCTGGTTAAAAATACAACAGAAATTTGTTTAGGTGGCTAGGTAAGAAAAAATTTATTTAAACAATTACACCTTTTTTGTAAGAAAACACAACTAGATATATATAATATTTTTGTACCTTAATTATATTCCATGCAATATTTTTCTTTGGTCTCTTACTTGAGACACCCGCATTAAAGATATATAATGCCCTACAACAATAAATAATTAACAAAAGAAATATGTTACAATTCCCAATAATATGTTTATTGCAATTATATGAAAAGGAATAAACTTACATGTCCACAACTTTTTTCCATTCAGGATCAATGCGGTTATAAAAAGATATAATCTACACTATAGCTACTTCATCAAACAAATTCTAGAGAACTATTTTTCTCTAATAAGCAACATTCGTAAGGGTTGCCTACTATTAAGAATTTTAATTAGCAGACGGAGCAATTGTTAAGGGTTGCCTACAAATACATGAAAATCAAATGTTAAGTTTACTGTTCCGTTATTGAAAATTAGATAAATGACAAAAATCCATTGCTATGGTATGTCAATTGTAGATTAAGAGGACTTCTGCCCCACTAATATTTTCTGTCATAAATACCAAAATGCCTATCATCAACAATAATAAGGAGGATCATACCTTCCTATGGAATGCAACAATTTGCACCACCAGCTCCATTAGGTCTTTGGTTGGGGCATCTTCAACCTTCAATACATCATTCAGGAATTAATAACACAAACCACTTTCAAAGTGGCAGCTGAAGCTAGTATCTAATTAATGGAAAGAGAGGGATATTTCTCAGCTCTATCAAGTGGCTCATCAGTCATCAGTGAACAAATATACAAAGAAATTTGTGATGTTTCAGAAAAGTGAAAATTTAATTTGTGAAATCTGGAATCTAACTCTATCAAAGATTGACTAAAGAATAAAGTACTTAGTATAGATCATATATACTGAAGTGCTTATTATAGACTGTACGAACAAAGTAAGAAGCTCAAATTGCTGCCCCGACAACTGACATAAATATTCATAACAAAAGTAAGGGCTGAAGTCTCATAAAAAAAAAAAAAGTAAGGGCTGAAAAATCACTCAAACATTATTAGCCATCCAAGCAGGCACATTCATGTACTTGCACCAATTCAATAAAGAAGTTCTAACTTGAGAAATTTAACCAGCCAAGTTCATGTATTGAAGGTTGTCAGCTCATAGTCAAAAACAATAAAAGCTTCAAACCTAATTAATGTTTTCCATAAGAAAAATATCAAAAACAAATTTTAAATCCCTAAGTATCTCACATAAGTTTATTGCATCAGATCTGTGATGAAAGAGTTCACCTTGTATGCAGCTTAAATAATTAACACAAGGAGTGCAAATCCCCACCTGACATACTTAAGACCCCAAGAACCAATATCACCCTCTGAGCCAACCAATCTGTATTTCAAGCCCTCATGAAATTATTGAA
This sequence comes from Paraleonurus japonicus, assembly GCA_030762865.1. NCBI lineage: Eukaryota > Viridiplantae > Streptophyta > Magnoliopsida > Lamiales > Lamiaceae > Paraleonurus > Paraleonurus japonicus. Next base: position 29,739,351 of record CM061060.1, read on the forward strand.
ATTTAGAGTAATGATTACGCATACAGATTAGTTCCCTAAAGAATACAATGAAAATGTTTGGTCTGAAATGAACTCAAAGAACCAAAAATAATAAGGAACTAGAAAAAACGAGGAGACATTCATATTAGAGGCAGAACCTCTTGGGCTACATTAGTTAAAAAAGTAATATGCTACGCTAAGATTCATTCATGTGCTATGAACAACCAAACCCACACTCATATTTCAAACAATACTCCTAGCTTCCAATAGTTAAAAAAAAAAATAGAGAAACATCCTTAATTACTTTTTGCTTGAAACAGGCCTCAAAATAATTTTTGAAGTTCAGTAAATTTGTGTTTGTTAGTATTTGCCATTTTTATGCCGACAAATAGACAGAATGAATGTTTCTATTATCTAGGAGATGATGAAAACATGACCTCATACTAATTTATTCCAAGAAATATAACACCCCGCTATGAGTAACCTTGATCAGATTCAAATTGAGATCCTTCAAGAGCATTTTAAAAAAAAAAATGCTTCAAACTAACTTCACAGATTAAGACGAAGCTTTGCTGCATCTTTTGCTACAAAATATTCTGAAGCACCAGAAATTCCTCATTCATTTACATGCATGACAATGAGTGCTAATTCAAACTTAACACTCATGAAATAAAATAATTGCACTCAAATGATTTAATCCAACCACTTTGGGTTATTTATGTGTAAAAAGCAATTATTCATAGCTAATAAGAGATGGATGTATAACGCAAGCACTTCATAACAGCAGTTAAAATGAAGTCTATTTTTTTCTCTTAATCCTATTAGATGTCCCAAAGATTGCACACAGCAACAGCAATTGTCATTAAAAGACAAGCACCATGATATGAAAAAAAAAAAGAATTGTGAACTATTAGATTATTAAGCAAATGTTACGACATACCCTTTCTCCTTCAGGGGACATCATCAAGGCCAAAACAGACAGTATGTCTGCGAGCAGTTTCTAAGTGGCAAAGGAAAAGAATATTAATTTACACAAAGATATATATATATATATATATATATATATATATAATGTAGACATATAAGAGAATGAAATAGTAAAATTCCGTAATTAACACCTTCAAATCTGAATATGCCATTTTAACGTAATGTGCTTGTAGAGTTCCATAATGAGGACGTAAGAATTTCAGTGGCTTTGGAACTGAAGTCATAGAACTGGTTGTCGAATGTATTTCTTGCCTAGAAAAAGAAATTAAGATAGATAACTAAAAACTCTATAAAACATGGACATTAGTTAATTAAACTGCTACTCAATTTCAGCAGCATGGGGGCATTGGTAACAAAAAGACTTTGTCAACTTACTTTTCTGAGCTAGTAAGATATAGACATGTCTGTTATAATTGTCCACATGCTCCACTAGCAGATCAAGGTCTTCAACCTCATAAAAGACAACAATTTATACATTAATTTTTCTCTTCAGATATGATTATTCGCAATAGCACAAGGGACCAATATTCAAAGGATGGACCTCCATAAGAAGATCAACCGCCTCAGGCTCAACATTATGCTATAAATACATGAAAATCAAATGTTAAGTTCACTATTCTGTTTGAAAATTAGATATAAACGCTTGAAGTGATAAAAATCTATTGCTATGGAGGTCCATCCTTTGAATTTTTAAAAGACTAATCTTTTCGGAAGCAATAATTCATAAACAATTAGAGCAATCCAAAAAAAAAAAAAAAAGAGATATCTATATATACATATATAAAATGAATACCAAATATCCAGTGAGTTGTCTTTTTTCTTCTTCAACAGCATTAAACTTAATTCCACAGGCTCTCTTAATCAGTTTGGCCATACCTACATGAAATCAACCACATGCATACACTTTCGTTTACTTTCCAACATTTTCCAAAATGAAACCAATGGATTGATCAAAATTACCTCCAGCGATGTACTCCACTTTGTATTTATATGTCAATTCGTCATACTTGAAAACAGAGATCAAAATTAGATCAATAACATGAAATGAGCCCATGTTGGTGTTACCAAATGTTCAATATTTTCTAAGCCCTACAACAGTCCCCATTAAGAGCATCAGTTATCAAATGAAATTTAAGCCAGCATATCCATATATATGGCTTGGAACTGAAAAATATTAATCACTTAACTATCCTACTAAGTTTCATAAGATAATTTCAGATATATTCCCAACACTATAAGAAACTTCGTATGCTGCTTAATTTACCTCAATGAAGAGAGATGTATTCTTTGGTTAAAATTATTTATTCCATTTTAGCATTTTTATCTTATGTTTTATTTATCTTAAATGCACTGATAAAAGCAAAAAAAAAAAAAAAAAAAAACCAAATCTGACACTCCTTTTTTTCCTTAGAACTTTAGGTGAGATCCAATAAGTTAAAAACCTTAAAAAAAAAAAAAAGGAATAATCAGGATTGAATTTATTTTCTTGCAATATGTTTTCCATCATAATCAGTGTTGCAGCAGATTTCCCAGGCTGCGGTTTTTGGAGAGCCTTTAGAGAGTGACATTAATTTCATTTACTTTTACATCACAAACAGATTTGTACGCAAATGGAATCTTCACCATCAATAACTAACAGAAACCACCAAAACTGAAATCTAACCTCAATCATCAATAGATCATGAAAATATCCTTTTCTATTCAAATCCAAATCATAAATCTGTCAATCTGATGAACCCATTCAAATCAAATAAAACCTCCAAAGTGAACGCAGACCAATAACAGCAGAACGTAGAATTTTACAATTCAATTTGACGTCAAAACAACCAATCACTGCGACACACACTTTTGATACCCAGAAATACCCAAAAAGAAAACACCATCTTTGAAACTTAGACCTTAACGCACAAATAAGATTTTGTATATAACTCAATGCTTTACTAGAATCTCTCAGAAATTTTCAATCATTTTATGAAACATGATCAAAATGAATCTAATTGAATTTTTTTGCGATTTTGCGAGAGTGCGGCATACTGAGCAGAGAGTACAACAGCAGTGACGCGGAAGCTCTAAATTTAAATATGAGCATTTACCGATGGCGGAGCGAGGAATTGGTGGTGACGATCCGGCCGGGAATGGCAGTGTGGCTTCGGCGGCGGGGGACGCGGTGGCTCTGACGCGAAGTTAGGGCACAGTTTAGGGCTCACGAATAGGAAGGAGGAGCGGTGGTGACGAGCGGCGGAATGGAGGTGGTGGCTCCGGCGGTGGTGGATCCGGTGTGGGAACGCCGGTGGTGACGGTTGAGCAAGAGAGAGAGAACTGTGTGTGTCACTGTGTGTTTGGTTGAGAATAATACATTTTTGATTTTTAAGGAGTAAAAAAATCTTAAGTGTTGTCCCTAATTAAAAAAACAAAAGAAAAAGAAAAGACAACGGTTGCTTATACCTGTTGTCTTTTAGTGCAAACCCTGGACCTAAGACAACGGTTTTACCTAAGACAACGGGTTTTATACTTAAGACAACGGTCAGAGCCAAAAATCGTTGTCTTATCCCCGTTGTCTTAGGCCATTTTTGGCATAGTGTATAGGTTTGACCACTACAAGAAAAATGAGATTTTACAATGGCTGAAAGACAACGGTTTTAAAGAGAACCGTTGTCTAAAGTAAAGAAACCGTTGTTTAAAGTCGAACCGTTGTCTATCAGCGCAGGCTTGCGCTGATAGACAATGGTTTTAGTCAACCGTTGTAGTAAGTCGTTGCGAAATCAGTGAAAGACGCCGAAAGACAACGGTTATCTTTAACCGTTGTAGATCCACATTTAGGGCGTGATAGACAACGGTTCCAAACCGTTGTAGATTTGTGTTGCGAAATTCGAGAAAATACAACGCCTGAGGACCGTTGTCTAAATGTTCTCACCTTTCAATTCGTTGAAATAGCTTATGCGGCGATAGACAACGGATTTACAAACCGTTGTAGTTTTGTGTTGCCAAAATTCGTAAAATACAACGTCTCATGACCGTTGTCTAAACGTTCTCACATTTCCAATTCATTAAAATAACACTTTTATGTATTTGAATTAACATTTTTATGTTTTTGAATTAACACTTTTACATATAAACCTTTATATTAACATTTTTAACTCTTTTAAATAACACTTTTAATTTAATGAATTAAGTTATCACTTTTAATGCACTTAGAATTTTTTTACTATTTGAATTACACTTTTATTAAATTAAATTAGTACTTTTAATAAATTTAGAAAATAATTTTTTTAAACAAAATTAAAAAATAAAATTGAACTATTTGAATAACACTTTTATCAAATTAAATAAGCACTTTTAATACAATTTTTTTAAAAAAAAAAATTGTATCACTATATTTTGAATAGCACTTTTATTAAATTAAAGTGATATATTCTTCGTTTGGTAAGAACAAAAGAATAACACTTTTATTAAATTAAATCACCAATTTTATTACCCTTGAAAAAAACAAATTATATCACTATATTTTGAATAGCACTTTTAAGTATTCAAATAACACTTTTATTAAAATAATAACAACATATATAATGAAATACACCTAAAAAATTGAATTACTTACTATTAGATACAATTTTGGAGCAAAACTAAATACTAGATACAATGATTTTAAAAATTACAACCCACTACAATTTATACCAAATATACCCCTAATCTGATAAAACCCATTCACACGTCTCTCTCTCCTCACATTCCTATTCTGCCTATCTCTCTCTTCCTCTCTCTCTCACGTCCCACCGCCCCAACGCCCCCATCGTAGCACTGCGAATCGATTCGAAAGTGCAGATCGACGATGGCTAGCACTCTAGGATGCGAGATCGACCACACACGCCCTCGGTTCCTAGCCCAAGCAAGCGTCGCCGCCTCATTCCAAAGATAGCGGTCGCCGCGGCGCGATCCGACGATCTATGGCACGACGGCGGTGAAGACGACTGGCGGCGATGAAGACAACTTGAAGCGGCGGTGACGATCTATGGCGCGACGGTGAAGAATAAGCCTGCGATGGTGAAGACGGCGTCGTGATTACGATAGATCGTTTGGGTTAAGCGGCACGCCGTTTAAGTGTGTGTCGCGATGGAGCAAGAAAAAAGCGTAAGGGGAACTCAGAAGAAAATCCACCGAAAAGGGGATTTTGTTACGTGATCTTCTCGGGATTTTGTACTGGGATTTTGTTCTGCGTGATTTTTGTGATTTTGTTGTTACGTGATCTTTGTGATTTACGCACATGTGCGATTTTTTTTTCGCACATGTGCGGAATTTTTTTGTGGCTATAATTCGGAAATATATTTTTGATTTGTTGTGTGATGATTTTTGCGTTTTTTTATTTGAATCAAGATGTAACAAAAAAATAACTAATCGTAAATATATATATATATATATATATATGTCAATTTTAGTACAAAAATTTGCTAAAGAAATAGATACAAAATTTTGCATACCCATTTGTGAGAGCAAACCGAATATCACTCTAAATTGAAAAGAGAAAAATTGATGACAAATTGGAAAGAGAATAATTGACAAAGAAAGTATTTTTCTTAAGGAATTGAAAAAGTAATATGCACATTCACATGCACAACATAAATAGAAGGGTAAAATTGAAAAAATAAATCGAACATTGTACCTAATAGTAATTAGAAAAGTAATTGTACGTAGTAGTAATTTAATGTTCAAAATTATACCTGGTAATAACTCACCCAAAAAATTCAAACATTTACAAAAATTGAATTGGGGGAAAACGTAGAACTTCTCCATCGACATCTACCATCGATCCTCCTCGCTGACGATCTGCGCCATGGATCGCTGCCCTAGCGCTGCCGTCTTGTTCGTGCCCTAGCACCGCCGTCTTGTTCGTGCCCTAGCGCCGCCGTTGTATCGTTCGTGCCCTAGCTGCCATCGTCTTGTCGTTTCAAAGGCCCTAGCGCCTTCTGTCGTGTTGTTCGAACACCCTAGAGAAGTCGTCGTCTCGTTGCCCTACCACCACCGGCGCTCCTCCACCACTGCTAGCTTTGCCGGCGCTTCTCCACCAATGCAAGCCATAGGTAAGTTTTCTCTGTTTTATTTTTTGAGTTCGCCGGTGCTACTCTCTCTCCCTCATCGTGAGATTACTGTTAATTTCTAGAATCACCTATTTTATCTATTGTTCGTATAAGCTGAACAGATTTATTATCGAATATATTTTACTTATCGTCTTCCTTCTTGTTATCATGTTGCTTGGGTATATGTTATTTGTCTTCCTTATTAATAATAGAAATTTTTTATTTGTTTGCTGATTACGGAATAAATTGGTAGTATTTGGATTGAAGATGATTAAAAAAATCATTATATGAACGATCTGAAAAGAATCTGTAATCAGTTGGCAGACATGATAGAAGATTCATATCTATTTTAATATTCAGGATAATAAATTTGACGATTATTATCTTATAGAGTCTACACAAATTCTTTTGTTAAAGTAGTTAACTACATCAATAATTGAAAGAACCTAGTTTGCAGTAGGTTTGAATTTGATGAAGGCCGATATAAATTACTGGTATAAATTTGAATTTTGCTTATTTCAATTTTTCTATTCTTGATGAAGACTGTTCATTCTTCTTTGTGAAGGAGAAATAAAAAGAGGAAAATTGTTAAGGTCGAGCACACAGAAAAGTTGGTTGTTTGCGATTGCTAGATCTTGCAAAAGAATACTCGGATAGGGTATATCGATATACTCAAGGCTATTGTTTCTTCTCTTACTGTTTAGGCCACCACTTTAACATGGCCGAACAACCCATTTCAGGTTCTTCTTGACCTAAACCCTTCATAAACCCTCTTATCATGTTATGCGTAAGCCGTAAGGATTTGCGTACAATTTGTTTATCTAGCTGATGGGATTTCTAACTACGTCCGATTTGGAGTAGTTATTATTATGACTTTATACAAGAATGTGTTATGTCTTGTTTTATCTATGTTTCCTTAGGAATAGTTAAATTCGGTTATTTAAATTATTGTAGAACATATTTCTTTAGCTATATATTTGGGATTTTGTTGCGCATCTCAGGTATGCATAACTTTTACCATATACATCTTCAAGCAAACTTTTGCATAAACCAGTTTAAAAGTATTTGAAGCTGAATGACAAAAGATTAAGGAAGTCAAAGATATTGTGGTGCTCACTGCTTAATAAGTGTTTTTTATTTGTTGTTGCTTTTTTGGTTTATTAAACACTTGACTACTTATGTGTGCTTAATTAACATTTTTCTTATTAGCTGCTGCTTCGTTTGGTATATGAAATCATTGTGCTTCTAAATGGGTCTATAACCTTGAGCAGCTTTATTTTATTGTCTTGTCTGGAATGGAGAAAAAGTATGGCATTTTCCGTGTACTTTGAAGATGAATTCTCACTGAGTATAAATATCATTCATAGTATTTACAAAATCTCAATTGTTTAAGTACATCAGAATTTAATTTACAGGTGGAAGCCTAATCGCCATTCCTTGAGAAACAATTAATTTGTGCTAAAAAAATTTGATACACTGCATTTGCGAACTAATTAGATATAACGTTCTCATTCGAACACATACATATTCATCAATTCTTTGTGTGATAGGAAACATAGAAGTAGATGTAGTAATTGGCAAGTATTTTGTGAGTGTAAAGAAACAGAAGGTGGAGACAAAGAAGAGTGATGTGATGTCAAGCTTTAGATAAAATTCCCCAAAAAGATAGTTTGAGACTCAAAAGCTCTTCAATAAAAGGACTCTTATCAGTCTGAGCAAATTTCCACATTTTAATGCTAAAAAGTGTTACTATCACTTTGTTGTTAGAACTCTATTATATGATAATTTTGAGTTTGTATTTCTTTCACTAAATAAATTCTCTGACTACTGATCTAAATTTTTCTTGAACATTTGTAGAGGATATTAAGGTTAGAACTTGAAGATGACTATCTTCGAAGGATGTGGTGATGTGTTATAATTTTTTTTCGTGAGTGGTTAGTAGATCCCAAAAGGTGATAGCATATAGGTTTTTGATCTGCACAAGAGTCTTCCAGTTTGAGTTTCTCAATTGGAGGTTTTTAACTCTGATATGTACTCTTTAAATGTATTTTTTACGTACATTTGTCAAAAGTGAAAAAGTGGATAAGACTAGTCTGATCTCCTTTGGTTCTATTTTGCATCAAATTATGAAATTGTCCAGTCTATGCAATTTGTCTTATTTACTGAGTACATGCTGGATCCTTCTTGATGCAGTCCTCAGGTGACGATTGCTACTGCAATTATATTTTGTCATCGTTTCTTCCATCGTCAATCACACTCGAGAAATGATAGGAGGGTGAGTAAATTTTGTATTCTTTCCAATTACTTTCTCCTCAAATTGATTTCATTTTATGTTGAACAGCCATTACTAAGTATCATGTTTAAGGAAATATTATCTTGCTGATTGGATCACCTGATCAAATATTCATTTCCTGCTAAGATGCAGTTGTTATGCTATATTATTGTCTAATAATATATCAATAAAAAAAAATTATTGTCTAATAATATACAGTGAATTTTGTATTGTACTTACTGTTTACTGTATTATGAATTGTGTATTTTATATTATCTATCTCCTTAGTTTGGGGCTGTGACGGCTGTCTCTCTGAAAAAGCATAATGCAATATTCTCTAAATATTTATCCGGGTATAGAATCCAGGAATTACTGGTACAACTATTTATGAATTCCATTTTCCTGCAAACCACAACATTTTTCATGCAATGCCAAAGCTTGGTGGTTACATTATTCAGACGCATTGTTTATTTATTAGGACAAATTTTGAGGAGCTTTCAGTTGGTTACAGTAGCTTCTCTACTATCATTGTCTATTAATATTGATTCATAATTTCATTTATGTTTCATAGTTTAAAAAGTACTTACTCCATAGACGAAATCAATCAAATAATGACTCGAATGGGCTGAATGCATTCTAGAACATATGTATGAATTGATCGAGGTTAGCTTACTTATTTTTCTAATTCTTTTCCATTCTCGGACTATAAGTGTGTGTTTTTATTTGTTACTTATGCTCTTTCTTTTTAATATAGTGTTGAGAGAGATGGTGCACGAATGTTGGTGGAAGAACATGGCTAGCTTGTCTATATTTTGCACGGATGTTGGTAAATATTAGAAGAACCATTTGTCAATGATTGTTGATGGTATTCGAAAATTATTGTAAATGGTTTGTTGGTGGTATTCGTAACTTCATGAAATTATTGTTGGTTGTAGTTGAATGGGAAGAATATTTTTGTAAACTTCATTTTGTTGACGAATTGATAGTTGAATGTTTATGGATTTATTTTGAATTTTATTTTGCTATTGATATAATTAATAATGAGTTTTATTAGGAAATTAAGAAAATAGGCAAAAAAAAAAATTATAAAATTTAGAAAGACAACGTTCTAAAACTATTGTCTATAATGAAGTTAACACAACGCTTATTTAACAAAAAGACAACGGGTATAAAACATAGTAATAAAATAGAAACAACGACGGCTCTAAACCGTTGTAATATAAATGAGAAAAACTATGGTTTTTGTATAGAAAGACAACGGTTCCAAAACGTTGTAATATGAGAGTAACCACAACGGTTTTCAACCGCTTTGTCTATCGATGTTTTGTTGGAAATAAACAACGGTTTTTAGAGTAAAGACAACGGTTGTAAACCGTTGTATATTATTTGAAAAGACAACGGTTACCGATGTTGTCTATCAGCGTTTTGTTGGAAATAAACAACGGTTTTTGGTGAAGACAATGGTTATAAACGCGTTTATGACCGTTGTAAAAGAAGTGGAACTACAACGGTTAAAAACCGTTGTATTTTCTACTTACTACAACGTTGGCTACTACAACGTTTTTTTCTGGATAGACATCGATTTAAAACCGATGTCTTTCAAGATTTTTCTTGTAGTCGACCTTACCTTTTTTCTTGTTATATTATTAGGTAATTTTACGCTTACTACAACGGTTTTTAAGTAAAGACAACGTTTATGACCGTTGTAAAAGAAGTGGAACTACAACGGTTAAAAACCATTGTATTTCAGCGCCCACTTACTACAACGTTGGCTACTACAACATTTTTTTTCTGATAGACATCGGTTAAAACCGATGTCTTTCAAAGATTTTTCTTGTAGTGGACCTTACCTTTTTAGTAAATAGGCCGGACACTGAAAGCCTTTTAAGGTCTATTTGCTGCAATTTTAAGTTTATTAAACGAGCCGAGCCGAATCGAACTAGATTTTAGTAGGCTAGGCCATAGGCCCGTGTCGGGTATTCTAGCCTTCCCTTCCCTACCAAGTACCTTGGTCGGGCGGGTTGTAAATCCAACAACTTTTGTAATATTCCGGTAAAAAATTATCACTACATGGAATCGAATCCGCAACGCCGAAGTTTTTTTCACTCCAATCACCTTGCCCACTTACCATCCCTCTATGCCCCGATGGCCTATTTTTAATTATTTGAATGTAGTAAATATTTTTGAATATCATCTTACGATTGTACGGTTTTTCTTTAGGGGGCAAAGAATAGTTTTAAATTTTTAATCCAATACTAAGAGTGACTATACAAGAGTGGAAAGCGTGATCTTCATAACATTAAGAAATTAGGAGGACTTGATTCTTACAAATGGTGATGAAAACAATGTAGGAGCTGAGCTTTGTTGGGAAGAAAATGGGATGTAGCGCTGAAAAATGATAGCTAAATAATGGGGGTGCAATCTCTTTATATACTACTCCTTCCGTTCCATGTAAGCTTTCAAATGAGGAAGTGCATACACTTTAAGAAAGAAGAATAATGATTGAGATTTTGAGGAGTAATTTTGTAAATTTTATGTATAATGTAAAAAAAAAAAAAAAAATTATTGGATTGTGTGTATGCGTGAGTCGAAAGTAATGACATTTTGTGTAAATTAGTGAAATTATGGGGTGAAGTTTATAAAGAGTTTTTCATTTTAAGGTGTGAAACTTATAATGAAATAGATGAAAAAGAAAATTGTGAAAGATTTTATGAGATGGAGGGAACACTCTAATTAAACATAGCTATGGACATAGAACATTGACTAAACATTCCTAAGTATGCCTAAGCTTGCTATATGGTTAAAGGGCGCTTGGTTTAAAATTCACCAATGGGAATGAGAAGGAGAATGAGTGTAGGGCAAGCTGTTAGACCCTTAGAAGGTGGCTGCCGAGACGTGACGATGCATGGTGCGTCTCGGCAAGGCGTAACTAGGGTGTATCGAGGCATGGATGCATCTTAGTGTGAGGTGTCATGGCGGTGGACGTCTTGGCTGGTTTCGATGATTCGGTGGGTGAATCGGGATCACTTGGCCGATGAGATGGTGCATCGGGCCAAGACGGTGTGGCGAAGCCTTGTGCTAGGCAATGGGGCGATGTTCTAGCACGTGGCCAAGTTCTAGTAGGCGGAATGTGGGCGAGGCGGAGCCGTCAAGGCATGGCCGAAGTATGTGAACGGATGTGGTGTAGGGCATTCCGCTCGATTGGTGAAGCATCGCCTAGGCGGTGTGCGGCTGCCTAGTGCGGGCGGAGGCATGCGCGGCAGCTTGGCGGGCGACGCGCGTGAATTTTTGGCGGCAAGGCATGCGCGCATTTCTTGGGCGGGCTATGTGGCACCCGCCCCACCCGAATTGTGGTGAAGGAGGAGCAGCTTGGGCGGTTTCATCCTCGGGAGTTGAAAGACAGTTTTGCCTTGGCCAAAACTGCCTATGGAGGCTTCGGGACGCATAGCATTGTGCCAGTGACTTAACCGGCCAAATCCAAAGGCTGAAAATTGTAATCCTAGTGATGGGGATGTCCATCACACCCTATTCGAATAATTTTATATGCTTATAAAATATTAGGATAGGGCCATGAGTTACCATGATTTTGGTGTGTGCAAGCCTTGGCAATTCTTTTGTACTTGATTTGAGAATTAATGCAAAGGTTGGGAGTGAGTTTCCCGTATGTTGCCTGTGTTCGTTTATATTCCATTGCTTAAGTTAAACATTGGCTTGTGATAATCGAATTCATACTAAAATCACTAGAACACTAAACACGAGTGTTGGTGAGGGAGTAGACCGACCGATTTGGGCGAAATCGGTGCCATCACGAGGCGAAAAATTCAGAACGAGTTTAACCCCGTGACAACAACTATGGTGGTTAATGAGAACATAAAATATAAATACCACATTTTTTCCTCCTAAATAAGATAATCATTACCCAATTTTGATTAACCTTTTCCCATCCTATAATGTTTCTCCTTAATCATTTCCCTTCATCACCACTACAACCTTCTTTTGTCTCTTTTTTTTTTTTTTAAATTAGAGCACAACACTTAACAACTACGAAAATAATTATTCCTCCAATATTCTAGGAGCATGAAGGGAAAAAAATATTTCATTCTCATTCCGGTAGAATTTACAAACAAGCTGCCCTAAATCTTGAGATGTTCCTATATATGTTGATGGTGGAGATCATCCATATCTTGAGATGGCCTTAAGAAAAATGGTTCCTGCCAACTTTGCTGAAATAATGGTTTTATTTTCATTTTCATTTTATTTTTCTGATATATATGTACACCTGTGGAACATCCATATATATATACATAATATTATTTATTTATTTATCCCATTTAATTATATTCTTGTTATTTTATTAACTCCTATTTTAAGTGCTAGGAGTACCTTTTGAGTTTGAGTAGCTTATCCACCTTATGCTGCAAAAATACTTCTTAAAAATACTAAAATTAAAGTTAGTGTAACAAAATTTTATTTTATAAAATAACTTATCAAAATTTCAGATGTGCTTAACTATGAAAAAAAAATGCATAGGGGTACTACAACTGAGGTATATCTGGACATAATAAGTAAAGGGGTAAATTTAGGTGAAAAATTGTATCTAGTTGTAATGAAAACTTTTTGTAATACGAGGTTGCAATATTACACTAGAAATTGTATCTAGTTGCAATAATTTCTATATTTAATGTTAGAAAATAATTGTATAAGAATTTGATACAGCAAAACATGTAATAGAATAGGTTCTTGTTTATACATTTATAAACAAGTGTACAATAGAAGCTTGTGAGCTAGAATAAGTCAAGGCTTAGAATTTTTTTCTAATTAGTCTAGCTGTTAAGAGTCTTTGAAGTTTCAAGAAGAAGACCAAGGAAGACAACCAAAAACAAAGAAACAAATGCGAGCAAATAAATGTAAAGAAAGAAGAAGCCGACAGTCAGTATTGACAGCCGAAGAGTCGACAATCAGTGTTGACAGCTAAAGAATCAACTTAAACAACTATAAACTTAGAATTAAGAGTTAATTCTTAGATTAACCTTAATCATTTAACTAAGACATTTTATTAAAGCCTAGTAAAATTCGATATCTTATAATAGAAGAAAGTGTGTGTATCTATGCTTTGATATAACCAATACACATTTCAAATTGAACCAATCATATTGTGACAATTGACACAAGCACAATCTATTCTTCACAAAACACATCATAGGATCTGCAAAAAGACCATGCATTTAATGCATTACCTTTTGCATACTCCCCGTGCAGCCACTTTGAAACAAGACAGGAAGACAATTGGAGACTCGAGGTTTATCTCTCCAACACATAGAACCACAAGCTCATTTTATAAATAGAAGGAGCCAGCAGTCTACTCACACATTCAAGCATATACAAGCACTCCAAGCAAAGAGAGATTTACAAGTTATTTATTCAAAAGCTCTCTTTCAAAGTTAGGTTCGAGAAGCAGTTTATTGTTTGGGTCAATTCTTAGAAAAACTGTTATCTCTACTTAGGTTGAAAATCTTTGTATTGTTTTACTACTTTGTGTAGATGGTCATCTGTGTAAGGCTGTTTCTATATGTGTCTAGAGTATTGATTGAACTTAGTGTGAACCTTGAAAAGAACCACTACTTGAGTGATAAATCTAGGTGACTTCATCAAGTGAAGGGAACTAGTCCAGCTAGGAGATAGTGAGTTCTTGTGTTCATTGCACCATATTTTTAATAAGCATTCATCCGTTTTATAAAATTGCAGTTGTCACCTTTCTGAGTTGTGGTTGCCACAGACCTTTTGATCTTACTTTTCAACTGTCATTTGCTTTCATAAAAGTTACACATATTTTATTCATTACATTGTTACTTTAGCATACTTCTCTAAGTATTTATGAGATATTGTTTTCTCTTATCAAACTAACGATTTCCAAAGAGATCAATTCTATACAACTGAAGTACTAGCTGTCGACTCCATAGTCAACAATTGTGAAAGTTGTCATTATCTTAGTTTGTGATTAAGTGTTTTTCATTGAAAAGGTTTAGTACTACTGTGTTTAGAAAGAATTAAAAAAAAAAAAATTAATTCACCCACCCTCTAGATCTTCTATCATTTGGGACAAACATTTATCTCCAACTATCCTACCTGACATTCTATATTTCTTCCATGCATTTAAATCCTGCATTATAACGAGTCCTCTTAAAAGCAGTTTAATATTTTTGACAATAGTCAAATTTTAAATTTATTAATGTGTAATACTTAAATATACACTACAAAAAATGGCTATTTATTGAGGGGAATTAGCGAGGTTCGAAACCCTCGCGAATTAACGAGGGGTTTGGCGAGGTTTTATTTACCGAGGGCGTTAACGAGGTTGAATCCCTCGCGAAATACCGAGGGAATTAACGACGGAAAGACCCTCGCCAACGTTTGCCGACGGAATTAACGGCGGCTCGGGCCCTCGCTAATTACCGAGCGCGGCCCCTCGCTAATTTACCGACGGCCCTCTCCCCTCGGCCCGTTAAAATTACCGAGGGCCCATTCCCTCGCTGGGCCCCTCGGCAAAGCCCATTTATAAAACCCAGCAGCGGGTTTTCTTCTTCCCACGCACATATCCCCTTTCTTCCATTCCAGCCGCGCGCCGCTCCGCCGTCCGCCGCCGAAATTAGCCCGTACAATAGTCGGGCTTTGTTCTACTTATTCCGGGAACATTTCTACGGTGAGTTTTTATGATTTAATCGGTTAATTTTGTTATTATTTTACAAATTTTGTATTTTTTCATATGCATGTATTTGTGTAATTTTGTTGTTAATTTTGTTGTTATTATACATAATATGCATGTATTTGTGTAATTTTGTTGTTATAGTTGATGATTTATTAATTATTCAATGTTAATTTGTATAATGTTATGTGTATTTTAATTATTTAGGAAAATATTAATTAATTAGTAATTACGCAATTATATAATTTTGTTGTTATTGTTGATGATTTATTAATTATTTAGTGTTAATTTGTATAATTGTTATGTATATTTTAATTATTTAGAAAAATTATTAGTATATGAATTATATATAATTATTTAGGAAAATGTTAATTAATTAGTAATTATGCAATTTAATAAGTTTGTTGTTATAGTTGGTGATTTATTAATTATTTAGTGTTAATTTTTGTAATTGTTATGTGTATTTCGATTATTAGTAATTATTTAGGAAAATTAGTAGTATAAGATTATTATATATTTATTTAGTGTTAATTAATTAGTAATTATGCAATTATATAATTTTGATTATTAATATTATTATAATTTTAATTTAATTGTTATAATTTATATATTTGTAGGTGTGTACGTTTATTGAAAAGATTCGATCCGGGAGTATAATTTCATAGCCACCACTATCACCGTAAGTATTCTTTTTGTAATTAATTATTATTTAAAAATGGTTTTAATTTAATTATAATAATTATTTGATTTAAAAATAATTTGCATGCATGATATAATACCAATTTATATATATGATGATCGATGTTCGATCAAATTTTGCATGCTAGTTCAATTATAATATTAATTTTGAAAATTGAATCGATGTTCGATTCAACAAGTTGATGTTGGAGTTGAGGGTTGATGAATTGTTTGGTATTGTTTCTTTGTAGAATGTGCGTTCCGACTTGATTAATTTTAATTAAGTCGGAAATGGATGCACTAGGAACTTGATATATTAATCGGGAATACGATAAAATAAGACAAAACTCGCCAAAATTTTTAGAAAATATATATATTAATATTAGGAAAAAATATATTAAGCTGGAAGAATTAATTATGATTTAATTAAATTTTGAATCTTCATTAATCAAAGCAGATCTATTGCTATGAATTATTCAAGCCGTAGTTGGATGAATGAATTATTCATTAATCGAAACAGATCTATTGCTATGAATTATTCAAGCCGTAGTTGGATGTATGGTCCAAGAACGATTAATGGCATGATATCTCCCGAATTTCTTAGTGGAATCGAATCGTTTATAGAATTCGCTACTAGTAACCCGGAATGGATGAGTGGAGGAAAGATTAGGTGTCCTTGCTCGAAATTCAAATGTAGGAACCAGAGTTTTAGAGAACCCATTGACGTGAAATCACATTTATTTAGACATGAGTTTATGTCTAATTATCACAATTGAATTTTGCACGGTGAGCAAAATTGGAATTCTATGCCACACCGAAACTATGATCACCGGCGTCGACTTCATATAGAGTTGGACGACACCGGGCAAAGATCTAGCTCGTACCACAATATGATGATGGACTTAACTTCTGGTCCTAACATTAGTTTCCAAAATGTGGAAGAAGAGCCCCTTAGGAGGAACCTCCTAATCGGCATCTTTGCACATTTTTGACATGCTTCGTGCGGCGGATCGAGATCTGTATCACTGGTTGCGAGTCTCATTCTCGATTGTCATTCAATGCCCGTCTTTTAAACATTAAAACTGAGAATATATTATGCGAAAGGGGTTACAATCAAATGGTTGAGTTGATTAGTGAGATTTGCCCTCGAGAAAATCGGGTGCCCAAGAAATTTTACGATCTGAAGCTTGATTGATGGGTGGGATGGGTCTTCCCGTAGAGAGGATTGATTGTTGTGCAAATAATTATATGATATATTGGGAGTGCGAGACAGAAACTTGAATCGTGTAAGGTTTGTGGTCGGTCACGATTCAAACCTGCTAGGCGTGGTGTGGATGGTCGATGGAAAAGAACAGTCCTTTCAAAGAGATGTTCAATTTTCCTATCATTCCTCGATTGCAAAGTGTATCGATCCAAGACTACCGCTAAGGATATGATATGGCATGCTAGTTGCTATAATGATGAGGCTGGTGTTATGCGTCACCTGCAAATTCATTGGCTTGGAAACACTGGACTATTCATATCCCGATTTTGCATTTGAAATACGGAATGTGAGGTAGGTTTGAGCACCGATGGTTTTCACCGTTTGGCGATCGGGAAAACAGTGTTCGTCATGGCCGGTGATAGTGACACCGCATAATCTGCCCCATGGTTGTGTATGAAAGAACAATTCATGTTTTTGACGGTTTTGGTGCCTGGTCCTAAAAATCCAAAGGATAATTTAGATGTATTTTCTGACCACTAATTCATGATTTGAACATGCTTTGTGGGGAAATGGGGTGGAAACGTATGATGTTGCTAGAAAGCGAGAATTTTATGATGCGAGCCGCGTTAATCTGGACCATTAGCGACTTTCCGGCTTACTCAATCTTTATCTGGATGGAGCACCGTGGAAGGATTTGCTTGTCCATATTGTCTTGAGTACTCCGATGCCTTCACTTTAAAACTTCGATTAAACAAATGTGGTTTGATAATCATCGTAAGTTCTTACCAGGGGACATCCGTATCGCGGGAACAAGACCGCATTCATCAAGAATACAAGAGTTACGGATGACCCACCACCCATCCGAGCAATTGAAATGCTTCTACAAGAAATTGATTGGTTGGGAGTACCGGAAAGTGGTGAAGAGGGTCTGAGGCCCACAACAAAAGATTAGATGGTGGTGGAGGAAGAAAATTATTTTTTGGGATTTGCCATATTGGAGTACCCTCTTGATCCGCATAATTTGGATGTGATGCACATTGAAAAAAATGTGTTTGATAATTTGTTCTACACGGTGACGAATGTGGAAGGGAAAACAAAAGACACAAATAAGTCTAGGGATGAACTTAATGAATATTGTCGGACGTCCCTCTCTAGAGAAATGTCAATGCACAGGAAAGTATCCCAAAGCTTGTTATTCACTTGATAAGAGTCAAAAGGATGATGCATGCGAGATGGGTAAGCGAGTTGAAGTTTCCCGATGACTATGTGTCTAACTTTGTCTCGATGTGTAGACTGGAGCAAATTGAAGATGTTTGGGATGAAGAGTCATGATTGTCATGTGTTTATGCAGAGATTACTCCCGATTGCTTTTCGTGAAACTCTGCTTGAATGTGTGGAAAGCAATCACCGAACTTAGTTTGTTCTTTAGGGAGTTAACTTCGCATCAATTACAAATTGAGAACATGGCTCGATTGGAAGCAGATATTCCAGTTATATTGTGTAAGTTGGAACGTATCTTTCCGCACTTCTTCAATTCGATGGAGCATCTGCCCGTGCACCTTGCATACGAAGCAAGGATAGGCTGGTCTTTGTGCGGTATAGATGGATGTATCCATTTGAGAGATAATTTATAACTCTAAATTATTTGATTACCTAAAATGGTTATACTATACATATATATAACACTTGATTCATTTAATTAGGTATCTTTACAATTTAAAGCTAAGTGTTGGGAACAAGGCGCATGTTGAAGCATCGATTGCAAATGCGTATTTAACGAAAAGAGGCCTCAATATTTTGTTCCCTCTATTTCGGCGATCACGTTCAGACGAGGCGGCACAATGTACCTCGTAATTACGATGGTCGTGGGCGAGGTACCCCAAGTAGCGAAAGGTACTTTGTCCATATTTATACCTCCCGGTCGACATCTTGGAAAGATAAACAAAAGATGGATTGTAGATGAGGAGAAAAACACGGCTCATACGTACGTGTTCTTGAATTGTCCCGAGTTGCAACCGTATATCGAGTAAGTTTATAACGTTCAATTTTTGTTAATTGCAACGTCAATCCGTATATTAAATAATCAAATCCCCTTTTGTAGTATGTTTTTGAGCAATCGCAACAATTCCAACCGGGACTCTCGAGGGTGAACAGATGAAAGACTACAAGAGGAGTTTGCATCGTGGTTTGAACAACTTGTAAGGATAAATAATATTCAAAATCGGTGGATATGTGATCTTTCTAGCTGACCTTCGAGTTGTGTCACCACATACCCTGGATATTACGTGAATGGTTACAAATTTCACACACGAACTTATGGCTCATCAAAATCTACTTCAAATTATGGAGTTTGTATCAAGGGTAAAAATTATGATGCGGATGAGAATGATTTCTCACGGGGTCCTTGAGGAAGTAGTGCAATTGGAGTACCCCGGACGTATTGAGAAAAATGTTGTTACTGTTCAAGTGTGAGTGGTTTGATCCATCATGCCAAATGGAACAAGAGTACATCCTTATTACAAACTTGTGGACGTTAATCAAAGGGGAAGATACGGCCGCTCACGATCCTTTTGTGTTAGCAAGTCAAGCCACTCAAGTTTACTATTGCAAGTACCGGGAAAGCGTAGAAATGAATGGTTGGCCGTTTGCAAAATCAAACCGAGATCCTTGGTCGAAACCGTGTCAACGAATGAACAAGAGCTTCCCCCTTTCAAGACGACCTTGAGTCCCAAATTAATGGTGTGCAAGCGGATGATGATCGATTATATTGTGAGATGTCAACGGTGCATTAATTGATATTGAAAATAATGGAGAAGAAGAAGAAGAAGAAGAAGAAGAAGAAGAAGAAGAAGAAGAAGAAGAAGAAGAAGAAGAAGAAGAAGAAGAAGAAGAAAATGATGATGATGAGGAGGGGAGGACGAGGACGAGGAGGAGGATGAAGACTCGGACGAATATTGAATATATAGTGTAATGTAATAATTATGTGTGTTTTATTTGCATGTTATATATATGATGATTTATTTATTATTGAACCGTGTAATAATGAGGTTTTATTTAATTATTATTCTGAGATGAGTGGACCGTCTGGATCGAGGGGACGATCTGGATCTAGAGGAGATGGGTCGAGCGGACCGTCTAGGTCGAGGGTCGAGATGGCGGGTACCGCATGCGGTACCCTTTATTCGAGAGGAGGGGGACGACGAGGCTATCGGCCCCGAGGCCTATGAGGACCATCATCCGGCTCGGCTCCGGCTCCAGTGGGGAGGGTCCTGGATATATGGATCTACCAGGCACGTAAGTTAAATACTTGTGAATAATAAACTATGTCATATTTATATGTCTATTAATTTTGCGTGTTTATTCCCTTTTGCAGGTTGATGCCATCGAATGCGGTATCCAGGACTATTCGGGAGATTATGTCTAAACACATGGAGCCGGTGCATTCACTTTAGGATGATATCTCACGAGAGGCTGCGGTTATCTTGGGAGACATTTCGGGTACATTATATTTTGTTATTCGCTATTTAATTTTGATTAATTTATAAACTTTAACTCGGTGTTAAGTACAATAATATTTTGTTTGGCAGAGAGAGACTAGGTGGGACCCATCCGTTACGAACTTCAACGGAGGTGTATCATTTGTTCCTTCGTAGGGCGGCAAGTAGATACACTGATATGCCGAACAACGTGAGAACGTTGTGGGTCACCAAGCAGCAGAGGCTGGATGGGATGATGCCGTCTGGAATGGAAAAGCCAGCGATGTCGTAACAATCGCATGTCGGAGCACGGAGGCTTGGTATGCTGGCATCTCCGTCATAAAGGCGGATCCCGTGGATCAGCCGAGTATGCATATGACTATGTAAGTATTTTTTAATGCTAGTTCAATATTTTAATTAAACACGTGGTTCTAATTAAATAAATACGGGAGAGGAGGCATGGACGGCCCCCACGGATCGGGACATAGTGCGGCATTACCACCGGTATAATGACGGGAGTACACCTACGGGCTATTAGTGACACACTTGTAAGTATTTTCATTTTATATTATGTAATAATTTATAATAAAATATTATATATATATATATATGTCTATTTTGTAATCTTAAATTTTAATTGTCGAAATATCCGTACAGCATGAAGTACAAGAGGTGGCCTCCCGGATGCCCTCCGAGGGGTCGAGCTCGAACCCCATGCCGACTTATCCCGGCTCTATGTCCAAAGTGCGGTTGGAAAACAACACGGGAGGGTTTGGGGTCTTGGTCGGTGGGTAAGTCCAGACGCATCCCCTCCGGCTCCTGCTCATCGGATGCTTATTGGCGGCACCTACGGCCAAGGCGATGTCGACCGCATGCTCCAAGAAGAGCGTGAGAGATCGCGAAACAAATACAAGATGTGCGAGGCAGAGGTGCGGCGGAGATGGAGCGAAGAGACGCGGCTTTGAGAGCGGAAATGCAGCGTCAATTCCAAGAGTGGATGCGAGGGTACCGGGTTCCTCGGTAGTGGTGGTAATCCACCAAATGCTCCGAGTGGTTACGATCACTCATCTCGTGGGTCTCGGAGGCGCCTGAGTTCATTATATACATTTAAAACTATGAATTTTCTGAATATTGATTGATTAAGATGATGAATTTTAATTGTTTAAAGTATTAATTTTAATTCATGAAAAGTGCATATATAAACACATGATATATATAATAACAATTATAGAAATGATAATATATATGTGTGATAATAATAATAACAATTATAAATGATAATATATAGTGAATATATAATACAATTTAATTGAGTATATGTGTGATAATAATAATAATTATTATAAACATGATAATATATATGTGTGATAATAATAATAATAATAATAATAATAATAATAATAATAATAATAATAAATGATAATATGTATATAGTGAATTATAGGATACAATTTAATTGAATATATACAATATTAACAATTATAAAATAATAATATATATAGTAAATATATATATAATTTAATTGAATATAGTATATAAACATGATAATATAGTGTATATGTGATAATAATAAATATTATAAAATAATAATATATATAGTAAATATATATATAATTGAATATATATGTTATAATAATAAAAATTTAAAAATGATATAATTTAATTAAATATATATAGTAGATAATTTAATTAAATATATAGTATACAATTTAATTAAATATATATAAAATATTGAACATAATATGATATTAATATAATTAAAAGCAAAATCATATCGAATGATTAGCTTTGCCCAAACGGTAAAGCGCCCAAGCTCTCTCCTCCACTCTCTCGGAGGTCGCGGGTTCGATACCCGGCTCTCGCGAAATAAATCGCCCGGCCCGGCCCCGAGGCCGCGGCCGAGGCGCGGAGTTCGATCCCCACGGCCGCGATTCTTTTTTTTAATGTTTTGATATTAGCGAGGGCTAGACGAGGGGCCCGCCCTCGCCGGTGGCCTCGCCAATGCCCTCGCCACTAGAGCCCTCGCCAATTCCGTCGCCACGGTGGCCCTCGGCAATTCCCTCGCCAATCGAACCCTCGCCAAATCCTCGCCAACCTTGCCCTCGCCAACTCCCTCGCCAACGAAGCCCTCGCTAAATCCCTCGCCAATAAACCCTCGCCAATTCCCTCGGCAATTAGCGAGGGCAGCCTCGCTAAGGGATACCGACGACGATTTTGCCACTGGCGATCTTCCCTTGCTAATACCCTCGCTAAACCCCTGCCCCTCGTTAAATCCCTCGCTAAATCCCTCGCTAAATCCATTTATTTTTGTGGTGATATATGTATATTTGTATAATATACATAATTGTATTTATTTATAATTTTTATTTTCACTTATTATTTTATTATCTTTAGTCGAACCCTAGCTTAACTTCCAAGGGATTTTCGGCCAGCCGCAATGGCGCTTCCAACGTCGATTTGATGGCGTCTAATATTTTGAAGGTTTCCTTTCAAGATTCTATTAAACAAATTCTTTCCAAGACTCTCTCGAGATGCAATTTCTTCTCAAGCTCAAGCCCTAATTTTGACATTGTTGTTGTAAGCAAGCAAAATTTAATTGTCGAATCAAGAAACGACACGTGGAAATTACATATTAAATATCAATTAAATTTATTATTTATTAGGAATTTAATTACATTTAATTTCTAATATAATAAATAATTGATAATTTAATTGATTCATTAAATTAATTAGGCTCAATCCAAGTATTGAGTCCTAATAAATTAATTTGGGCTTCTAAGTTCATTAAATAAAACCGGCCTCTAAAGCTGATAAATAAAATTGGACCTCTAAGGTCCGATAAGTCATATTGGGCCTCTAAAGTCTAATAAATCAAATTGGGCCTCTAAAGTCGGGCCTCTAAAGTCCAATAAACCATATTGGGCCTCTAAAGCCTAATAAATCAAGTTGGGCCTCTAAAGTCCAATAAATTGAACCTGGGCCTCTAAAGCCCGATAAATTAAATCAGTCTCTAAAGCCCAAGAAATCAAATCATGGAAGCATAAATCTAAAAATGCGAGAAATATTCCCGGTTCAACGAGTCAGGCCCGTTAAACCTAGGATTTCATCATCTATAAATAGGGTCCCATTTCGGCAATTCCGGACACACGAAACACGCGGAAAGCATCGAAACACACCTGGATTCGAGCTTTACGGATCAAATCCGGCGATTCAAGGAGTTCTTCGGGTTCTTCATCAAGAACGACATTCAATCCGAGATCAAGGTGCTAAGCCCCTCCGATTGGCGTTTCTCCCACGAGAATTCTTCAATTTCTCATCAAAGACGACGTTTGATCCGAGATCAAGGTGTTAAGCCCCTCCGATCGGCGTTTTCTTCTCTCAAGTTAAATCAACAAGCTGTTTCAACCCCGACAAACACGGAAGTTAAGTCAAAGTCAACCACGAAGAGAGAATCGGAGGAGTTTCTAGAGATTGTACCGAACAATCGTTTGATAAATTAAATTATTTTTGTAATTCTATTTTTCGTTATTTATTTAAATACGAAAATTTGTGTTTCTGATTGCGTTCCTTAAAAATCCTGCCCGGTGATGACGGTGAGCGATTGGCGACCTTCTCTAATGCACAACCTTCACCTTCTATTACTCTACCTTCTCCACCGACGGATAATGGCGTCTTGCAGTCTCGGCATCCCGGTAAAACCGCATACTTAAACCCTACTTTTGTTGATCGAATACCATGCCTCCAATCATACCACATGTTCAACAACACCAATAAATGATTTCTTACCATCATATTCTGTCTCTATTTAACAAAGAATGCCCCACTCCAGTCGGGATTTAGTTGATCATAATCGGGTCTCGATGACTCCTCCGATATGAAGGCCCGGAGAAATGGTGATTACCTTTCGCTTAAGATTGGCGAGCGGCGGAGTGCAACGGGAAGTGGCACGGTTGGAAAACTCCTGATAGGGAAGATCTCACTAGCTCCATACCATTTGGAGGAGTTATTTTCAACACTTAGTCGGTATGGCGGATTGTTGGGGAATGGAGTTTAGTCCCCCTTGGAAGAGGTTATTATAACATCCGATTACCTAGATTGGATGAAAGGGATAGATTTTGGACAGTGTTTGTGGTCGTTAAAGCCTGGAATTTTGCATGTGCAAAGGTGGGTTCGTGGATTTAATCCATATAAGGACAACACAATCTTGGCTCAGTGTGGGTTCGAATTTTTGAAATTAGACGGAATTATTTCAACCAAAGATAACTTTGGCCTCTGCCTTGGGATCGATTATTAAAATAGATGAACGTACATAGTAGAGGACTATGTGTCATTATACGCGTGTTACGATCGAAATTGATATGACAAAAGGTTGTGAAGAATTTGTTATGTTTGAATCCGAGGCAAGTGATGTTTACCTCTCTAAAGTACAAGCAATTGCCGCCATTTTGCAATTACTTGTGGGTTCGTGGGACATTCCATGAAAAGGCTGCGAGAAACGTGAAAGGACAAAATTTGGTGGAGGAAAGAGTTACCTCTAAGTAGGGGTGTGCATTCGGTCGGTTCGGTCTATTCGGGCCTATTTTGGACCGAACCGAATAGATCAAAATATTTGAAAATTCTCCCGAAAATCGAATCGAACTTTTTAAGGACCGAACCGAATAGACTAAACTAATTTGGTTCGGTTATTTGAGTAATTCGGATAAAAATCCAATATATATCATAAAACCATGAAATTGAAAAAAAAATAACATTCAAACAAATCAATACAATCAAGCATGTCGAAGAAGAATCAAATACTTTGTAATACATCTCCCACATTTCAAAATGTATTCATCGGAAGTAGACACCGGGTATAAGAGAAAATGAGCAATTTTTAGTAAAAAAGAAAATGCCTTCAATGTTTAATTAGGGCTCAAAGATAAACTCACCTTTGTTAGGATGAAAAAGATGTACTTAGTTTTGATGAGTTAAAAGTGTAAGACTAGGATGACCGGTTGAAAAATAATGTATAGCCGGTGATGTAATGTACTCTTTGTAAATAGACTAAGTATAGAATAGTAAGATAAGGTTGATCAAAGAAAGTCGGATGGAGACGAGGCGAGAAAATCGAGGCGGCGACAAAGACAGACGAGGAGGAAAATCAAGACACTCACCAAGATGAAGTAACGAGACAAGGTGAAGAATCGAGATAGGAGTGAAGAATCGAGATAGGGTAAAAAGTCGACGAGCTAAAGAGTTAGTTAAAATCAAGAGTCGATTACAACCACACAAGAAGTAGTTTCAAGAATTGGTTAATCGATTACAACCAACCAAAAGCGAGAATCAAGGGAGTTATAACCGTCATCGTGAGAAGATCTATAAATAGGTTCATAGTTTTAGAATTTCAAAAAAAAAAAAAAAAAAAGGAAAAAACCTAGCAACATAGCAACTTCACATTTTAGCAATCTAAGAATTAGAAGATCTCTTCCACGATCATTTGTATACATATCATTCACGAACACACTTAGTGTTCGTTTCATTTTGGTGTTTATAGAACACCATTTCATTTGAATCTTCAAAAGCCGGATAGAGATAGTTTACTTGTAAGGCTGAAGATACACGTTATAAACGAAGAAAGGAAGAAAGAAGTAAGGCAGTAAGAAGAGTCCCTTCTTCAAGTTGAAGGAGGAGAGTGGACGTAGGATCATTTGATCCGAACCACTATAAATCCGGTGTTGTTCTTTCTTATTGTTTTTACTTGTTTTTCATTGATTATTTCTTGATCGCAAATTCAATATCCGATAAAGCTTTAGATCCTATTTGAATTGAGTTTAATTGAAAAGCTGTTTCACATTGTAAAACTGATTTTTGGAGTTGATAGATCATCTAAGCTTGAAAAAGTTTTTGATAATCTATTCATCCCCCCTCTAGATTATCACTAGAAGGCATCCTGTTTACTCGATTAACTCTTTCTAAAGGGACCCAACAAGTGGTATCACAGCAGTGTTAAAGGTCATTACGATAAAAGATTTGTGGTCTTGAAATTTTGAAGTTCTTGTTTAATTCGATTTCTTATTATTGATTCACTAACATTTACGAAAAGTTGTCTTTTAGTCTCTTGATTTACTATGTCAAGCTGTCAAAAGTAAGAAAACCAGGAGCTTGCCGGAGTTCTCAATTGAGGAATATGATTATTGGAAGTTTAGAATGGAGAATCATTTAAAGGCCATTCACGACCGAATGGAAGAGGTTCTAGAGGAAGGTCAATAAAATTTTATCATGGAGTTGTAAGCACTTTGGAGCTGAATCTTCATTACAAAAGTCAACAAGAAAAAAGAGTGCGGAATTAACAAATGATGAAAGGAAGATTCACAATTTGGATCAAGTTGCAAGAAGCGAAATCATTGAAAGC
Organism: Paraleonurus japonicus; assembly: GCA_030762865.1. Lineage (NCBI taxonomy): Eukaryota > Viridiplantae > Streptophyta > Magnoliopsida > Lamiales > Lamiaceae > Paraleonurus > Paraleonurus japonicus. The sequence continues at coordinate 29,766,113 of CM061060.1, forward strand.
GTTGAGCAAGGATTGGATAGAAAAGGTTAAGAGATGTAAGGCTGGAGGATATGTGGGAGACTCTTGTAAGTGTTTGTGAAGGGTCGGATCAGTCAAAGAAAATAAGTGCAGTCCGTTTTACATGCATTTGACACGTTCAAAATGAAGGAAGGAGAAATCATGGATCAATTGGACGTAAGACCGACTAATCTTGTGAACAAAGCAGCCCGATTTGGGTAAGACTTACATTGAGAAAGAAATCAACAACAAGGTACTCGAGATCATTGAGCAAAAGGTGGAGGGAGAAAGCAAATATTCTCAAAGCGACACGAGAATGCATTATCAATATCACATCATACTCTTTTCTCTCATCTTAAAGCACTAGAATATGACATACACATTGAAGATGAAGAAGATGAGGCAGAGTCATCTACATCTGGGAAAAGCTGTGGCATTTCTTCATCAAGAAGAATCAAAAGATTTCAAAGGCATCAGATTTGTCAATCAAGGAGGAAATGACACTTTTGATCGACGATATGAGAGACTTAAGATGAAGTATAAAAGGAACAAGAGAGACGAGTTTAATCGTCGAAATTATAAATCATATAAGGAAGAGAAGTATTCGAGATAATGACAAGAAGAAGGATTCGGTGAAAAGGTATAAATCACCAATCGACGAGGAGATAATAGTCCAAAATCGAGATAGAGGAGTTATACATTATACCTGCAATAAACCCGGTCACTTTAGTTATGATTGTCCTCAACTTACTCCTAGAGAGAGAGAGAAGAAAAGAGGAAGAAAAGAGATAGGAGGTATGCGAGATCAACGAGCTCTTTTAGCGAGAAAAGGAGGAAACACATGAGACATCATCCTCCTCCTCCTCATCTAGTTTGAATTCGAGACAATAACATATGCCTAATGGCTAAAGAGGTAAACTATTACTCATCCTCGGATAATGATTGTGATAACTTGTGCAGATCGATCCATGTCTTATTAACAAGCTTCTAAAAGATCTCGAAGACGGCTTTATCTCGCTTATAAACAGATAGAGACTGAAAATTTAAATTTAAAGAATCAAGTTCTTAATCTAATAAAGGAATATCGAGACAGGACAAGTAAAAACTTGGATTGTACATTCAAGGGGAATGTCAATCTAGGACTACTACTAGTTCCTCATCCGAGAAAACCCGATGAAGTTAGAAAAAGAATTGAGTGCTTTAAAAATTAAATTTTCAAGTGTCAAATCGGAGAATGAGAATTTTAAGAAGACTAATCAAGAGTTGAATCTCAAGTTAGGAAGTCTTAATAACTCTCGGACTACGATTGATAACATCTTGATACCTCTCGGATGCACTGATGATAAAAGCTGGATTAGGTTTCGATAGAAACAAAAAGAATGATCCTATAAAACCAAGGGTTTTTATCAAAGCTACGAGACTATGGAAAAGACAAAGCTTAGTCCGAAGAAATCTAAGGAACAAATCACCTCGTCGATATTTCTAAGGAGAAAATACAGACAAGAGAAATGTTCCCAAAAGAAATCCAAAGACTAAGTCAAAATCTTTTCCAAAGTATAATGGCTTTGATGGTACAAGCAAGTCATATCCATTCTTTCCAAAATATAAGATAATCACTAGAGAACAACTCAATAAGGTTGATCTAGGCAGTCTAATATTAGTGGATAGATATGGTTGCAAGATTCAATCATTGGTTTTGAAAAACTTGGATGTTTTTATCTGGATACCTAAGTATCAACTTAACGAGAAATGACCCAATACACAAAGGGTACCTAAAAATTAAATTTGTGATTGCGGGGAGATAAAGAGATAGTTGAAAGAGGAGGCGTTCTTGAAGTCATCTGGTATATAGGCGGTGGATGTTCTAAGCATATGACTTATGAGAAAAGACTTCTTTCAAACTATCGAGACAATAGATGGACCTCGAGTAATGTTTGGTGACAACAACTTTGGTCTAACTAAAGGAGTTGGAACTCTAATGATCGGAGATGTTCGGAGTTAATGAAGTTTACTTTGTGGAAGGATTGAAACATAATCTATTATTTGTCTCGCGATTTTGTGACAAAGGATATTGTGTAAAATTCACTCATGATGCATGTTATATCTTGGATGGTTTGAGCGAAAATATTTTACTTGCTGAGTCGAGACAAGGCAATATCTATGTTGCAAATTTCAAGAGTTGCCCTAGGGATACTTGTCTTATTGCAAAGAGTTCGGAGGATTTAAGTTGGCTATGGCATAAACGTCTTAGTCACTTAAACTTCAAAACACTTAACAAAATAGCAAGGAAATCCTTAGTCAAAGGACTCCCGAGATAAAATATTTTCAAAAGACCATATTTGTGATGCATGTCGGAAGGGAAAGCGAGACCAAAACTTCTTTCAAGACAATAAATGGTCCCGCTTCTAAAAGGATTTTGGAACTTTTACACATGGATCTTTTTGGTCCTGTTACACCTACTGAGTTTTAGTGGAAGAAAGTATACTTTAGTGATTGTAGATGATTTTTCTAGATTCACTTGGGTTATTTTCTTGTACAAAAAGAATGAGACTCAGAATAAAATTCCGAATTTCTTAAAAGAATTCAAAATGAAAAAGGACTAAATATTGTCAAGATTAGAAGTGATAAAGGTCTTGAGTTTCTAAATTCGTTTGTCACTAACTATTGTCTTGAGAATGGTATAGCACATGAAACATCTTCTGCAAGAACACCCCAAAGAAACGGAGTAGTTGAAAGGAGAAAGCAGAACCTTGAAGGAAGGCTGCAAGGACTATGTTATCTCGAATATGATACTCCACAGGTTTTGGGCGAGAAGCCATTAATCTTGCATGTTTTGTTCAAAATAGGTGTTTAATTGTGAAAGATAAATGCAAAACCCCTTATGAAATATGGAAGGGTAGAATACCAAAAATTTCATATTTCCATATATTTGGTTGTAAGTGTTTCATCCATAATAATGGAAAATCTAAATTAAGAACTTTTGATGCTAAGATTGCGAGATGGGATATTCTTAGGATACTCATACGTATCCAAAGCATATAGAATTTTTAATAAGATTACATTATGTGTGGAAGAAACACCTCATGTTGTTTTTGACGAAACTTCTTTCAAGTCTCGAGAGCACGATGACGTCACCAAGATAGTGAAGACCTCAATGAGAATGTATATCAAGAAATCAGTCAAGTTCTACTTACCGTAATCAGAATCGGATGAGGAGGACGTATTAGACTCAAATAAAGATAAGGAGCCTTAAAGTTCTTCCATGACATCCGATCGCACAACTACACTACCAGATGGACTAGAAGATATTCCCGAAGGTAATACAGAACCAATTGATGAAAATATCTCAGATAGGACTTCATACTCAGTAAAAGATAAAGGTAAGCGAGTATTGACTTATCATCCAAATGAGCAGGATAATCGGAAGTTTAGATTCGGAGTCCAGACAAGGACACGAGATAAATCAAGACTATCTGTTTAGTTGTTATGTATCATTACTCGAACCTAAATCTATTCAAGCTCTAACCGACTCAAATTGGATAAATGCAATGCAAGAAAAATTAAATCAATTTCAAAGACAAGATGTGTGGGAACTTGTTGAAAGACTCCATCATCAAAAGTCATTGGAACAAAATGGGTTTTTAAGAACAAAAGAGATGAGAACAACATTGTGGTAAGAAATAAGGCTAGATTGGTTGCACAAGGTTATTCACAATCGAAGGGATTGATTATGATGAAACCTTTGCACCAGCTTGCTCGTCTTGAAGCCATAAGATTGTTCTTAGCTTATGTTGCTTATAAAAGATTTCTTGTGTTCCAAATGGATGTGAAATCTGCTTTTCTAAATGGAGTCATAGCCGAAGAGGTCTATGTAGAGCAACCTCCGTGCTTTGTCAAAGGAGACAAGGTCTATAAGGTGAGGAAAGCTCTATATGGACTTAAACGAGGCTCCTAGAGCTTGGTATGATACCTTATCTGAATATTTGACTCAAAATGGTTTTGTAAAAGGTAAGATAGACGAACTTTATTTAGAAAAGAATCGATAAAGGTCTCTTGTTAATACAAATCTATGTTGATGATATTATTTTCGGATCAACTAATCCAATCTTGTGCAAAGAATTTAGTCATCTTATGAAGAACAGATTTGAGATGTCCATGATGGGAGAGATGACATACTTTCTCGGACTTCAAGTTAAACAGACAAAGAAAGGAATTTTCATAAGTCAAGCAAAATATACCAAAGATCTTATTGAAAAGTTTGGAATAGGTACTAGCCGAGAAGCCAAGATACCTATGATGACAAATTTTTCAATGGATCTAGATGAGAAAGGGGAAGACACCGATCGAGACGCAGTATAGAGGTTTAATTGGCTCTATTTTATACTTAAGCTGCTAGTAGACCCGACATTTTTTTGCGGTGGGTGTATGTGCACGCTTTCAAGCTAAACCTAAAAAGAGTCATCTTGAAGCTGCAAAGAAGATACTAAAGTATTTGAAGGGTACAATCTATGTAGGGATGTGGTATCCGGTGATGACAACTTCGAGTTGTCGATACTCAAATTCAGATTTTGGTGGGTGTAAGATAGATAGGAAATCTACATCTGGAACTTGTCAATTTCTAGGAAGTAAGCTGATTTCATGGTTGTCTAAGAAACAAACCTCTGTAGCTACTTCTACTCAAGTGAGTACATGGCGGTGGGAGTTGTTGCTCACGGCTTATCTGGATCGATCAACAACTAAGGGACTATAATATTATCACCAAAGATGTACCAATCTTTTGTGATAGTAATAGTGCCATAGCTATTACCCGTAACCCAGTCTTACGTACCGGATGCAAACATGTTGATATTAAATGCGTCACTTCATTCGAGATCATGTGGAAAAAGGTAATATCGAGTACTAGAGAAGATCCCGACCGATTATCAAAGGGCGTACATCTTAACAAAACCACTAGCAGAGACAAGATTCAAAGATCTTTCATTAGAATTAGGATTACTAGATGCTACCTCGGTGATCTATAATCTTTTATTAATTGTTTCTTTATCTCTCATTTATGATATTATGTTTAGAAAGTAATATCAGGACTTGTTAAAAATCACATGGATAATCACAGAAGTGATATCATTGATCTCCTATAAGGAATCAAGAATCAAGGATTCATCTATTGATTTTAAACTAACTTGATATTTACTTGTCTAAACACAGAGTAATCCAGATAAATACATTATAATCAAATTTGATCGATCAAAAGACAGGATGAGTATATGTACCTTATCTGAATTACTCACAAAAGATACTAATTAGTTTGCTCAAGTATTTTGTTTGTGAAATTCTAAAAGTCAAATGATAAAATCTTTAGTTAAGTGAATATGGCATATCTCATCGATCGAGATACGAGAAAGAGGCGGACAATGATCAATCCGAGATACGGTCAAAATCACGGGGAGTTTTTCTAACTCTTTATGTTTGAAAATTATGTTTATTAGATCACATAATTAATATGTGAATTTAATATCATAATTAGTTAATTATTCAAAAATTGAGTTCACTCGGTAGTTTCTTTTAAAATTTGTTTTAAAAATAAAATAAAGGGTTCTTTTTAAAAGACATGATTTTGAAAATAAAAGAGATAATATTTCAGTTTATCTCTCCAATTAACTGAAAAGATTTTACAAATCAAGTTACTTCTTGTCGAGAGAAGTTATTATCGGACAGAAATTTTATCAAATAAAGCTTTGAAATACGCTGAGTGACATTCACGCGCGAGGAATTGGAGGCGGTTTTGAGATATGAACCGTCAACCGTTCACGCGCGATATATTTAATATTATTCGTGCTCTTTTCAAAACAAATCAGCATAATTGCTTTTAATGTTGGCACGAAAGCCAAAACCTACACTTTTGCGATCGATTATGAGTTTTGATTAGTTTATTATTAAATCTTTCCATATAAATAGGAGATCGTGTACATAATAACTTATGCTCATAATTACCTATTCATATTCACTCAAAATCCTTTTTCCCTCTCAAAACCTTCAAAAGCTGTTTCAATGGCGGATTCTTCAAAACCAGAATTAAGTACGAATACGATCATACCTCTATCGAGAGATCGAACAAAGTCGAAATGTACTTCGAATGGGACATTTCCAGCGATCCGTAAACAAGAGAGATTCTTCAACTTCTTGAAACCAGAGGTTTGAAGAAATCTTGCTCGATGAAACCCTCCAAACCCAAAACCCTCGATGATATTGCTGCAGAATTCTTAACCAGAGTAAAATCGACTTTAAACTCTGGTTAGAAACCGAATTCGAACCTTGGAAAAGAAGCGAAAGGTTCGCGTGTCCATTGCTAATATCGGAGAGATTTTTGGTCTTAGTACCACCGGCGGCAACCCATTTCTATACAAAGCGAGAGGAGTATTTGGAAAGTTATAAGATGATGGCGAGGAGATCCCAAAAGAATAAAAGCGCAAATTTGAAAAAGGGGATGTTGAGGAGAAAATATCGACTTCGATGCTCATCTTGACAAAGTGCATACTTGGGGAGCGAGCAGAGTCACGACGGGTTGACTAAGCCAAGGATATCTTTGTCTAAGGGCCATTATAGACGGAGGTGATATTAACCGGGCTCATACGGTGTATTCTCGGTGATGGAAGAGAAAAAGAAGTTTGTGAAGAAGGAAATATCGAAGGATGCGGTGAGGTGGTCTCTTACAAAAATCACAAGTATGATGGCAAGGATCACCATCATACTTGAACACAAAATTGGAACAGATAAGCTCGGCGGGAGACGAGGGTGAAGAAATTCACAAGGCGAAAGTGCGCTCATCAAGGATGAGAAACCCTTCGGGCTACAGAACTTCGAAGGAGACGATGACACTCCACCTCCATCACCAACACCTAAGAAAAAGGCTTCTAAGGCCAAGGGTAAGAAGAAGGTGGAGACGGTGTTGGGCGATGAATCATCATCCGAGAAGACGGAGGCGAAGGCGAGGAAGAGGAAAGGACAGCTTCCCAAGGGGGAAGTGTCGCGGCCGAGGAGGCCGGTGTGTCGGGCGGGAGAACCCAATGGACATCTCATCCGGAGATGATCCCGAACAAGAAGCCCAACCTTCCACATCATCTTCTTCCTCATCCGAGGTGAAGACACCCAACCTTCATCATCCCACCTTGGCGATGAAGAGGCGAGACAAGGCAGCGCCTCCGAGCCTCTAAGACAGTCTACTTCAAAAGTCCAACACAAACCCAACCCTCATCGAGACTCCATTTTCTTTCCTATCCACATCTCAAACAGAACCCTATCTATACTCTCTTCTTCCTAATCCAACCGGAGTTATGGGACCAACAGAGGAATCCCTTGATTATTGGGAAGAAGTTCTTGCTACATAAAGAGCACAATCGAAGAATGAACCCGAGCCGTTGGAGGAGTTAGTAGATGTGTGGCTGTTATGGAGGATAAGGACGAGGAAGCTTTGAGGAGACGGCTATCCTCATAGGCGAAGTAGGAGAAACAACTTTGTCCTTGTGGGAGAAGGAAGAAGCGAAAAGGCTAAGCTAAAATCCTTCTTGGATATTACGACGGAGAGTATGTTCTTCGATTATATCCTACACGAGGTATATTTCGTAGACATGCAGCCAACGGAGGAAACTTCGTAAGAAGTCCGAAGAAGAAAGAGTGGTGGAGGCTGAGAAATCTGAGGAAAGGAGGGTAGAGCCGGAGTTAGCTCTGGAGGAACTAGAGAAGAAGCGGAAATGGCAATAGGTGGAGTCAAGCCGATGAGCCAGAGATGGATACAACTGGGAGGCACAAATAGAGCATGGTATAAATCTGAGTCACCGCTGCCGGTGGAGGAGCCGATTACAACCGCACATTGGGCTGATTCTCCTCCGGCTAGGGTTGAAGAAGATGTTCCTATGGAGACGATAGACTTAACTCTATCTTCTCCATCCGAAGAAAAGCCTGAGGACCCTCGGCGTCTGTGTCTATATCCGAGTCCAACATGCTGAAGGAAGAGATGTTGAATCTCAAAAGAGCTAGTCTGAATGCTCTACGACTTGTTCGGGATCGATAACTTCTTCGATCAAGGAAAACATAGAGGCTGCTGTTCATGAGAAGACCAAAATCGACCTCTATTTTTCCAAGATCGGACATGAGGAACATATGGCTGAAATGAAGCGTAAAATTGCTTGAGGAGATGAACTCACGGGATGAGTAGGTTAAACAATACGTTCGTTACGCCTATACTTGAAATCGGGGATACGGTTGAGGACCACGTGAAAGAATCTTGGAAAGCTAAGGAGGCCTCATTTCATCAAGTCTTTGAAAATGCAGCTAGCCATGGAGAAGGATAGGCATTTACAATTCTAAATCAATTTATGGATAGAGAGTTCCAGAGGAGGCGAGGCGGCTCGAGAAGAAAAGAAATGAACAGCTAGAAGCGAGAAGACAGGCATGTTCGACATGAGCCGATGGGACAAATTGAACAAGTAGCCACTATCTGCAATACCCATTTTCTTGATGCTAAAAAGGGGGAAGACAAACAGTGTGCTCAAGAAAAGAATAGACGAGCACGATGACAAGATCATTGCCTTGAACATGAAGATAGAAGAAGAGGCATCGAAGAGGCTGCTGAAAGGCGAGGAGGAGAAGAGGAAAGATAAGAAGGACAAGTCGAGAGAAGGTCTTAAAGAAGATAAGAGTTGAACCCGATCAAGAAGCTCCGTGCAAGACCACTGCTCCAATCACATCTCCTTCTGGATCATCTAGGACAGCTCAAACATCAAAGAAAACCCAAGTGAAATAGATGAGGAGGAGAAAATCATGAAGAGAAAGAGAGAGGAGAAGGAGAGGTACAAACGAAGGGATGCCAAGAAGAGAAGGGTGCGGGGAGAAAGGAGCAGTGGAAATTTTACGATAGATCATTGAGAAGATGGGTTCGAAAAGAACAAGATGAGCAAGGCGGGGATGTCTTCGGGCCGAGTTCATAGAGGTGAGGTCGTTCCCAAAGAAATCCTACTCATGGCGAGATCGGGTGAAGTGGAGACCCTTTGAAGTTGATTGGAGTCTTCCGGTTTCACGTATGCAAAAATATCAAATGGGGTTTGGATGAGAACGCCACATTTCACAACCGGCCGGAAGAAAGGGATCCTCGGATGTATCAATATGTAATAGACCTTGCTCATGAGGAGTTCAATGCAGGCGTCGTTGCACCTTCCTATTCCCAGATGGAGCCCCCTCGACAAGCGATGGTCGTCGGACTGGAGAAGATCAAGCAACCGATCATCAAAGCTGAATCCATAGCCGATCTTGCGAGAGGGTGGTGAAACAATCTCATTAAAGAAGCGGGTCTTCGACGGCTTAAAATTCCAGAGCAGGATAGGTGGTATGACTAGATCTCTATTTTTCTCATCTTATCTCGATCATTATCGACTTGAATGAAAGCTAAAGATGTGAACTTTATATGAATAGAACTTTTGACCTACTTTAATCTGTTGATTAACTTTAAACTTCCTTAAACTAATGCTTAACTATTCGGTTCTGAAACATAACTTGATTAAAAGCTGATTAAGACATCTATGAACAAATTGAATAAATTAAACTAACTGCCTTATTCGATTATCTCGACTCTTACTCATTTGTTTATCAACGAAAATTGTTACGATTATCTCGTTCATGGTCTTTTAATCATCTGTTAATGAAACCGATTGTTCTAAATATCGACTACGTGACTTAATTGATTATGCTTACTTTCTAGGTTTACTAACATATTTCTTTTCTTTGAGCCGTGTTTTAACATCATCAAAAAGGGGGAAATTGTTACGATAAAAAGATGTACTTAGTTTTGATGAGTTAAAAGTGTAAGACTAGGATGACCAAAACTGAAAAATAATGTATAGCGGTGATGTAATGTAGTCTTTGTAAATAGACTAAGTATAGAATAGTAAGATAAGGTTGATCAAAGAAAGTCGGATGGAGACAGGAATAGAAAATCGAGGCGGCGACAAAGACAGACGAGGAGGAAAATCAAGACACTCACCAAGATGAAGTAATGGACAAGGTGAAGAATCGAGATAGGGTGAAGAATCGAGATAGGGTAAAAAGTCGGATTTGAGCTAAAGAGTTAGTTAAAATCAAGAGTCGATTACAACCACACAAGAAGTAGTTTCAAGAATTGGTTAATCAGATTACAACCAACCAAAACGAGAATCAAGGGAGTTATAATCGTCATCGCGTAAGATCTATAAATAGGTTCATAGTTTTAGAATTTCAAAAAAAAAAAAAAGGAAAAAACTTAGCAACATAGCAACTTCACATTTTAGCAATCTAAGAATTAGAAGATCTCTTCACGATCATTTGTATACATATCATTCACGAACACACTTAGTGTTCGTTCATTTTTCCGTGTTTATAGAACACCATTTCATTTGAATCTTCAAAAGCCGGATAGAGATAATTTACTTGTAAGGTGAAGATACACATTGTAAACGAAGAAAGGAAGAAAGAAGTAAGACGGTAAGAAGAGTCCCTTCTTCAAGTTGAAGGAGGAGAGTGAGTCGTGAGATCATTTGATCCGAACCACTATAAATCCGGTGTTGTTCTTTCTTATTGTTTTTACTTGTTTTTCATTGATTATTTCTTGATCGCAAATTCAATATCCGATAAAGCTTTAGATCCTATTTGAATTGAGTTTAATTGAAAAGCTTGTTTCATTGTAAAAGCTGATTTTTGGAGTTGATAGATCATCTAAGCTTGAAAAAGTTTTTGATAATCTATTCATCCCCCCTCTAGATTATCACTAGAAGGCATCCTGTTTACTCGATTAACTCTTTCTAAAGGGACCCAACACACACACATAATGAATAGGATAAGCGATGGCAAGGCGGACGCATCCAAAGAAGAAGCCGAGGCTCGCCGATGGCAACGGGCGACTGGCCCAAAGAACGGCAACGCGACTAGCGGCGATGCGTCCAAAGTGCAAGGCGAGGCTCAACGACAATTGTGGACTGTGGTGTGCGAGGCGGAAGAAGTCCGAGAGAATCCATTAATTAGGGATTTGAGGAATTAAGGGAATAGAGCGGCGGCGAGAATTCATGAATTAGGGCAGCGGCGTATATATTTATAGGAATTTATTTAATATATATTATATAATTTCTTATATTTCGTGTATTTCGGTCGGTTCGATTATTGTAGGATTAAAGAGAAAATTGCATTTTTGGTCCCAATGTGTCACGCTTGCTCACGATTTTGGTCCCAACATATGCTAAACTAGTCCCGTTAAATGCGTTTTTCTACAATTTTGGTCCCAAGAATCCGATGTCGTTAATTGTAGACGAAAATTAGCATCTGCGTCTCACGTGCCCGTTAGTTGACCAAATAATGAATTTTTGACCAATAATAAAAAAATGAAATTTGGCAGGCACCATCATCGGCGAAAACTCCCCAAATCATGAAGAGAAGAAAACTCCCCAGCGCCGTCCACAACCATCGGCGATCCTCGGCGGCAACCCATCCCTTCCACCGGTGACCCCTGCGATGGCTCGGGTCGAGTGGTGGAATCGCGCCTCGGATAGAGTGGAATGAGGTCGAGTCGAGTGAAATTGGTGAGGGATATTTGTTGCGCGAATCTGTGAGGCTCGGTTGTGTTCATCGATGGAGATGAAAGTGGCCAGCAACATTAGGGATTGACGACGATGGTTGGTGACGGTGGTCACAAGATCAATGCCTGGCGCAGCGGCGGCGATTTGGCTGGAATGAGATGTGAAGCGGCGGTGGTGGGCCGCGGTGAAATGGGTGGTCGGCGGAGGCGATGGGTCGTCGTTGGTCGATTTGGTGGATGGGTGGTGGCTATTGGTGATTGATATGCAGATCTGATGATTTGGGGGTGCGGCGGGAATGACAGATTTGCTGAGAACGGCGGTGGGTGTACTAATCCGATAGCTGGGTGCAGTTGGTGGGTGCACTGCCTAATCTGATGGGTGTATGCGACTGTTGTGTATTTCGCCGTCCCAACTTTGTTCGACCGTATCTCCTTCATACGAGCTCCGTTTGACCCGATTCATTTTGCATTACGACCGTATCTCAGCCCTCTTTTCAACCATGCAATTGTTCCATTAATTTGAATGCAACAAATATCCTCAATTTGCACTCAAAATTGGCCTCAAATCTGCACTTTAAAACTCACAATACCAATTCAAATAATTAAAAGCAATTAGCCAATTAATTGTGAATTAACATAAAAATTATATCAAATTCAGAAAATTAAGCACACAATAATCATGTAATTTTCACACTAATCGGCGACCCTGCGATGGCTTCCCCACCATCGAAGAACACCTCGCGATTTCAATTAACGCTAAAATAAGTCACATTTTCCTCCAATTCGTTGAAAAAAATGATATTTCGATTGGGACTAAAACTGCTATCGGAGCTAACGGAAAAACTAACGGTGGGACCAAAATTGCAGAAAAAAGCGATGAACGGGACTAGTTTAGCATATCTTTGGGACCAATATCGTGAGCAAGCGTGACCGGTGGGACCAAAAATGCAATTTCCTCTAGGATTAAACCGAACCCAAAAACCTAAATAATTTTATTTTTTACCAAACTGAATTTTAACCCAAAACCGAACCGAATAGCCCGAATTTCATCGGTTCGGTTCAAAATTTGATTTTTCGGTATTCTGCTCACCCCTACCTCTAAGATCCTGGGTAAATAGACGCAACCCTCGTCGTGATAAAAGTTGAGTTTGTAAGGGTGAGATGGTTGAGACGAATGGGAACTCTGTACTCAAATGATCAAGTTATTTCACAAAAATGGCTTTGAGGCTTTAGCTAATTTAGAGGCTTCTAAAAACGGTTTGGAGCTTCTAGGAAAGTTAGGGGATCGGGAATTAGGTGTAGACCCTAACCTAGATGAGGACCCTACGGGTGATATTGAGGACCAAAGTTCTTTGGAGAATGCTTTGCAGATGTAAGGAGAGCCTGCTCCAGGGCTTCGATTGTTGGCAACAAATCACTCATCATCGGACATTGGTAGAAAAGAAGCCAAAAGTAAGGAACAGTTCGTGGATGCCTCTTACGATCACTTTAATGTTTCCATCGGATTTTAGTCCCGAGGTGTTGATAGGGGCTTAGAGAAACCTGGTTCGAGATGCTACTAGTTCGACGGATCTACAAGGTTTTACCATTATTACTAAAAAATGACACAGAGGAAAAATATTATTACTAAGTGTTGTATGACGATTTATTCGCCCCAAGGCCCAAGAGCTGGTGGCCCGATCCAGCCTCGGCCGAACCCAAAGGAGCTCGGCACCATTGAAGACCAGCTCGCCAGGGGCACGGCGAGCAAGCCCGGCCGAGCAAGTAGGACCCTCCGGGCTCAGCCCCGCCGAGGACCCGCCCGCCCGCCGAGGCAAGCACAACCATCCAAATGAGCGGACAGAATCAAGCAAGGCGAAGCCCCAGCGTGGCACAAGATGGCGAGCTCGGCGAGGACTCATCGACCCAGCTCGGCGAATTAGAGACTTGCCGACCAAGCCACCCCTAGAATAGTAACAAGTGCAATGAAACAGTGTTAATTTAATGTCAACCTTACCTAGTATAGAATGAAATCTCCTCTCGCTAACAAGATCCCTGCCACAGGAGGCAGGCGCGAGTGGCCACCGCCGCCCGCGGCAGTACACCCAAATTAAATGAGGATGTCTAGCATTAATTGCTATTTTACCTTTTATCTGTCATAAGACAACAAAAACCATGTATAGGTAAGACCTATAAGGCACAATAAACAGATTTGAAGCATCCACACTTAAGACTGGGACTAACACTCCCAAAGAATTCTCTTGTTCTTTACAAGCTTTCAACATTCATACTGCATTTATTACCGATCATTGCTAGTGATTGTTCTTGGGTATTTATTATCATAAATATCTCAATCATTATTGTTTTAACCGATCAAATAGCCACATTAATCACTCATAAATATTTCGGTTAACAACACTAAGGAATGCAACCCCGAGAAATAAGTCGGTGGTGACTCGGTCAAGTGGAGTGCAGTTCTTGCCACCTTATGATAACAACTACATGATTATCTCAAATGTTGATACAGATGCTCTTAAATCAATGAGTCGTCGCTTGTAAGAGTTGGACGAGATATGTGTGAAGATGAGTTACATATACCGTAATTTGTCGTGGGAATGGTGGGACAATGTGATGTATTTAACAAAAAGACAGGTTTATGGAACTCTACTTTGATTTTGTATAGAGATTCTTCTCTTTCTTTAATTAGGGTTTAGGTTCTTACCTTAATACTCCCTCCGTCCCATACTCGTTGTGACATTTCTTGTTTAGCACAAGTTTTAATGTAAGAGTTGTTTAATAATATAAGTTATTTTTTTGATGGGGTAGGGTTGTCTTTTCAATATTAATAACAGAAGTTGTTTAATAGTATTAAATTGAGTTAGTGTGAGAAAAGTAGTCACATATGGTGTAATATTGTAGTGTTTGAGGGGGATAGATAAAAGTGAAAAAATTACTTTACCATTTAAGAAAATGATGCAACGAGTACGAGACGGACCTTTTTGACAAATGTCACAACGAATATGGGACGGAGGGAGTAAGATTTTTAATGGGGTTACGCCTCGGCGAAGTGTGATTTTATGACTTTTTTTTATTTTCTTTTTAATATATTATGTAATTAAACAACGGAAAATTACAAATAGGTGTAAAAAATTAGCAAAATTACAAATAGGTATAATGTGCAAATTTTTGTGCTTCCGTGTAAAAAAATTTGTGCTTCGTGTAAATTTTTACACCTAGTTGTAATAAGGCTTACCTCTTTCTACCTTATTGTAAATGGCCCATTAAACAAGCTGTATTTATTTATTTATTTATAACATGTAATTCATGAGTAAAATTTTACTATTACCAAATTAACCAACCCCAAAATTAAGATTATTTAACATTGTTATACTGAAATAAAAATGTACACTCTTTTTTTACACTATGTATTTACAGAAACCTCTATAAATTAATAATGTTGGGACCGGAGGATTTTATTAATTTATAGAGATATTATTATATCGATAAATTAATAATTTATTAATTTAAAGAGGTTTTAATGTATATGCACATTGACCTTTAAAATCCGGAAGATGATGAAGCAGAGGATGATTCAATAGCTTTGCAACCGGTCACTCTAAAAGAAGCATTGCAAGCATCAACAACTCTTCACAACTTTTTATTGTAGTAGGAGAAGACAACGCCACAACTATTGGAGTGCGATAAGGAGATTTAAAGATGAGATCAACATAGATTTGAAGTTCAAGAAAAGCAAGTTACACTAGATTCTTATTTTACTAAGTTGTCTTAAGAATATTCAAGTGCATCATATATATATAGATTATTTTTAATAATTATTAATTTATAGTTTAAGTAGGGACCAATATATATTCATCGGGATATCAAAAAAATTATTATCTTATAATTTTATTGATTGGGTCCCAAATTTGTACGTCCCAACTTGGGACCGGACAAATTATTAGTTTTAGCGAGGTTATTAATTTATCGAGTATTAATTTAACGAGGTTTTAATGTATATTATTGAGTTTTAAATAGTTTTTAATGGTTATTATTGAAAGATCTTGATGCTAATATAATATAATATATTTGACAAATTAATTTAAACTATGTTGTTGAACTTTAAATTAATTTAATCTATATATGTTATTCATTCATAAATAAATGATATCATAAAATACCTGCATATTAAGCGGGTTTTGTAATAGTTTGTAGTTAAAATGATTGTGAAATAAACATACAAATTAGGTGGGTAAAATTTACTTTTTATTCTTCTGAGACTAGCCACTTGAGATGTTATAAGCCATCCAACGTCAATACAATATAAATGACTTTATGTAATATCATGTTGTAACACTTTTAGTTTATGTAACGTATTAAGGTAACTCTTTGTAATTTATATATTATGTAACATATTTTGTAACACTTTATTATTATGTAACACTTTTAAATAAGTAACACTTAGTAGGTAACACTTTTATATAGGTAACACTATCTATGTAACACTTTTACATAAGTAACACCTTTTAGGTAACACATTTACATACGTAACATATATTATGGTAACACTTCATAATAATTATTTCAATATATATATATATATATATATATATATATATATATATATATATATATATATAATCATACTTTATTTCTAATACATTTGTACATATATAAAATAAATATATTAGTTATTAGTTATGCACTACATTTATATACACGTACTTATCTAGAATAATTTATTTATATTATTTAGTAAGTATTTTTAAATAATATTTATTTTTTAAATAATATTTAAATTATTTTTATATATAACATTTACTCCATATTTAAAAAGAAATCATATATATAAAGTGTATTTACCATTTAAATTTATTTAATACAAAATAAAAATATATATATGGTTATTATACCCACAAAAAAATATTTTTTATTTAAAATTACAATACATAATACAAGTAATATCATTTATGAATTTTTTTCTTCCAAATAAGTACGTAGAAAATTATTTGGGACATTGAGAATCAATGCTAATTATAAATGACTTGACGTTAACGAATGTTCTATATGGAAACGAAAAAAAAAAAAATTAATAAAATAAAATGGAACAATTTAAATAACAAATACATACAAAATGTTTGAAATATATATATATATATATTTTTTTTTTTTTTTTTTTGATCGGTAAATGTTAGTTGTTAGCGGTTAGAAGTTAGTTCACCAAGTCTCCTTACAATTCCAAATACTCCAAGCCCTCCTTATACCTCCCACTCCAATTCGTTCCCAAAGGGAATCGAACCCCAGTCTCCCACTTAAGTGAAGAGCCCGGTGGCCAAGTGGGCTAAGCCCCCTTGGTTTTGAAATATTATATAATAGCCTAGATGATTAGCATTGCCGTTTCAACCTCATAGGTAGAAGGTGTTATACCCCAAATCTTTATATAAATTATTAATGCATGTTATTAATTTTAATAAATTAAGTATTATAATTTGATAATTTATCAAATTGAAATAGAAATTAAATATTTTATAGTTTTTAATAATGTGTATTGATATACAAATATATTTTCATAAGAAGTATTAAATAGGATATATATAAATATATATATTTATATATATATATATATATATTACATAAGTTAATTTAATTAAAATATAAAAGTAAGTTACTGAGATAAGATAATATAACTTGAAAATTTTTGACGTCCATTCTTATCATCACTTTCCTTCTCTTTTCCTTCTTGATAAGCTCGGGTAAGAAATTTTCTTTCTTTTTTTTTCTTCCGTTCACGCCGCCTTATTCCGTCGCGGTAGTTTTTTCCGGTATTATCATATTATATATGAAAATGCTCGTAGTGATTCGTAGATTGTAGAAATAAAATCAGTTTGTTGTTTCGATTCTGTAGCGTCCGAAAATTTAGTGCGAAGGTTCAAAAATTATTGTTTAAATGTGCTTTTTCATTCAACCACCACCGTCGTTCTGCGAGCGATAGGTGGCGAGGCTTATCTTTGCGTAGAGTAGAATTCTAATCGGTGTATGAAATCGGTAGAAAAATAAGCCGAAAGTGACGCCCAGCGTAGAAAGCGGGTTTCAAAGTTTAGAATTAAACTTTGTTTTTGTTGTTATGGGATGTAGTAATGGTCACGGGCCTAATTGTGAGTAGGAAATGATGAAAATGGAGTATCAAAAGCTTGAAATGGACGTTAATGACATAAGTGTAAAACTTGCCGCCCTCTGCTTCACGGCCGTCACCTTTCCGGTGACCGTTTAAGGCGGGCTTAGGTGAAATAGGAAGCCGAGATTGTGAGGATTCCAAATGGGGTATTTTCGCTTTTCCGATCGGAGGTGTAGCATGACGGTAGGACCTCTTGTGCAATAGCTTAAAAGTATAGAGGAGGCCAAAGAGAATTAGATTAACTTCAGGGACTAAAATGCAAATTTTGAATTCTGGTCAACAGTCAACGGTCAAATGTCAACATTTGACTTTTTGTTTAATTACGATTTTGCCCTCATTTTCAAATGCTTGTAGAATCTTCGTTTTTCATCCGATTTGATCCAAACCACCGTCAAATTGTTCCAAATTCAAAGACCAATATTTTGATTCTAAAATCAGAGGGTGAAAAGCATTATAAAATGACCATTTTACCCCTGAACGGCTGTACGCCATAAACTCCTGTTTTTAACCCAAATTCTTCGTTTTAAGTCCGTTTTTATTCCAACAAGTTTCTATGCGCTCTAAGTAGGATTATATTACCAATAAACTAGCTAATTTATCTTTTGGCCGTCAAACTCATTAATCAAACTCTAAAAGCCTTAGAAAAATATTGGTTTACCCTTCTACCTCTAAACTAAATCCGGTGGTCCTATAATCCTAGGATGCTTTTATTATAGTTATTATAAGGTAATTATTATATCTATTACAATATTCGAGCGCATGATATCATTTGTAGGGCCAGGAAAAGCTGAAGCATAAAAGCGGTTCGCTACAAAAGCAGTGCTCAAATCTAATCGGGTGGGATAATTTTCACTCTTAATTGAGTTTAACATTCCATGTTATGATTGTTATGTTAAGGTACGATATGTGAGTAATATATTCCATGATTATGCAACAATTGTGATATTATGTTCAAGTCGGGTAATGGCCCGTACTATGTATATTATGTTCAAGCCGGGTAATGGCCCGTACTATGTTCAAACCGGATAATGGCCCGTATTATGTGTATTATGTTCAAGCCGGGTAATGGCCCGTACTATGTTCAAGCCGGGTAATGACCCGTACAATGTTCAAGCCGGGTAATGGCCCGTACTATATGCACATGAGTTATGTTTTCATGTTATGTGTTATTTACATATACATTTTATCGGTGCAATCATTGAGATTATTCCACCGTGTGTATTTGAAACACTCACCCCTCATATCTATTATTACAGATCTTGAGTTTGATGTGGAGGGACGATGAGGATGCGGCACTGTACCTTTTGGTTCGGTTGTGTAATTATTATATATATTATGAGTTTTGCTCTTGGAATGAAAAATAATGGTGTTTTTGTTTGATTAGTATAAATATATTGGTGGAAACGTGCAACAAAATATATTTTGCTCTTTTTTACGGATGTATAATTATCGCATGTGAGCGAGGTTTGTTAAATTCTCCTTCCTTAAGTACGTATCACCGATTTACGGTTGCTTTGGGGTTAATATTTTTAGTTTGGTTATAGCTTTCGCTTATAAAAATTGTATCTCTGGAAATGAGTTTTAATTGTATTTAGTAGCGCCTTAGCCCCAAAGTAATATTATTTTTAAAAGGAAGATAACTTGGGCGTTACACAAGGTTCAATCCCTAGGGATTATATATTTTTCTTTTTTCTTTTTAATGTGGTATTTTATAAGTGTTTTTTTAAGTGTTACCTAAAGTTATATCTAACATTTTATAGTGTTACTATTAGGTGTTACATAATGTAACACTTTTTTGAAATGATATATAAATTATAAAAAATGTTACCATAGACTTTAGGCTACATAGACAATCTGCAACACCATTAAAAATGTTACCTATTGGAAATAAGTAACACTTTATACACATTAGGTAACAATTTTTAGGTGTTGCGTAATCTAAGTTATGTTGTAGGTGCGTATATATATTACAAGAGGCCAAATGAGAAAAAAATATATAATTAAATGATCGTCCGAATAGGAAGATCTTTAAATCTTGAAATAGGACAAAAACTAACAATGCACTACCACCGTCATGAAATGTCAATTGGCTTCTGCATGGGTTTAATTTCATACCATTTTAATTAATGATATTTGTACCACCATTAAATATTTTATTGTTATGGTGTGATTGGTAAGGGTAATATTGAGGGTGAGATGGTATTAATTTAGTATGGTTTGATGTATTTTATATTGTTTGGTAGGATATAAATATTAAATTATGCAAGATCTCAATGTTGCTTGGTAGGGTATAATAAATCATGCATAATTTTGTACTTTGATTGGTAGGCCATATAAGATCATGATTATTGCTTGAAAATACAATTTTGCCCCTAACATAAAAATGATTTTTTTATTTCCCACCAATTGTATTTTCATTTCCCCAAATTAAGAATTTTCCCCATTTCAATAAAACTTGACCTAGTGTGAGCACCCACATAGGACGAACAAAATCTGCGCACCAAATCATCGCACCAAAATCACGCACCCTTCGAGTAACATTCGAAAAGCTTCTTCCTCCACCAAAATTGGCGATCATTGGCGGTGATTGAACAAGAAAGAAGCATTCGACCAGCTTCTTCCTCCACCAAAATTGGCGATCACCGCGGTGATTGAACAAGAAGGAAGCATTCGACTAGCTTCTTCTTCCACCAAACTTCATTGTCCGTAATAATTCCAGGTTATTTCGCACCCTTCATTCATCCTCCGTTATTAGGTTGAGTCGAATCTTTGTTTTGTTGTTGGTTTTATCTGCTTTTTTGGAGTAAATCGGCAAGCCATGCGACCTTCTCGTGTTGAATGAAATTGACAAATTTATAATATATTTAGTTGGTTGCAATTCAATACGATTGAGCATTAGAACAAGACTTGGGTATTTTTGGTGATTTCAAGTCTCATTTGAAATACTAGGGTATTTTTGGTGATTTCAAGTTTCATTTGAACAAATACCCTCTGCTATTTAATATGGATTCATTGTTCGAAAAAGGGGGTAATTTGGTGACCTGGATTTTTATTTTGCCTTCATGTGCTTGGAAATGCTTTGTGGAACCCATTCTCGCTCTGCCTTTGAGATAGGGAAATTTGCATCCCGCGAATACACGACTATTTTATTATGTGCAACAAATGATACCGAGAGTTTGTCTTAAATATTCATGTGCGGCCATTAGCATGTATTTGCATATGATGAACACCAAGATGCTTATGTTCACTTGGTACAATTTTTGTAGATATGGAGGGTGGAGGTAGTAGTTTAGGACACAACAAAGGAAAAAATACAGCTGCAACGAGAAGGACTTGGAACCAAGCGGAGGAACAAATTTTAATGGAACTACTGAAGGAGATTGTGGTGTCGGGCCGGAAGACCGAGAATGGTTTTAGGCCTGGTTATTTATCAAAGTTACAGGCCATGATACGTGAAAAGATACCTGAACTCGACATTCGTGCAAACCCTCATATACACTCGAGGATCACCATATGGAAGAGGCACCATGCATGTCTTGATCGCTCTATCGTAGAGCGGTCTTGGCTTTAACCCAATCACAAAGGTCATTGATGTCTCGGATACGGCATGGGAGAAAGTTGTACAGGTGTATCAATGTCAAATTGATGTCTATGGGTTTTTATTCACATATTTACCTTATATCACTGAATTACTTATGTGATTCTTGTAATTTCATTTTACGTAAAGAACCAAGCATTATGAATGCGCCATAAACCATGGCCTTTCTACTACGATCGGATAGAAGTCTTTGGATGTGATAGAGCGACCGGGAAGGCCACCGAGGATGTCATGGATGCGGTTAACGAGCTTGTCAATGAAGACGCCAACCCGACCGTTGCTGAAAACACACCAGAGACATCCCAAATAATCACAATGAGGAGGCTTGTGAGATGGATGTCGAGTCTCAAGCCCCTACGGTGGATGGTAGAGCAAAGGAAACGACATCCTCTACCAAGAAAAGGCCAGCAGCCCACTACCGAAACTAGCAAAGAATTACTTGATGGACTCGCTCATTTGTTTAATACATCCAACGATCGCCTTGAAAAAATTGTGGTGAATTTCGGTGAACAAAGGTTAGTGGAAAGACAAAGGACGAATCAATTTATTCCATGCTTGAACGCATCCCGGACTAAGTGAAGATGAACCGCTCGATGCCTCGATATACTTTCAAGAATGCACAACGTCTGAAGATGTTCACCGAGTTTCCACAAAGCATGCTCGAGCACGCGTTACATTCTGCCGATTGCTAAACGGAGACTTTGATAAGCCGTAATGGTGATGAGATAGCGGTTGCTCGACAACACACTTTGAATCACAGCCTATGTATGGGACAACATTTCGTCTCTGCTTTGCTTATTTTGCCTAGTAGTAGGGCAGCTCATCTTGCAGAGCACATGGATGTTTACTAGGGCACCTCATCTTGCTTACATGGATGTTTTGTATTTTGGTATAATTTATGGTATTTTGTAAGCTCTTGTCTGCAAATTATAATATATGTACTTTTGAGATGAACAATATTCAGTTTAAAAAAATGTTACTTTTAGATAATTTTTGGTATAGTTTACTAATAAATAAAACAAAATAAGCTTGCAAATGGGTCTTTTTTAAATAAAACTACCTAGATAATTGTTGTAGTCGATATTAATAAATAAAATAAAATAAGCTTGTAGTGTTGGGTCTTTTTTTAAATAATGTTACCTAGATAATTGTTGTAGTCGATATTAATAAATAAAACAAAATAAGCTTGTAGTGTTGGGTCTTTTTTTTAAATAATGTTACCTAGATAATTGTTGTAGTCGATATTAATAAATAAAATAAAATAAGCTTGTAGTGTTGGGTCTTTTTAAATAATGTTACCTAGATAATTGTTGTAGTCGATATTAATAAATAAAACAAAATAAGCTTGTAGTGTTGGGTCTTTTTTAAATAATGTTACCTAGATAATTGTTGTAGTCGATATTAATAAATAAAACAAAATAAGCTTGTAAGAGGGGTTTTTTAAATAATGTTACCATAATTATTACAAATAAATTAAAATATCCTTGTAATAAGATTTTGATTTTTAAAAAGTTAAAAATATGATGTCAATTTAAAGCCTAGCAAGAGGCCTATCCCACCGCTAAACCCACGGAAAGAATGAAAGGCCCAATTATGGCCGAAAGGCCCAACTTGTCCATCCGACCTCTATTCCCACGCAAAGCAAATCCGTTTGTGTAATTTAAAATGGCGGGATATTGAAAAGCCTCACCCTCTCCAATGAAAAACCACATTTAAACCCTCTCCAACTTGTTCGTGGAAACTTCTTCTTCAAGGCCGCCGTAATCGAGCTTCAAGAACAGAGGGACGTGAAATTGACCTCTACACGGTGTTACCCATTTATGTACGGTACGTTTTTCTTGTTTGACGAAGCTCTTTACGACTTGTAGTGCTATTCGATGAAACGCCTTCTAGTGATATTTACAAAATGGTTGTTATAAATAAAACAAAAAATGTTGAATGCCGACGTAGTATAGCTTTCGAAAAAAATATTGAGCTCCACTAGTATTCGACCAAAACGCCTTCTAGTGCTATTTCGGGTATTACTATTTATTCTTTTTTTTGAGATTTTGTTGAATGCCGACGTAGTATAGTTTTCGAAATGGTAGACGAGTCAATTTGAATCGTCAGTTTTGATAGATATCTATACGAATTGTGGTGCTATTCGAAACAATAAGGAATTGTGAATAAACGCCTTGTTTGGGTACATAGGAATTGTGGTGCTATTCGAATAACGGTATTTTTTTGAGATTTTGGATAATGCCGACGTAGGATAGTTTTCGTATACGGTCATAAAAAAATTTGAATCGTCGATTTTGTATAACTACTATGAGAAATTACCACTCTACATTAATCGTCTCCCATAAAGATTGTTTTTTCAGTTTATTTGTTCGAATGTGATTTGCCCATTGTGTTCATTGTTTTTGGTTTTTTAGATGGTGTTGTAGAAAGAGAAGATTATTTCAAAGCTAGATTGAGTTGTCGTCTTTGATCTTGCCATTATATCTACCGTAAAGAACCGAATAAGTAAACAAAACAAGGCACTTTTCAAGCAATCTTGCTTCGGGCAATTCTACAATCTTGAGAATGTTCCCTTTCGTGGTCACTTTATCTCCATTTGTTATTCAAGCAAGACAAATCAATGAGAGGTGAAAAGATTGTATTCCATATAAATAATGGTGAAATCTGAATTTGGCCCTCGGGAGTTTGCATTAGTCACGGGGTTGAAGTTCGGCATTAAACCGATTATTCCTGAGAGTTCAAAGTTTAAGGACATCGTCTTCGGTAGAAAAGAGATTCTTGTGGTTCGTGATATTGAGGACGCTTTTATGACTGCCACGGATGAGGAAGATCGGGATAAAGTTGATGATGACATAGTTATAAAGCTTGCCCTTTTGTGGATATTATATGGGATCTTACTAATGAAGGACAACACCACCAAAAAGATTGATATACAATATATACACTTGGTGGACGATCTCAACGACTTCAACAAATATCCTTGGGGAAGAGTTACATATGAATTCCTTCGTAGGGATATCCGCAATTCCATGGATGGTAAAGCCATTGCTCGTCGGGAACGGTTGATAGGTAGCAAACGTAAGAATAACATCACTCATATTGATGTCTATGGGTTCTCTTATGCACTACAATTTTGGGCTTACAAAGCAATACCATGTGTTGCGAGTTTACGTGGTGGGAAGAAGGTAAAAACAATTATTCCTCGAATGCTACGTGGCTGCCTTGTAAAGGCCCTCGTTTTGAAGAATTCACTCAACATTGCTTTCCGATATTGGAGTGCGGAGACGAAACTCCAGATCGAGTAAGTTCTTTTCGAATTCAAAACTAACCGAATATAGATGCATAATATTTGTTTAGAATATAGATGCCTAATAATTACTTGTCGTATTTTGTGAGCAGATTAAAGTGCAACCAAATTTGATCCCAACGACTACGAGAAAGGCACAACATATTTTAAGAGTGTTCTTTGAGTGGGAAAAAGGATTGAAAGCAAGCAACGTGCCTTCTACAGCCGATGGCCCGTAAGCGTAAGAGGAAAGAGAAAGACAACGAAGGTGGCGAAAGATTGGACAATGATCTAATCAAGAGACTGGATATCAAATACAGGAGAATAGAGAAGACAATGAACCGCCTTCTTGCAAACCAAAAAGTTATACTCAAAAATTGGACCTTGATAAAGACTAACGATGGCTCACCAAGTGAACATTCGGAGAAGAAGTCTGAATCATACCATGAAGATAAGATGAAGGATGAAAATTCGGAGAAAAGTGAAAGATGATGACAAGATGAAGAACTTTGACAAGTCTCGAAGTGAGAGTGATCCCAAAGATGATTTTGGCAACGTTGGAGAGGAGATGATTGATGGAGACAAAAAAATTCAGCTTTACGATGATGATCAACTCAAAGATGACGAGATGAAGGATGGAGACGAGCCTGATGCGGATCCACTCAAGGATGAGGAGATGAAGGATGGAGACGAGCCTGCTGCGGATCCACTCAAAGATCAAAAGGTGGAACACCAAGACAAACGTGATGAGCATGAAGAAGAGGCTGTGGAAGAAGGGTCGAAGCACAAGCAGAACAAGTCTCGGAAAATAGGGGACGCCGAAACAAAACAAACTGGCCTTATTGGGGAGCACCGGATACATGCGGGAGAAAACTTGGAGGACAATGAATTTGATGCGTGGTACAATTTGTCCGCTAACTCTGAGATTGACATCATGCTCTCGGTACCACATATTGGGAGTGCAAATGAGGACTGGTTTAAGAGCTTACGAGATCCATCCGGGTGGCTTACGAATCGGGTAACACATCCTTGCCGAATGTGAATGCAATTTAAATTAGCAAATATAAACATTCTCATAATTCGTTGGGGATTGGTTTTATTGAATTTCTTGTTGTCACGGAGTATAGATGCACCGACTTAGTTTGAATTGTAATTATTATTTTTATAGAATATAGATGCTTTGATGGATCTTCCGGTGTTTAAAGCTAAGACATGGCCTGAAAATTATGCAAAGACGATGGACTTGCGTTGATATACCATTTTGGGTAAGTGTGATTTGTTAACATGCATTCGTTTCCCTAACGCCTAGCAAATATTTATCCTTCATTTATCCTTCATTTATGACTAACTCGAAATGTACAATTTGTGATGTCTTTCTACAACAAAATACGCAGGCTCTAATGAGAGGAAGGATATACAATGCGTGGAACAAGGCCCAAAAAAATCAGCAAAAGTGGGTGTGGTTGGAAAAGGAAAAATTTATAGTGGACTACATCACAGGTCAATTACCCCGTCATGGCATGCACGTTCCATGGTCCGAAACCGACCGAGTATTTGGCATTGGACATGTAAACAGGAACCATCGGATCCTATACGAGATGTCAATTCTAGACGAGACCATCTTCGTTTATGATTCTATGGCGGGTGATGGAAGAAGGGGTAATCCAAGGCACTTAGCAAATGTCCGACTATTAGCATCACTCATGCCGAGTATCGTTGATCAACTTGTGAAGACGGGTTCACCTGCAAAGAAGGGTACACGCGGTAAGAAAAAGCGTGGGAGGTTACATTAATTCCATATGCACGCAATGTGGATTCGGCATCTTGTGGAATCTTGAGTATGAAGATGCTAGAGTGTCTTGTTTCGGACACTCTATTGACGTGATCGATCCCGAAAGATGCACCGAGTATCGCAAGAGATATTGCTTGGAGCTGTTCAACAGAGGAACATATCGCCCATTACCTATACTTGATTTAAGCCGAGTGTGTGGTTCGTAAGTGCACCATCTTTTGACTTGTTGGATATTATATGTGTTTGCACTTTAAACTTGGAACCGGTATAATAAAGTAATGTATGTGATCTTTTGTGAAGATCAGATGCTTTTAACGCTAATTTGTGAAGATTGTTGAGCTTGCAATCAATGTTAGTATTTTTAATCAAACAAGCTCTTAGTTAAAATTACGAACAAATAAAACACGAGAGAATATTCGAAATTCTAACAAGTTGGAATTAAAAGACATCCACAAACACCACTTGGTGCCACACGGACACACAACACTAAACTAAAAAGATTAAAATTAAAAGAGGACATAGTAAAGCAAATAACACACGAGACTCCTCCTCCTAATTTAGTTCCTTCCCTGGAACCGTAACCATTTCATAGGGCTTGTTGAGTCCTGGGACACATGTGACTGTGGAGATGGGATGGAGTCGATTGCATGCTAACTCCTACATTGTGACTTGGATGAGTTGTACGAGATTGACGAGGGGGAGAACAAAGGTCATCAAACAATTGTCTAGCACGGCGGTTGTCATGCTTTGCATTAATGGAGATATCACTTCTTCGCTCGATTCAGACAGGATAACAGCTTGGCACACCCCTCGTAGTGTTGGCGGCTTGAAAGCCGGTGGAGTCATCACTGATTTCAATAACATCCTCCGGCCGGGATGGGGATTCGGTTGGTCCATGTTGAAGAGAAGACTCAAATCATCGTATTCGGGCTCACCATGGTATACATATGCTCTCGTAAGACGATTACCCTATAAAAATAGCAAATAGGAAATATAAGGGATACTTTCTTGTTTGAGTATGGAGATGAAGAATTAGGGCTCACCCTAATGATGAAACACCAAGTTTGATCATCCGTGTGCACCGTGTTAAGCTCTTTGCTCCAAGAGGTGTTAACAAGACTCACAATGTCTTTGAAACAATCATACCTATCCCGCAAAAATTCTACCCTTGCAACGGCATCCTCGTAAGATAGTGTTTTCCCGAAATCGTCATTTACTTTCCCAACAGCAGTGGCAATTGCATGGTAGTTGCGCTCGTTACGGCTCTGCCCAGTTTCCCAACCTGCGTTGTTCAACCAAGTACTCGATAAATGCATGATCCATGGACTTGGTCCATTTTCTTGAGTATAACATATCATCTTGTGGAGGAATATTTTTAACACCATTGTAGGATAGGATGTCTTGAACAAAGACTTGGGATAACCCCGCATGCCGAGAACAAATATATAAATAGGTGTGAAATAACTCTCGAATAACCCGGTGAACAAGTGTGGGATGACCAAGCCCACTTATATGATGACAGTAAAATCAATAGCAACAGAGTAATCACATGGTCCCCAGCAGGGATTTCTTAAACCACACACGTACTCTGGTATATGACCACTTTTACGAAAAAAAAATCACAAGTTGAATGTAATGAGATTCTTCCACGTAACGCACCCAAAAACTACACCAAAAAAAGACAACTAGCTGTAATTGTAATTCCCAAGACTTGGAGATTCTTAAGAAATGCATAACCAGTGAAAATACCACATGTGCACAGCAATGGATTGAAAAGCTCACCGGAAAAGTGCTTGGCCGCAGCCTTATCAAGAAGACCAAACTATTTCCAATCAACACTTGACTTATCCATGAATCAACCGAACTCAACATTATAATGCCAACAAATATCCGGGGTGGGACCACTATTTAATGGGACAAACCAGCCACAAATTTAAATAAAAAATTTAAGGATACAAACCAATCAAACAAGTCTACATTATAAAGAACAATGTGCATTAAACACTCATCACGCTAGAAATTCAAACTCAACCATGATACAACTTTATTCAGCTACCCATTCGACCTCCAAATCTGGAACATAGAATTTTCCAGCTCTTCCCTCCAATTATTAAATTCGGTCGATGACTCAACAAAGTGTCAATTACATCAACGGGCTGAGAATCATCGAGGTTCAAGAGGCTGGTCGCTGTTCACTTGTTGCTCCAATGGATCAACAGGCATTTCGGATCGAATGAAGTTGTGGAGTAGGAAACATGCCATTATTAGACGAATTTGAATCTTCAAAGGATAGAAGCTGGGACTAGAAAGAATTCCAAACCTTTTTTGAGGACGCCGAATGCACGTTCTATCACATTACGTGCTCTTGTGTGTCTCATGTTGAAGTGTTCGTGGGGATTTGCAGGGCGATCGGTGTTTGGACCCCACTCTTTCAAGTGATACCGAGCATCCTCTCAGACGGTGCTAGAAAACCTTCGTAATTAGCATATCCATTGTCGCAGAGATAGTAGTTCCCTAATAATTGATAAAATAAGGGCGAAATTGGAGTGAATATCAAATAGGTACAACTATGGTTCAAGAAAAGTAGAAAACATTATTTCATACCCTTTGGAACCTTGAGGCCATGGATACGTGAAACCGAATCTCGTAGGACTCGGGAATCACCGCTGATCCCTCCCACCTGTGGAGGAAGTAGACAAATCGCATTTCCGTGTCGCACACTCCTAGGACATTTGTGGATATACGGCTTTTTCGGGTTCTATATCTCGGCCTTTCACTCGGACTAACGTGGACATCGATGTATGTACCATCGAGAGCACCTAAACATCCCCGCATAGGACATAAGAAAGACTCGTGAAACGATGACAATATAAAGACAATCGATAGTTTTAATTTTTAATACTATTTTTTATTACCTTGAACCATTTCCATCGTGGATTCGCCGAATCAACGGGGACAGGGGTAGGTCTTACAAGAAACAGGTAGTGTAGCTTTAAAATAGCTTTCAAGACAAGGTGGACGTAATGGGAGACTGTTTGAGTTGACCTCGGTAGTCAAATTTAACAACTCTTTTTTTTTTTTTTTTGTGATGAGCCAAAACCCCTAAGAACATGGAAACTTGTTCTTCCACACACAAATACTTTTGGTTTCTAAGGCCTCCTAATTCCCGAAGTAAAAAACAAAGTCGTGCAAAAGTATTACGATCCATGCGGAGGTTTGCCACACATCGGGATTACCAAGCAAATACAATCTGCTCAAAGTATCAACTTGTTGGGAAATTTTACTTATCATAGAGTACGAACGCCGTGACGCCAAAGACATGATCTTACAACCCTATGTTGTTTATTCGTTATTATGTGAGCTATTATCATGCAAATAATTTTCCTCCGAAGCTTTATACGTTGAACCAATATGCACACAAACAATTTCATCACAAACCCACGGACAACATTGTAAACAAGAACTACACATGATTTCGCAATGGAATCGAACAATAAAAAGATAAAATAAAAATATAATCATCGAAATAGGACACAACAAAGGGCAAAGTATTCGGGACTTATGTATACATGCTTCAAACAACGTGCATCTATAGGAGAGCATCTCCATAGTTAGTTCTTCTTAAATTCGAATTTGTTACGGAATATAACGCATGAATTGCTAATTAAACAAAAAAACATGCCAAAGTTTATGCTAAATCGCATTTAACCGTATACAAACGGATAATATTCCAAGCTAATATTGACGCTGAAAACATCAAGGAGAGCGACTCGACGACCTCTATTCCTCAAACTTCAGTTGAATTGGAAGAATATTTACAATTTCGCACAAAACAATATAATCGGACGAAACAATTTTTTTAATATTGGAGAGCATCTCCATCAAAAAGACTCCAAGAAGATATTATGCTAAATCATACGAACATTTAAATAATTTAATTGGAGAGCATCCCCACCAAAATGGAAATAGATCGGCGTAAATTATAAACACTTACCGATCTTTTAGTTTGAATTCGATCTACCCAAGAGAACCAACATGCAAAGAAACAACGGACCAAGTTCAGAGGCTCTAGTTATCCTAAGAATGCGACCCGAAAAAGGGGGAAAAATTTCCGTCGAACTCGGGTAGAGCTGGGAAAGCGGCGCCATTTGTTGAAGTATTGCAGCAAATTTCTCGAAAATGTATCACACACCAAGTCGGGAACGAGGGTTATAAATTTGAGAAATGCTGAAATTTGAATTGGGACAAAAATTGAGAAGGGGAAGGGCATTACCGTCTCAAATAAGGAACTGTTCAACCGAGCTTAACATTGTAATGGGGGTGAGGGCGCATAAATTTTGATGAAATCAACAGCGTTTTGGAGGTAATATGGCTCCAATTCTTACCGGGTCATTGGAATAAATGATGGATCCTGTATTATTTTTATCCCCTACCAAGCAACATAAGCACTTGGTATAAAATGTGTATTACAGTCTTTTACCCCCTACCAAACACACCCTTAGAGTGCAAAGAAATTAACCCAATTTGACTAGTCAACATATACAGATATCTCCAATCAAAGTTGGAATTCCGAATTTGAGTAAAAGTCTAGTACTTTTTGTCCAATTTTTTATTTTTATTTTTATTTTTATTTTGAATTTCAAATGGTTAAATTAACCAACTCAAATAGCACAAATTCTATGGTTTTTTTTTAAAAAAAAGAAGAAGAAGAAGAAGAAGAAGAATTGCCATTTTAAATTAATGCGGAATTTTGAAATTTTAAGTAATTTTTCCTACTTTTTATCTCGAATTTTTCTCATACTTGATTATGATCTATTTCATGACCATGCAAATGACTAGCACGTTGAATACTAAAGTAACACAAATATGTAGTAAATACGTAAGTTGATTCATGCATGTATGCTTATAAGTTAGTATATATATGAAATTGTTTATGTATTTGGAAACTACAACGTTTTGATCATGGAGTGATCTGGTTGTTTTTATTTTCTTTATTTATTTTTTTAGAAAAAGGAAAAGATGTACTCCTCCGTCCCGCAACTATCTTCACACTTTCAATTTTGGTTCATTCCACAACTATCTTCACACCCTAAATTTGGAAGTAACACTGAATATCAATACCCTCACAATATCAATTTTATTTCAAAATGTCACTCTTACTTTATTCTACTTTATTCTCTCTCCTACACTTTATCTCATGCAACCACCTAAAATACCCTTACACTTTATTCTCTCTCCTACACTAATTTAAGTTTTCTTAATAAGCGTGCCTTTTTACAAATGAAGATAGTTTCGGGACGGGGAGTAATAGTAAAAGACTACAAGTCACCGATATTCAACTTTTACACCATTCCAAAAAAATCAACTCAAACAACCAAACACGAAACCTCACACTATCTACCTAACAAACATTTAATTGGGTTGGAAACTTAAATCATTTCCACGAGAAAATTATATTTTGGTTCCACGGGACACGGTCCCTCGCGATTTTGATCCCAAATGTGGAAGTTTTTGTCCAATTCGCAAAATTTCCACACAATACCCTTATAAATGCCGCAAAGATACCTCAAAACATTCATCAACATCAATTACTATTTTTATTCTGAAAAATAATATTGTTTGTGCATCATCCTCTTTCAACTGATCATCCTATAAAACTAGGCAACACGTATGTCTCTCTCTTCTAGATTTCTTGAATTTACTTGTGTCTCGCATGATCTGCGTTAATTAGTAAATCGTAACTCTTTAATTAGGCCAACAAAACAAATATTGATATGTGTCTTAGTGAGGAAATGGGGGTGTCCTATTAAAAGGAGGGTTAGAGAAATTATAATGTAAGGGTTCATATTTGTCGAGAAACCTTTTTAGTTAACTCGCTTTTATAAATATAACCTGACGTATATTGAAGAGTATCGTGGGTAATATACGAGAAAGAAGCTGCAAACGTGTTTTTCTTTTTAATAAAGTTGCATTTATATTTTTACGTTTTTAGACGGTTATTAGATAGTGATTAACCGCTCTACATAAATAAAGAAATTGCATTGTATCTTTCGTAACATTGAATAATGAATACAGAGCAATGAGCACGCTTTACCCTAATTTCCATCTACACAATTCTACATGGTATCGCTTGAGGTTAGTTCTTGGGATTGTGTTCCGATTAAGTGATTCTTCTCAATTTTTGTTTCAATTTGATTCTGGTTTTGCTATGCCTCCTCGCCGGAATACCGCGACTAATCGAATGTGCTTCAACACGAAGATGACGAAGGCTCTAGCGTCAATATCACTTCACAAAACTGGTAATTTCGAGGATAGCCCTTATTATCTTCACGGATCGGATCATCCAGGTTTGCTCTTGGTTCCTCATCCCCTTATAGGTAACGATAATTTCATTTCATGGAAGCGCTCTATGTTGATTACTTTAGGCGCTAAGATCAAGTTACTGATTTATTACCGGTCAAATGCCCATGCCTAATGAACATGATGCTTAATTTGCTATGTGGAAGAAAGTTGATTCCACTGCTTTGTCATGGATTTTGACTTCTCTTTCTAAGGAGCTTAATGCTACATTTGTGCACACCGAGACATCTAAGCGGTTATGGGATATTATTTGTCAAAGGTATGGGGAAAACAATGGACCTATGAAATACAAAATTAAGAGGGAACTTCGAACTCTCACCTGTGGTACTAGTAATCGTTGTTGAATATTTTAATAAATTCACTAAGTCATTGGATGAATTGGCTTGCGTTATACCGGATATACATTGTGATTGTGACAAAGGGCAAATTGTTGCTAAGGAATATATGGAGGATAGAGTTTACATGTTTGTTATAGGTTTGAATGAAAGTTATGACACTCTTAAGAATCAGTTTATGCTTCTTGAGCCATTACCTTCTCTAGATAAGGCGTTTTCCATGATTCTTGTTCTTTGAGAGACAGCGTTCCTTAAATGTTGTGTTTGGTGAACATCTCTGAGTCCCCAGACCGCCGCTAAATCAAATGTTCCGTACAAAATTAATATTGGAAAACAGTCCTTCTCACCTAATATTCCAGGAGGTTGGGCTGGAAATAAAGGGAAACCATTTGCTCGACCGACAAAGGAAGAGAGAGCGAAGTTGATTTGTGATCACCGTGGGGAACAGGTCATGAGATTGGTACATGTTTCAAAATTCATGGGGTTCCCGATTGGTATCGGGAAATGAAAGAGAGGAAATCAAGGTCTTTTGCTAATTTCACCGGGTTGTGATTCTCGCTTCTTCTCAAAAGGGTTTCTTTGATAATAGGCTAGCCGAGCGATCTACCGATTTTAATGCTATTCTTCAGAGCCTTCAACAAATGACTCAATTCATGAAAGAAAAAGATAAAGGGGTTGAACATCCTCCAGATTTTGCTCAGTTTGTAAGCTTTGCAGTACTACTTTGGATTTTGCCTTGTCATTTTTCACTAAAACGAGCAGGTGATAAATGGATTATTGATCTGGGCTAGCGAGGCCTATGTGTACAAATAAGGATTTGATGAGGAATCTAAATAAACTTCGAAGTGTCATTACGGTTTGCTTACCGGATGGCAAGAAGAAACAAGTAGAGTTCTCAGAGATGCCGTTATTTCTTCAGTATATTACACTAACAGATGTATTGTATATTCCATCTTTTAAATACAATCTTATCTATCACACAACTCTATTCTTCAATAGCCGCAAAGTGTATTTTTCTATCTCACTGCTGCTATATATAGGACCTTCGACCGAGAGGTGTCTTGGGATGGGGAGCTATATGGAAATCAGTACATTTTGACTACCGTAGGGACAATAAAGAGGAGCAACACCACCGTCATTTGTCTCTAGATTCTTGGCATCACACTCTAGGACATGCTTCTGTCTCTACCATGAAATATTTAGATTTTTGCATACAACCTTTAATAAGCTCGATGAAGATTCTATTAAGTCTTGTGAAATTTGTTTCAAGGCTAAACACCATCGTTTACCATTTGGTAGCAAAGTGATATAAAGACATCTGATTGCTTTGATTTGATACACATAGATATTTGGGGACCATGTAAAGAATCTTCAATTACTAATTCATCATATTTTCTTACTATAGTTGATGATTTTAGTCGTGCCACGTGGGTCTTTCTTATGCAGCATAAAACAGATGTTCATTTTATCTTGAAGAATTTTTATTGCTTGTTGAAAGACAATATGATAAAAAGATCAAACGGATACGCAGTGATAATGGTCTTGAGTTTTTGGGAACCGATTGTCAAGATCTGTTTAACTCACATGGGTTAATTCATGAGAAGACGTGTGTGTATACTCCTCAACAAAATGGAGTGGTTGAAAGGAAGCATAGACATTTGCTTGAGATTGCAAGAGTTGTTCTTTTTCAAGTGAAGTTCCCATTCGTTTCGGTCTCATCTTTGTTCTTATTCTTTGCATTTATCATCAATAGATTACCTACATCGCTTTAAACCTGGAAGAGTCCATATGAGGTTTTACATAAGAGGAAACCAGACTATTTACGCATGAAGCCTTTTGGTTGCTTGTCATATGCGGCAAATACTTTGCCTCACAAAACCAAGTTTGATCCTCGAGCTACTAAATGTGTCTTTTTGGGGTATGCTTTGGTCGAAGAGGTTATCAACTCTATGATATTGATAATGACAGATTATCATATCCAGAGATGTTACGTTTTTGAGCAGATTTTTCCTTTTTCCAAACAGTTGTTCAACCTTTTGTTGGTCATGATTCAGATGATTTATCTCGTATTCCTATGGTTTCAAGTCTTCTCACCTTGATGATTCACGGCCTTTAGGTCTTGAGCAACCCGTTCGCAGGAGTTCTAGACAACGTGCACAACCTCGCTTGGTTACAGGATTATACTTGTGAGGAACCAGCTCCGGGCCTTGGTCCCTCCCCTTCTTACTTAGCTTTTCTAGCTAACATTTCGATTAAAAAGAGCCAGTGTATTACTCGACGCCGCAAAACAATCTGCTTGGCAGGAGGCCATGCAACAGAGCTTCATGCTTTAGAATTGAACAACACATGGGAGCTTACTACTTTACCAAAAGGTTAAGCGAGCAATCGGGTGTAAGTGGGTTTATAAAATAAAAAGAAAACCCGATCACTCGTGGAACGTTATAAGGCTCATTTAGTAGCGAAGGGATATACTCAAGTGCATGGTGTGGATTATTTTGATTGTTTTAGTCCAGTGGCTAAACCGGTGACAAGTATGTGTTTTTTATTTCTTTGGCTACATTAAGAGGATGGGAAATTCATCAATTGGACGTTAATAACGCCGTTCTTGCACGGCCACTTGTCCCAAGAGGTATATATGCACTTACCTCAAGGGTATTCAAAAGGAGATTCAAATCAGTTTGCAGATTATTAAAGAGTCTTTATGGACTCAAACAAGCTTCAAGGAATGGAATATTGAATTGTGTTCCAAACTTAGTCTTTTTGGTTTGACACAACCAAAACATGACCACCGCTTATTTACCATGAATAAAGATGGTCATTTCTTGGCAATGTTGGTTTACGTTGACGATGTTTTACTCACCACTCCAACCCGCAGATGTTACATGAGTTAAAGGGCTTCTTGGATCAACAATTTACTATCAAGGACTCGGGGTTAGCAAAGTATTTTCTTGGTATGGAGATTGCTCGTACCTCCAAGGGCACATACTTGTGTCAAAATAAATACATCCTTGATATTGTTCATGATGCAGTTTTATGGAGTGCAAATCTGTCTCCACTCCCTTACCACATGGTATTTGTTTAAAAGAAAATGATGGTTCTCTCCTTTCTCAACCGGATACATACGAGAAGACTCATTGGTCGCCTACTCTATCTTAACATGACACGGCCTGATGTCTCGTATCACGCTCAATAATTAAGTCAATTTGTTAACAAGCCATGTTTCGCCATTGGGATGTTGCTCTTCATCTTCTTCGCTATTTGAAGGGTACTTCTTCGTTGGGTTTGTTTTACCCATCCGAGGGTTCTCTTTCTTTCCAAGCTTATAGCGATGCCGATTGGGCAACTTGTAAAGATACACGCTGCTCAATCACCGGCTATTGTGTGTTCTTTGGGGGTTCTCTTATCTCGTGGAAAAGTAAAAAGCAAAACCGTCTCACGTTCTTCCGTTGAAGCCGAATATCGTGCACTAAGTACTACTGCTTGTGAATTGCAAAGTGGGTTACTTATCTTGCCGCTGATTTTGGGGTGCATATTCCACTTCTTATACCCTTGTGGTGTGATAATAAGGCTGCTATCCATATTGCGGCGAATTTAGTTTTTCACGAGCGAACCAAGCATTTGGAAATTGACTGTCACTACATTCTTGATAAGTATAAAGAAGGCTTGTCTATCCTTCTTATGTGCCTTTAGGACATCGGTTGGTCGACTCCTTCACGAAAGTTCTTACAGGCTCTTCCTTTTGTTATATGGTGTCCAAGTTGGGTATGTGTGATTTTCATCACTCATCTCCAACTTGAGGAGGGTGAAGAGTATCATGGGTAATATACGAGAAAGAAGCTGAAAACGTGTTCTTCTTTTTAATAAAGTTGCATTTATATTTTTACGTTTTTAGACGGTTATTAGATAGTGATTAACCGCTCTACATAAATAAAGAAACCGCTTTGTATCTTTTCGTAACATTGAATAATGAATGCAGAGCATTGAGCACGCTTTACCCTAATTTCCATCTACACAACTCTACATATATCAACTCTTTATTTTTCACCGTCGTTTTCAAAACCGTTAGTCTAAGTAGCAAATATAAGTTCAAAATACACCAAAAAAATAGGAATCATGGCCATGATTTGACAAAAAATTTTGGTTGGAGAGTATATAACCAAATTTATCTACTAATTAATAAAATAAAATAAAAAATAACAATGAGTCTCAAGAGTCGCAGTAACACAAAAATCAACGCCTATGCAAAGCAAAGGACACCATTTAACATTCGTACGTACACATTTCGTACAAATTTTTTGCACTATTCGTATGTGCACAATTCGGGTAATTTGTGCATATTATGGATTGCTGAATTTTTGATAAGTTGTCAGCTAAGAATTGATGAAAAATCTTTGGTAATTTGTCTTTTAATTAAGGGTGTAACACCCCATTTTTAGAAAACTTGCATTTCATATTTTTTCCAATTTAATTATTTTACTAAGCATATATTAAATTTGTGAATTTATCCCATAGTTCTTAAAAGAAAGTTTATAATTTTTGCAATTTAAGAACTAATATTTTCAATGAAATTTTAAAGAGTTTTGCAAGGTAGTCTCATTGAGGAAATCGAGCTCAATTTGAGTTTATGAGGTCAAAGGTTCAATTCCTAGGTGTGGCAATTTATTAGATTTTATTTTAATTTTTGAGATTATTATATATATGAGTGAAGAATATCAACGACTCCACATTTCTCTACTCTCTTTCTAGTTTTCTCTCTCTCCCTTCTCCCACAAATAACTTTTCATTTCAATACAAGATTCAAGAGTGTTCTGAGGTAAGAGAAATGCAACATTTTTACACTCTTTTGCTTAAATGGGTTTTCAAATATATGTATATATATTGGTCATGTTTTTGAAATAATTTTTATCTTCTTCTCCCTTATTTCCTACAATGATTTAGTGGGTATATGTGATTAGATACACGCGGGAATTGATAAGTTTTTTTTTTTAATAAAATGCTATATATTAATTATTTATTTTTGTATTTTAAATTAATTCAAAAAGTTTTCCCACCTTTGTGTTAATTTTCGTTTAATAGCCGTCTCTTTAATCCTTTTAAGATTTCAGAAACTTCTTCTAATGTATCCGATACGTACATGGACAATATAAATTTTGTATTATCCATTCAAAAACTCATAAAATTATTTTTTTATTTATGTTATTTAGTTATTAATGAATGTTTCTTTTAGTTTTTGTTATGTTTTGTTAATTAAATAATAAGTTTGTTGTCCTTCAATCTAATTGATCATTGTATATTATTTATTTGTCTCTTTCTTCAAATCCTAATTTATTTTTAAATATTTAATATTAAATTAATGATACTAATTCATTTAAAAGTGTATAATTTATAGTAAACAAATAAACTTTTAAAATTATGAATCAATTGCAATGAAAACTTTAATATTTATTAAAAATTATAAATTATAAATTTACGAACACTTCTTTATATACAACATTTGTAGTGAAATTACATGTTTTTCCTTCATCATCCAAACAAAGTAATTTCAAACCACTCTTTTGCTTCACTCTTGAAATTGCAACATATAAATGTCCATGTGTAAAACCGGCTTTGGGAGGTATATGTTAGGATGTATACTATAAGCCTAGCTTTTGTATGAACATCTTTCTTGAGTATGAACATCTTTTTCATATGAGATTCATTATGATCAAAATACTTATTGTTTATGATTGTTATATATATCATTATTATGTTCAGATTAATCTATACCGTAGATAACATGGTGTGTGGTGTCACACGTAAGATCATGTTATCGGTGCCTTATAGATTGTAAATAATAGCTCACAACCAAAATGGATTTGGACAAATCATTGGAACGGTTGTAGTGTAATTTGGTATTAGTCTATCTTGACTATAAAGTTACACTAGTACATTTTGTATGTATTGAGCAGGACCATATGAGGTTGTTCAATTTGTACCGACTATATAAAAGAACAAGACCTCTCGTTGTTATGGATGTACGTCTTCTTAATCCCTATATAATAATGGGCACGTGTACTCAATATATGTTTCTTTGATTTACCAATGGGTGAGATTTATTAAATCAATAGGCTCGGTGAATTGGGAGATAGCATTGTTTATATGGTGTGTCATTGATTATAGAAGGAATCCGTGTCCTAATTATTTAGGATGATGATGTCCCCTTGAGGAGCTCATAAAGATTATTATGTAAACCCCGCAGTGGATTTAATCCGACATAATAATAAAGATGAGTGGTACTACTCTTGGAATTAGATATAAATTAATTAAGTTGTCAAGAATTTAATTAATTTATGGACATTCGATATCTTAAACACGGGAAATAAACGTACACATAATAAAGGAGCCCATATAATAATATGGGATTAGGACGGTAATTCAATTATAACTCTTTAGTGGACTCGAGTTATAATTGATGGGCTTAAGTAAAGTGTTCGGATCGAACACGGAATATTTAGGCCCATCGGGAGGCCCAACCCTAATTCCTCCTTAGGGTCCCTGTTGTAGCCTATAAATAAACCCTAACATCGCAGTCTCCAGCGTGTGAAAAAACGTGAGATCGGAGGGAGGCGGATTCTGATTCCTTGGAGGATCGTCGACCACTCGACGTCCAAGGGAAAGGGATAGGAATACGGCGTAAGACCGTGAGGTTCGAGGCTCATCCTTCGATCGCAGATTCGACCTTAGAACTGGTTTGTCTTCACCTATTACGGTGAATAAAGGTACAATTCTTTCCGCTGCGTTTGTGTGATTATGATCCCGAGTCGATATTTTCTTAGAGTCGGCGATCGGTGGTTCCAACCGATACACCCACCGTTGAAAGAGATTGACCTTGACTCTTGTTAATAGTCATTGCGAAAGACAAAAGAATTGGAAATTGTCTTCTTTGAAATCTTACAGTGATGTCCGATCTCGATGTACTCAAAATCATTCGTGGAATGTAGACCTTACTTCCAATGTTCCTTCCAGATATTATTTTGGCCTCTATTATATGTTTTCCAAGCTTTGTTGTTATCAATCTTGTTCCGTTGCATAATCCGACTTTTTGATCAATGTTCCTTAGAAGCATTATTGGAACACCTACCTTTAGAATCAAACGATGATTAGGTAATCCGGTAACACCTAATAGAGTTCAAATAATCAATGGAGTACAATTCTTGATTTTTTCGCATTTATCCTCTCCGCTTGGAACACTATCGGAACTCAAGTACTCGACTTCAACCCCGGGTATCAATCCCATAATCTTGTCATTAATAGATTCAACTACTTTATGAGTTGGTGCGAGAATTGCCCTATCTTCGAAATATTTTTCATTACAAAATTGATCGGCGATGGATGGGTATATGTTGTTCACTATAGCAACAATTGGATCATTTTGTGAAAAAATGAGATTTTCTTACGGAATCTCAATTTCTCGCAAATCCACTATCGCTTTCTCCGATTTTTCCATCTCCAACTTCCAAAATCCATTTTGAGAATTCAGCAATCTCTTGAGATGTTGCGTTTGTCGATAACTTGGATTTTGCAACCTCATGTTCTTGGTCAATTTTAAAACCTTGCAATAATTCCAAAGATATGATGAGTTGATCGTCGAGTACACAATATCCTCCCTTGAACCTTTAGGTATCACTGGGAGAATTTGTCTAAAATCTCCACCTAGTACAAATGATCTTCCCACCAAATGGCAAATTAGATGTTGATCCATCGTAACATCTCATTATATCTTTCAAACTTCGGTCAAGTGCTTCAAAACAATGCTTATTAATCATGGGTGCCTCATCCCATATTATCACCGTGCTTTTAAAATCAACTCCGATAAGTTTGAGCACGGTGTTATATTACATGTTGATGATTCATCAATGTTGATAGGTATAGCAAATCTTGAATGAGTTGTGCGTCCTCCAGTAGCAAGAGAGATGTTATTCCACTTGAAGCCACATTTAATACAATGTGTCCTTTTGATCGCTTATTATTGACAATGTTGACCATATGAATGTTTTTCCTGTACCACCAAATCCATAAAGGAAGAACATTTCACCAAGATTCGACCATGTTGCTTCAAGAATTTGTACGTAAACACCTTTTGTTCGGTGGTTAACTTGGAGAATAAGGTTGCACGCTCTGCCTCAACACTTGATCGATCATAATTTAATTCCTCTTGTATGAGGTTATTATGACCTTCGATGACATGGATTGATCGGGAAAAGGCATTGTCTCAAATCTTTTTAGAGTACTCCCATTCTGCAAAAGTTTTTCAATCTCGATTAAAGTATAATTCTTCGAGTTCCTCTTGAGTAGCTGCAAATCTGAAATACATTTGTTATAAACTCGTTACATTTTATTACTTGTTAAAAATAATACTAATTACGTATATTATAGATTTATGGTCGGTTAAATGCAAAAATTAAAATAAAAAACAATTATTACTATAATAGAAAGTTCTTTTAATTTATAATATATACCTGGCATGTTTAAATTTCTCCTTTGTCTTTTTAATATATCATCGTAAAGACACTCCCAAGTCTTATTAAAGACAACTTCCGGAGAGGACATGCTCGACGAAAGAAGAAGTATAGCAAATAAATTTCGCATGTAATGTGCAGATGCCCAATAACTTGCCTCCAATATTCCGTCCACATATTCTCTATCGTCATTTAACAATCCTAATGAATAGCAAGCATCCTTGAAAGTATGATACAAAACTCCATCCACAATCCTTATTTCCTCATGACACATTGCACCTTTAGTGTGTGGAATGAAGTAACCCCAGTAATGACGTTCTCCAAAGACTGGAGGAACATAATGCGCCTTCCTAGTGAGAATCCTTTTTCCCTTGGATGCCATTTACGTTCTTTATTGTTCCACACAAATTTTGATGGAAATTCTAAATAAGTAAGTTTTCTCGCCTCGTCATATTCTTTTGTTGCATTCCATCCATGCGAGAAACATTGATTGTTGTGTTGTTGTTCTATCAACTACATCATCAATACAATCATTATCATCAAAAACAACACCTTGTTCGCTGAGGAGATGGAAGGTAAGCCTCGTACTACGGGAACCTGAAGTGTATTTCATAGCCCATTGTTCGCCAAACGGCTTCGCATGGTGAAATATATCGGCATGTAATAAACTCAAGTATTTCATCTTTTGATTTTCCATCTGAAGCACCTTCTCCGATCCGAGTAAGGTTTGCAGTCACTTTATCGGGGCCCTTGTAATGTACTTGAAAAGATATTTGATGGATTTATTTTTATTGCACCACTCAACGTTTATATGTGCTTGATATCTGCACAATAAAGTTGAATTGTATGGAACAACAAATCTATTATCCAATTCAACATCTCCTTTAATAAGCTGTGACACCATCATTTCTTCTCTTGTACAATGGATATCCATCTTTATCAATGATTGTTTTTTCCTTATACCGCTTGGAGAAAAATTTAGAACATTTATTTCTAACCATGCAAGGAGCGATTCTTTTTGCATTCCCACACGGACCGTGCATCATGAATTCCTTAACCAGATCGTGCAACTTGATATCTTCATTTCTATTTGGAATTTCAGCAGAAATTATCCGATCAACCTCATTTCTTTGTAGGAATTTTGTGCTTACTATGTAGAAAGAGTAGAATGTGTGCATGTGGGAGACCACTTTTGAAATTCAACCGTATATATCAACTTTG
The DNA here is from genome assembly GCA_030762865.1 of Paraleonurus japonicus. NCBI lineage: Eukaryota > Viridiplantae > Streptophyta > Magnoliopsida > Lamiales > Lamiaceae > Paraleonurus > Paraleonurus japonicus. Next base: position 29,808,944 of record CM061060.1, read on the forward strand.
CATGATAAATAATTAAAATTAAATCTTGTTGAAGACTTTTGAGAATAAAAACTATGTATTTTCTACATAATAAAAAACAAAGGTAAATTTGTAAATGCTTACGTGCTTCTCTCCAAATACTTGATGTTCTTTAAAGTTTTTATAAGATGATCAAGCTTCATTTTGAAGATCCGACATAGAATATCCGTCTGTCTTCCGATTTAAGACCTTTGTTGTTCAGCAATCTCGTTATCTCCGGCCACTTGGGATTGCGGGTGAGCGTGATGAACAGATCGGGGTATGAGTACCACTTGCAAATAGCCATGGCGTCTTGAAAATTCTGAACCATGTATCGGGGCCACCTGTGTATGATGATGGCATTATTCTCTTTCTGAAGAAGAAGGGTTCGTATCACCTCTATGAACTGCATCAGCTAGATTTACATACTTATCAGCTCTCAACTTAACTTGATTGTTTCGATGTATGAAAGTCTTTCTCGATTCAATCATGGTATAAACATCAACCAAAAATTGTTGGAAAAGCCTTCTAGAATGGAATAATGTATTAGCTTCATTATGCCGTTCATGAATACGATATGCAAAGAACTCACGCATTGTGAGTTTGACTCTTTTCGGAGGTTGATGAAGCATCCTTATGCTCGATTCCAAGGCGATAACCATCTTCACCATACGGGAACAATAAAGGATATTGTAGTGGAACGTAACACGGATGTAGTTCACTTATGTATTGTAGATCCCCATCTTGTGTTTGTAAAACAACATCCCTTGGTTTCATATTAAGATCAATGTCTCCGAATGAGTGCCGCAACCTCGAGATGCTGTTGGAAGGTTATGTGTCCTACCATCCGATGATGCAGCTTCGATCAATTTCAATCTCACAGTTTCCGTTGTGTTGGTTGTTGAAACCGCTCTCTTGCGGTACGAAATTGAATGGCAAAAGGGTTGTTTTCGTCAAGCATCCTCCTTATAGCCTCAAGAATTTCATTGTCGAGTGTTCCAATTGTATCACTCACCGTACCACTATTAACATATAATTAATAAATTTATATTTAATAATAAACACAAATAATAAACAAAATTTAATTTATAAATAAATTAATTATTTTCATTTTTTAGTTATATATCAATTAACATTATTTAACAAAACAAATAAATTTATAAATTAAAACTTAAATTATGCTAACCTGATTGCGGATACTCTGTTTTGGATTTCGTTCTCGGTGTCATAAATGTACAAATGAGCAAATTTGGGTTCCTCTCCATGTTCGGGCAATAAACTACCAATTTTATGGTAATTTGCACCTTTTATTTTATATATGTACGGTGCACCACCCCTATTGATCGTAGTATCTTGTTTGCCACACATTGATCTAAAAGCTGAACATCATGTTGTACGCTTGAATGTTTGCAATAAATTTTTGCTCCTTGCATCTGTACCAAATATCGGGTCCTTAAGCGGTTGGGGTGGTTCAGTCAAATTGGGCACTTGTACCTTTCCATTAGCACAACAGCTTCTTGAATTTTGGCGGAATGATTTTTTTCTTCTTACCACTTCTCTCTTCATACCACATAAAAGCTCCACAATACATACATTTGTATGTAGGATCACCAAAGTCTTCATATCCTGTTTGATAAGTGTATGAAATAAATATTATAATTTAAATAAATTTATATAATTGTTTCTGAATTAAAATGCAATTTTACCTTGAATATAGGCTGAATGAAGATTATAATTCATTTCTTCATATCCATTGTGGTGTTCTCTAGTATCTAAATTGAACATTATAAATACATCAGAGATGCATATGTATAATATTTGATATGCATAATTATATTTCGTAAAATGGAATTATTTTTAAAAAAATCGTATATGCCTATCATTAAAACACTTTTATTTCTAATAGATGTGTGTATTCAGTGTAATGATACATCTTCCTGGAATGTTATGTTTGAGTAACTGAACTCATTACTCTTTGTGGTTATTTAGTTCGATTCTTGAATAGTTGATGGTTTACAATTGTCTTCTTTTTATCTTTATATATTCATGATGAGTATGCACAAATATTTCATGATGTATATAAATTTTATGATAAAAAAATGATGCATATTTAAATCCACTTTATGATTACTAAATTCTAACTGTTAAATTTTTGTAATATTAGTAATTGGTAAATATCTCAATTTTTTTTTGTTTTGTAATTTATAAATGATGTAATCATTAAATATATATATATATATATATATATATGTAATTATTGTATGAATTTTTAATTTTTAAAAAATATGTAGTTAGGACTTACCAATTAAACCAACATGTTCATGTTGTCGGGATGATGAGGCACCTGAGTTGATGTTATGATGATTATTCAACTGACTTCTGAAGCTTCCTGTTTATTTAATATGAAAATGTGATTAAAAACATGTTACTATTGTATTGAATGAATAATGAATTAAATATAAGTTTTATTATTACATTTTTAGTAATTAAATAATTTATTATAGAGCAGATTAATCATATATATATTTTTTTAGTGTAATCATAAATATTTTTATTAAAATATCTCCATTACACGAAATATATACCAAATATTAAAATAATTGCAATAGTTTTAAACCAATACATATAATTTGGTTATAAAATTTCTCAAATATAGTTTACTTACTTATGTTGGGCATCACTGAAGTGATCACCATGTTGGCATGTGTATTGGGGGAGCTAGTTTCCACTGTGTATATATAAAACAATCATTGGTTAATTATTCAGTAGAAAACACTACAAAAAAATAGTTATTTCTTGTGGACTTACCAACGGATTACGCCGGTAAAACTGGTCATCCGTTGGTATTTTTCTTGTCACAAAAATACCGACGAAAATTAATTCGCCGGTAAATACCGATGGATATTAAATCGATATTCCGTCGGTAATTACCGAAGAACCTATTCCGTCGGTTATTACCAACGAATATTCGTTGGAAAATACTGTTAAAAATTCACAGTATTTTGTAGGTAAATCTGAAATTTGAAATTCCGACGGTATTTATCGGTATTTGTGACGGAATTTGGTCCGTCGGTATTTCACAATTTTTTTAGTGAAATATGTGTCTCTTTAGGAATTAAGTACGTGCATTATCTAATATATGAACTTTTATTTATCTTACAATTAGTAATATTAGGAAAAGGTGTTCTGAAGCAACGGTTTGAAGAATGAAAATTAGTTGAAAAAATTTATGTTATTTACTTAACCATAGTTAGTCATAAATAAATTAAAACATTTATATAAAATGAAGAATTGTTCATTTACCTCTTGAGGCTTTTAATCTCTTATTTTCCAACTTCTGCTTCCTATTGCTTCTCGCAATTTTCGCCATTTCTTTTTCTAATCATGGGCTCTTGATCTATTTAGTAGAACAAAAAGGAAAAAGTTGAATGAAAAAATTCAATTATATTTATTTTCAACCACGACAAATTAATATGCAACCACCATATGACAACGTAAAAGTTTACTAACCACGACAAATTAATATGCAACCACCATTTCTTTAACCATGTAAAAGTTTATTCAACCATTTCAACTTTCACAAAAGTTCCACACATTAACTAAAATTGAGAAATTTTTTTTTTTGGTTTCATAACTTGTTGGGTCTCCAGTTTTGGTCCTAAAAATTATCTGCTCAATTTTGGTTCCATAACTTTTGAATCTGTTCAATTTTGGTCTCATTTTCACTTTGGTAAATCTTAAACGACGCCGTTTTTTTATCACGTGACGTGGAAATTTATCCAATTTTGGTCTCTTAACTTTTGAATTTGTGCAATTTTGGTCCCAATTTTCATTGACACGTGCATGTCACATGACATAAAATGACGTTATTTTTATTTTCCGGTAAAAATGGGACCATAATTGGACAAATTCAAAAGTTATGGGACTAAACTGGTTAAATTCAAAAGTTGTGGGATAAAAGTTGGATAGATAACTTTTTGGGACCAAAACTGAATATCCAATAAGTTATGGGACCGAATTTATTATTGTCTCACTAAAATCTTAAAAAAGCATGTACGTTTTAGTTAGCAGGGAAACATATTTGTTTTATATATATTTTTTCCCTATTAATATTAAGTTGCATAAAATGGTTAGTTATAACATAATCTAGTTATGATCCAATCATGAAATTTACCAACTAAATCCAAATGTACTTGCGTAATATTTGTGTATTATTTATCAATGAATATATTGTCATAATGATAGGTATTTATAAAAAATTATGAGACACATAGTTCGTCTGTGTATATAGAAGTCATGACCCCCAGTTCTGATCTTTGCTCCTCAAATTACTTGAAATCCATTAAAATACGTAGAAAAATAAATTGTTTTAAAATTCTAAATTGGTTTAAGGACATGGAGAGTCTAGCTTATAATTACTTTAGTGCTTAGTCCGAAATACATATATTATTTTTTCAATGAGTGATAATTTTTATTCAGTCGCAAAATATAAATTAATAAAGAAATCATAAATATTTACTAACCAACGGTAGGTAGACCAGCACGTTTTCTTGAAATAATCATTTTTCTCATCCTTCTTGCATTTCGAGCTATATTGTCTTCATTTGTGTCACAGAAAAAAATTATGATTAGATGGCAATTAAAATCTCTCTCTCTCTCTCTCTATATATATATATATCATTGTTCATTCATTTTATGGTTTTCTTTTTTATAGAATATGCAGTGATCTAATAACATGAGCTAAATATAAGAAAAAATAATAATAAAACATCTTTCAATATAGAATCTTTTATGCTAAAAATTGAAATATTAAATTTTGATTACATAATAATACTTAATAATGACATTTGTGATTTAATTTAAAAATCATGTTTGGAGTAAAGGAAATAATGAAATTATTTATATATATTAAGGATAGTGAAGATTCTAGATGATAATAATTGATTTATTTTGATTTAGTTAATATGTATTCATAATTGTACATATCTTCCTTGTGCAACAATTATGTACTTGTATATATACACTGTAATCTTCAATATCCTTAATTATTTAATTATATTAAAAACTAAAAACTGTTTATAAGTTATAAGATCATCATAAACAAAACACGATTATACATTTGTAAACTTCTTGTTTGAAATGTCACATAATGTACGTGTAGTCTGGTTCGCATCACTTGAAGAACCTAGAATATTTTTACAATAAATACAATCAAATTATTTTTTAATTTCTTTCAAATTTAATATCTTATTTTAATTACATTATTTAGAATAAACAAACCTATTTTGTGTCTTTGTATGCTACCATTGCAACTTTCGTTGTCCATCCTTTATACAAATGGAACGGAAAAAAGTATACATTCACGGTTATAATTACTTACAATATGGTTTTGATAATATAAATATAAACATAGATACATTATAATGATAGCAATATTTTAGTTCATACTCACGACATTTTCTATATATATGCAAGTTTCATATGGAGTTTAACAATAGGAGTTTGTATATATCTAGTGTGCATCAAATTCACGAACAATATATACGGTTACGTACTCAAATAGACACGATAAGCAAATGTTGTTATTAGTTACATATATGCCAAATAATTCAATAATTAATTTTTTTATAGTGATCACTTGTTTTAACGGAAGAATTAAATTTCATTCACCACATACGCCCTTATTCTCACATACATGCATCTTCATCAAAACCCACAAAACTTTTTAATTTTGTTAAGGTTAAGTTTTTCAATATATATATGATGCAGCGAATCAACATCATGATCCACAATATTGTTCACGGTGTTGCAAGATTTTCTTAATCCGTTGATATAACCATATAGATGCTTAACATGATGACTTTTAAACACTGAAAAATTAAGGTTTATATGCAACTTACCCGATAAAGGCCCTCTGGATAAGTTACACTATGAAATAGAAGTGCAGGAAAAAATGATTTTCTCACAATTTGTGTGTTTAGTTTTCAGTGGACCGAGGCGTACATAGCGAGTTTCTTGGCTTCTCTGTATTCTTTCGTGTCTTCTTGCATTCAATTTCACATAAGTCCCGCAGTTTGAAATCGATCTTAATACTATGGCTTCCTAAATAAGAGAGATTTGACCAAAAAAATATCATCAACACTTTGTCAAAGGAGTGACACAAAACCTATTCATTCTAATCAATAAGAGTTCAAAATATATATATATATATATATATATATATATATATATATATATATATACATCTTATGACAAATCTGAAAAATATGATGATAATTAAATTGTAAGGAAGATTACCTGTATGAAATGGTGAGCTGGGCGTATACTTCTATTTACATGATAAACTTTTTGTTAATTCATTCTATGAAAGATAGAACTATAAAAGATAAGCACTTATAATATTTGGTTTTTAAAACAAAAATACTAAAAATATTTAGAGATTTACTTGATTGAGCATAATTCAAGGTAATAATATCCATATATTAATGGTGGTAGTATAATGACATTAGATGGGATTGATGAATTAATGATATATTTATGTGTGATTTGTTCAATTTTTGCACTATTGTTCAATACCTAATTTGGATTCATTCTAATTATTTATAAAAATAAGAAAATTTTATTAGCAGTTGTTTTATATGTCGTTAATTTTTGTATAAATTTTATTTTTTCATTAAATGAAATGAATCATATTGAAAATATTATTAGAATATTAATTAATTGTAGTTATTTAGAATTATCAATCTGTCTAAATTTTCTATAAATTTACAGATAAATATCTTAGTGAATTGTGTAAAAATTCTTTTCCAGAGAAATAATTTGTATGTGCCTCAATTTGATCATGTATGAACTAATCATTGAATAATATGATAATACTTTTAAGTTAAAAATACAAATTTCCGTGAATATGGTAGACATAAAAAAAGATGTATGAAGATGGTGTAATGAAAATAATTGTTGCATCTACTTTGAAAAAAAAGTTAGATTTATTTTTTTAAAAAAATAAATATTGAAACCATTGTAAATAATATGAATATTTCAATTAGAAAAGACGATTAATTCATATTTATATATACATTGTACTGAGTATATGTACTTTCACTTACCAGGTGTGTTATTTACATTATTTGTGTTATAGACAAATGAAAGAAATAAATCTATTTTAACATGGTAGAAAGAATTTGATTTTAAGGACTAAAAGTATAAAATATTATCAGCACCAACATTTACAGTGACACGTTAAGAAAACAATGGTCAACGAATGGTGAATAGATTTGGAATTCTTTTGGATATTATGACTATAATAAATATTTGAATTTTAGTCCTTTATATTCTATTGCGGTTAATTATATTAAAAATCATATTAAACACTACAGAGTTAAAAATTTATTATTTGAGCCTTAAACATTTTAAAAGCATATAAATGTGTGAATCAGTATAATATAAAATATAAATATTGAATATATTGGGTTTAATAAATTTATGGTATAGTAATCACCTAATTGATTACTCAATAGGAAATGTGACTACATTGTTGGACATTTTTTTTTTAAATCGGGCTAATAACCAGATAAAACAATTTAAATTAAGAAATTAATTTATTGTATGTCCTCTAAGTTGATACAAATTTGGCCTCAATCGTTTGTCCAATTTGAATTTGGTCCTGTAAATTTAAATTCAAATTCAAAATAGGCAAACAATCAGGATCAAATTCAAATTTGTGTAGACTATATTAAAATTTAATCTCTGAAATTTAAAAACTGACGTGTGAATAATCAAAGAAAACATAAAATTTAAGAAACACCCAATACTAAGAAAATCATCAATTCATTCATCCATAAATTTATTCATCCGTAATTTTTTTATACCAAACATTATTGTCAACTTAAAAACACACCAATATCCAAATACTAAAATCACTCCAAAACACCAAGATAAAAGTAATTTCAAGAAAACAACTAATCAAATCTTCAAGATTCGTCCTTTTCAATCTTAATTTTCACTGTTCTCTTAGATGTCGACATTTGAGGTTCAATGTCATTATCTTCATCCAGCGCCACTTCATCATTGTTATTTTTTCTCTTCTTGACGGGGGTTATCTCAACACAATAAGATTCTTCATCATCGCAAATGGATGACGAAGTTGCCTGTGTACATATATTTTTAAAATAATTAAATTTTCTCATTTTTTAAATATAAACTTACGTGAACTCATTATTCAAAATTGAAATATACCTTATCTTTAATTGAGCATTCATAATGAACATCACTCTGAGTATTAGACTGCATGCCACACTAAAAAAATATTTGTTTTTGACGACATCAATATAAGAAATAATATAACAATCGGTAGTAAAGATTGGATAAAACAAACATTATTCAAAATTAGTACCTTAGATGAACAATCCTTATGCTCAATTTTTTCTATCAACTTTTGATCGATGAAAACTTCATAACAGTGTATGCATTCCATCCTTGAGTTAAGTTGTATTTTGAAACTTCAAATCGAAACATGAATTTTCTTCCAATTAACTCTTCAAGCTCTTTTGGGAATGTGCCGCTTAACCCTCTCTCGTATTGCAACAAAAAATATCAAGAGAAATAGTGTATTATAATTTTTTGAATTATTTAATATTAGTTTATAATTACTCTCTTTATAACTTAAATGTAAACTACATTTATATAAACTCTAAAATTTAACATTAATAAAATACCTGAATATATTATGCGTAAAATTAATAATGATAGTCAATATATTTAATTTAATAAAATAAGAAATTATTGAAATGTATACATAATTTTTTAGGATCAATGAATTAATTTTTTAAGATTTAAATATTACCTTTTCAAGATCATTACGTATGTCCAACGCTGTTTTACCAATTATGCTAAACACCTCTCTGTCAAACAAAACTAAAGAAGTAGAACCAGTTGAATCTAGCACACGAATTTGCAATTTGAACTGTTAGAATTAATTTTTGTTAGTTTTAATTTTTATTAATTCCCAAAATATAAAATTATTACCTTGTGTCTACGACATTCAATGATTTATCACATGCAACACATGCTTTCTTCCCACCATCTTCATACACCTTTTGCGACATCTTGGGCATGCTTCATAGTACCAATTGTACTCGGTTTCAATTTTGTGGCATTTGGCAATTACCACACAAGTAACATTCCTTTAAAAACAAATATTAATAAATAAAATAAACAATAAAAATTAATATAATAAAATGTTGGCAAAAGTTATAATACCGTAGTCACCGATTAATATCAGCTAGACACATAACATCATCTTCTTCCGTGAAATCATCATATGCCGAAGAGCGGAACGTTGACTATGAATTGAAAATGTCGGTGCAGAATTTTTATAAGAGCAGCTTCCAGCCTTAGATCAAAATATAAACTAAATCATTATGAGAAAATACGGTTTATGGTACGATTACATCAATTTGTTAGCTTTTCAAAGAACATTACTTCGCTTAAAATCGTGAACCTCGGGTTTATCTCCATTGATAATCAGTCTACTCGCGAACATAGAATTTGATATATTCTTGTCTAATATACAAAAAAATTTAATTAATAACTTATTAATAATAGACATACATGGGATGTATTTCACATGTTAAAAATAAAGATTTACACCTATTCCGCGTTTGAACTTTTGCATATTGAAGGATGATTATCATTGGTTCATCTGGTTGATCTTTCTTGTATGCTAGAAGTTGCTCATAAAAACCCTCCCAAAGTGTACATGTCATTTGAGTACGCCTAATATAAATTGAATACTTTAAATATAATAGATTGTTAACATATTATTAAGTAATTCAACGAAATAAAAAAGAAATATTACCACTTGTCCTCAATTTCAATATCTAATTTGTTTACCATCAAACTTGGACTAACTTCGACAGCACAATTTTGCCAATGTGCACAACAAATCCAATTATATCTAGAAGATTGAATAAAACAACATTAATGAATATGAAACACGGATTATGAAACATATATAAAGATTTGTAATAATAAATAATTGAATACATTATATAGAATAAATATATCAAACCTCGAAGAAACTTGTCTTCATATCCTTTGTTTGCGCTTTTATTTCATCAAATGAAATAAATTCATACTCAGGATTAGCCAATACCAAAGGGGAACACCGCTGAACATTGGTATGAAAATGAATATTCAGCTTGTAAGGATGCATCGTGCCATGATTCTTTCCAAATTTTTGATCTATCCCAAAGTTTGATAATATATAAGACTGTCCCTCCTTAATTATATTTTCAAACTTTTTGATAAGGGATTTCAATCGAAGCCTGAATTTTTGTTCCCTATAATGATTATAGTAATACAAATTAATTTATAAAAAATAATTACTTTAAAATATATTTTTTTAATTAATATATTTGCTTACATTTTCATCACTTAGAATCATCTCGTAGTTGCTCTTGTTTAGATTCTTGATTTAACACCATCCAAGAACGTATGACTTTAACCTTTAAAGTCCAAGTTTCTTTATCGGGAGTAATAGTACTTATTGGGTCAAATTTTTCTCCATTCTGCATAACACGATAAATATGTAATCAAAATAATTATGTAATTAGAGTATAACTATATACGAAATAAAAAAAAATTCACCAATATGCATAAATTATACAAAGACACTTTTAGGTGTGTTATTTTCATTCTTTCACTTACTGGTGTGTTATTTACATTGTTTGTGTTATAGACAAATGAAAGAAATAAATCTATTTTAACATGGTAGAAAGAATTTGATTTTAAGAACTAAAAGTATAAAATATTATCAGCACCAACATATACAATGACACGGTAAGAAAACAATGGTCAACGAACGGTGAATAGATTTGGAATTCTTTTGGACATTATGACTATAATAAATATTTGAATTTTAGTCCTTTATATTCTATTGCGGTTAATTATAGTAAAAATTATATTAAACACTACAGAGTTAAAAATTTATTATTTGAAACAAACAAAACAAAGATGTTAATAATAATATATATAATATATAATATATAATATATATAATAAAACATGTATATAAAAATAAAAATCATAAATGAATGCATAATTAGATATACATCCAAATGCATGGAACGGTGAATAGATTTGGCAACAAAATTGTTAACATTGATTCACAAATAGCAGCAGCAGTAGTATATATATATATATATATATATATATATATATATATATATATATATATATATATATGTGTGTGTGTGTGTGTGTGTGTGTGCGCGCGAAAAGATATATGATATATGGTAAGATATAAAATAAGATGCATAAATCATACTAATGAAGAGATTTAACTTGTAGAATATTGTTTGTAATGAAAATGTAAATGATGATGGAGTGACAAAATAATGCAAATTACTTGTATTTATAATGAAAAATTTACTTTTAATTAAGTATGTAAGAAAAATTGTTAATGAATCCCAACAAAATTGTTAACATTGATTATTCATTCCTTGCAAATTTGCTTTCTTCATTGAAATTTTTAAGAGCGTCCATGATTCTAGTTTTTATAATTAATACTGGATACCATTTTAATAATATATAATATAATAAATAAATCTATTTTTACATGGTAGAAAGAATTTGATTTTAAGGACTAAAAGTATAAAATATTATTAGCACCAACATATACAGTGACACGGTAAGATAACAATGGTCAACGAACGGTGAATAGATTTAGAATTCTTTTGGACATTATGACTATAATAAATATTTGAATTTTAGTCCTTTATATTCTATTGCGGTTAATTATAGTAAAAATTATATTAAACACTACAGAGTAAAAAATTTATTATTTGAGCAAACAAACAAAACAAAGATGTTAATAATAATATATATAATATATAATATATAATATATATAATAAAACATGTATATAAAAATAAAAATCATAAATGAATGCATAATTAGATATACATCCAAATGCATGGAACGGTGAATAGATTTGGCAACAAAATTGTTAACATTGATAAATCATTCCCTTCAAATTTGCCTTCTTCTTTGAAATTTTAAGAGTGTTCCATAAATCAAGATTTTATAATTAATATATACCATTTTATATATAATATAATAAATAAAAATAAAACATATATATATATATATATAATATATATAATATAATACAGTGAATAGATTTAGAATTCTTTTGGACATTATGACTATAATAAATATTTGAATTTTAGTCCTTTATATTCTATTGCGGTTAATTATAGTAAAAATTATATTAAACACTACAGCGTTAAAAATTTATTATTTGAGCAAACAAACAAAACAAAGATGTTAATAATAATATATATAATATATAATATATATAATAAAACATGTATATAAAAATAAAAATCATAAATGAATGCATAATTAGATATACATCCAAATGCATGGAACGGTGAATAGATTTGGCAACAAAATTGTTAACATTGATTAATCATTCCCTTCAAATTTGCCTTCTTCTTTGAAATTTTAAGAGTGTTCCATAAATCAAGATTTTATAATTAATATATACCATTTTATATATAATTTAATAAATAAAAAATAAAACATATAAAACATATATATATATATATCATAAATGCATATTCCATATATAACCAAATGCATAGAATCACTCTATTTCAAAATAGAGGATTTTAGAGGGTTGAGGTAGATTGACAAATAGTAGTGTATAAGATGTTAGAAGCCCAAAGATGTTCTTTTGGCATTTGGTTGAATGATATGTTTGATTATATATGTTCAAACATGAATATGTGAACTATATAGTGGATTGCATGTTGACTATATGGTTGCATGTGGGTTTTGATGCATTTTTAACTAATGATAAATTATTAGGGTTTTCCATAAGGGTTGTTGATGGTCTTTTGATATTTAAAATGAGTTGGGTGCCCCAACTATGCTTCAAAATGTATAAAATTTGTTGTTGGAAATTGCTATGTAATTGCATGTTAATTTCGAGTAGTGATCTGGCCTTCTTTTGAATGAATTTTCATAAACCCGTTTTCCACAATGTGATTCTGGAAGTCTAGAATATGAGGTAAAAATTTCATATTTTTGAAGCTATTTTCGATTTAATTTGATTTTTCTACCAAAGTATCACAGGAAGAAAAACGCCCCTGTTTTTGGCGATTATTGCAAAATTTACTGTGAGCAGAAAAATTAAATTTTGAAAGTGATTTTCGACTATGTTATTTTACTATGACTTAGATTTCATAAGAATTTTACCTTGATACATTTGGAGTTATATTCAATTTTTAATGAATTTTCTAACAAACAGTGTCTTTCTAGTAAAAACGGACAGTTTTAGAGCTCTAGAACGATGCATGATCAAGTAGGAAATGTGAAGATTTAAAATGTGATCTTTTTACTAGTGATACTACTGGTACTTAGGATATTATATATATTTTTGCTTGATTTTATTTAGGGGCTATTACCGGTAGGTACAAATTAACAAAGGAAATTGCGTAAGGATACTTGGAAAAAGAGAAAATGCGATTAACTCCAATTGGCATGGTGCGAGTCGGTAGTTCCCTCCAAGTAAAAACCGAGTACTGTTGCTTAAGTGACTGTCAAGGAACAGAAAAGTCACACGTACGTTAATGCAAAACGACACACTTTGAACGAGGCGGTAAGGGAGGGCTATTGTTCATCTTCTCAAAACCACAAGACAAATATATAATTTAGGTATCAAAAAAGAAAAATAATACAACACCGAAAGAGGGACTGCAAAGCGGAATCAGATCAAAGGTTAGTGATAAAAAAAATCGCAAACAATAGGTAAACCCCCAATGCTTCGTTTTCCTTGGTTTTTTTTTTTTTGTTTGTATTTAAAAGAAAAATATATAGAAAGTGTGAAATTTGAATATAAATCCCCCAAATCTGGGGTATCGAGAACGCAATATTATGAATCAATATACATTATCGGTGTAGATAATAAATAATAAAATCCGTAATATCGAGGTAGATGAAAAGACAAAAGATAGAGAGATCTTTGTTAGGGTTTATGATTAAAACGAATAAATTATTCTGTAAACACATTGAGTTATGTTTAATCAAGTGTAGCTGTTTTGTAAAAATTTTGTAGACATAAATCATATGGGAAATCAAAGGTGAGGAGATTGCGACGTCTTGGGAATGAAACAAGTAGCGGGAAGAGAGGTAGGCCCGAAGAAGACAAGACTAGGTATGAGACAAGTATTTCCTACGAAATTGGAAAAGTTGTGTAAATGTGTTGTGATGTTCTGTTTATATATTAGCATGAGATAGTTGAGATTTATGTGTATGCTTTGGTTTATGAAGAGAAAAACTCGAAATACGAGCGAGGGACCACAAGGGAAACTTCATATGAAGGTATGCACGTAAAAATTATAATAGATGCATTTCAATTGGACTATTAATTAACTAGATACGTTAATATTCAATAGAATAAAGTGAAAATTTGTGACAGTTCAACAAAGAGAAGATTGCGAAGTAATTCACCCCACTACAAAAAGAAAACAAAAGGACAAATTTTTCGTACACGTCATCCGAAGGTAATATTAGTAAAGTATTTTAAAATTTAGTAGTTGTTGGACAATATATTTAATTTAAATTGGAATATAATTTAGATCACTATGTGTTCTAGATGAATCATGCGAAAAGAGGATGTTAAAAAGACGAGAAATTAAAGAAGGGAAACAAAAGTAAATGATGATGAGCTTTCATCAAATGGTAAGGAGAACAACATGAAAGTATATAAAATGAATCATTGTTTACCTAATTACAATAACATTATATTTGCATGAAAATTATGTATATGTAGATACGTCGGAGAAAGAATACATCACCATAAAACAATACCATCGAGGAAGCACAAAAAGAGGTAGAAAAGGTATTCAACTGATAGAAATTCCTAAGTATTACACTTTTCTATATCTGCATCTAAGATATTATATACAACAAATATAGTACTACTTGTTTTCCATACGAACACGCAGAAAACAAAGTTAAGGGATTAATCAACGAGATGTTGGATGACACAACATCGGAAGGACAATGATTCTGGAATAAACCCACGGAGCATGCATTCAGTGAGTAATTCAAAATTTTATTAGTTTGAATAACATATATTGTGATATAAAAATGTTAATCAATTTTCATTGCACACCCAAACTCGATAAAAGGGAATATAATTAGATATTTGTTCAAAATACGTGTTGCCACAGCGGAAGTACACATCAAGGACAAGACAACTTATTATCATAGCGACCTAGTGACAAAGTAAGAGATTTACAGGGAATAAAGTTTAGAAGTGAGCATAAAAGAAAATAAAAAGACTCCATTTTGGGTGTTTTTGAGGCAATTATGAATGCGATTACGAGAAAATTAAGACAATGTGGCGAAATATGAGGAGGATATTAGGCGTGTGTTGTTAATTTTCAATAAGCCAACAAAGATATTCATGTTGGGCGGTGAACAATTAAAGGTGACAAATAGGGATGTGCATTTTTGTTCGGAGTTTCGGTGGAAATCTTCCAATTGAATTAAAGTTGAATGATTATGAGTTACCTAAATGGATAAAGCGTTATTTTGGAAGACACGTAAAAACAGGAGGGGGAGGGGAATATTGAACAAAAAGTATGTGTTTGATAAGCTAGTGAAAATTGTTGCACGGGAAGATAGACAAAGTGTATGTGATGTTGCAAGGCTAACCCACCTATATTTGCGGTAACATTTCTAACACCAGGCATGAATGGGAGAGTACCATGGCATTACTCAATTTATCGAGAATAAGGTTGAAGATATATGGAAGTATGATTGGTGTACGTTGGTAGTAGATCTATTACATCAACAAATTTTGAGAAGTAAAAACACTACTATTGGAGGGTGTGCGTTCTTTGCTACCAAGTAAGTAATATCTTGAGTTTGCTCTTTACATATAAAACAATAAATGAATCTTGAAAATCAGAAAAAAACACTTTGAGGAACACTAAACATAAGCAATAATCTATATTAATGTTATTATTTATATGTGCGCTTTTGGTTGTGTGAACATACAACAATTGTTGAGAAGAGTGGCGGCGGGAAACTACCAAGAATCTTGAGATGAGATTTAAGTACATTGAACAAGGCATTGAACAATGTGAATCTAAGAAGACTACCACCTGATTGTGTAAGTAAAATAGCTTAAAAATTATAAAGATATATCGATTGCAATACATTATGCAACATGTCAAACGTACATGGAGAAACTAATCATTCCAAAGAAAAAAATTTCGAATACGATAGACAAAGCTAAAACCAACAAATCAGGAAAAAAAAACACTTGAGAGTCACGGTTAACTCTTGGGTAACATTAGAAAGTGGCACGGAAGAAACAGAGGACTCAAATGATGATTCAATGGACTCAACAAACAATGAAGAAGAAGACACAATGGATCAAAGAACCGATAAAGATGAAATCCAACCCGAGAATTTGAAGAAAGTGTGTGAGGGGACTCCAAAGAAACGCCTACAATAACGATGAACTGAGCAAGCATGTCGAGGACCAGACAAATGCACAAAAAGCAGGATTTGATCGAGTCCAGGAAAATGCGGAAGAGCACGAAAGCGAGAATGATGAGAGCAACGCCATAGAAAATGATGAATCCATGGACGAGGATGATGAGGAAAACATAGCCAATGAAGCACCAAGTTTCGATTAAACATGACTCGGGAATTCGCAAGTGAGCACACCAATGAGGACATTGTGATGAACATCGTAGGTGAGCTCAACAATGGTGACAACCGAAAAAAGAAAAGCGCACGTGTGAAGGTGAATTACAGAAGTTAATGGAATAAAGATCAAGTTTGCAAAAGCAGTTAGACACAAGCATGAAAACTTTAAACGAAATGGAGCAGAACATTCACGAATAATGGAGTTGCATAGCGGTGAAAAGGCTTTGATAGAAAGAACCACCGGTGAACCTGGTTTCAAAAAAGATGAAGAGATTAAGGAATTGAAGGAAGGTAATATACTAGGAAGATAAGGTGGATTCACCGACGGTAAGTTGTGGAGCAGATGCACTTGGCGGTGAGGAGACAATGGCGCACTTGGACAAAATTGCGTAACTTTCTATTGCACTAAAGGAGAATGAAATGTTAAAGCTTGAAAATGAAAAGCTGAAGGGTACACTGATGACTATTGAGAAAGGAAACTCTCGAAAGATGAACCGAAAATACACACAACACCACCGGAGAGAGGGCGTAATAATAAGAGAATACCAAGCCCAAGCACAATTACACGGAGAGTTAAAGCATGGACTGCGGAATGTACGAGGAAGCCAATAGATATTTCCCCACAAATATGCACAGACGAGTTGGAGAAAATTAATGAGGAAAGAAAACAATGCAAGAAGATGAGATGGGATAAATCATGCCCTGCAATACAAGAAACCGACACACCAATTAAGCCATCAATTCGTAAAGCATGGAATGAGTCCATGGAAGAGTAAGTACACATGGAACAAAAAAATAGTGTTTGTACAAGACCACATTATTTCTTTCTAGACTGAACATTTTCTCTTTTATTTTTTAATTTTAATATTTATATCAATTATAAACGGTATGTGGCATGGAGTTCGCCAAATGGGTTATCAATCGTGTACATGAATGACATACTTTCAATACTACATCACGGCGAATTTCAACATGAGGGTACATTATATATAAAAAAAAATGATTAACTCATAACTAGGTTGAATTACTACTTATAAGAAAAAAATTGAAAGCAATGAGTCGATTCATGGAGTGAAATTCTAATTGACAAGTACGGTGGTTCGGTGGCCTTTGCTAAACAAGTCCACATTTTCTCATCCTCGTGCTTGGTATGACTACATAAACATTATAGTATTAGATTTAAATAAATGAAAAAAATGCTACATGTTTTGAACTACTATTGTATCTGTTATCTCCTTGTCCAGGATTTAATAAATGCAAATAAGAATGGGGATAATAGAAATCTAAGGAAACTTGTTGATGATCGCCTTGAGAAAGTTGGGGAAGCGATGTATTGTTGTTTCCATTGGTAAGCAAGAGCAGCTCAAGGAACCAATTAATAGCAGGTGATCAACTTTGGACCTTTATTAAAGTTAGACATAAATGTTGGGCAATGGAGTTTCTACAACTCAATGCGTCCACGAACAAACTACACAAAGGACGTCCATTTATAAAGAAGTGTTGTCTTTGGTAAGACACTACTCACAATTGCATAACTCATATAATCATACAAACAAACATTAACATCAAGGAATATAAAAGAACTACAATTTTATTTTACAGGTGGAATATGTTACGAAGCGTTTGCATGAGATCTACGTCAAATCAAACAATACAAACATCCTAAAAACAAAGGAGAAGCGAAAACCGTTACCGGTTCGGGTATGGAACAAATTTCGGGATCTTTAGATTGTGGGGTTATAGTTTGCACCAACATGGAGAATGAAATACTCGAGAAATATAGCAATCACAAAATCTTTACTCAACAAGCAGCGACGATATCGTAAGAAAATGGTTGAATGGTTTATGAAGGGAAATAACAAGGAGGTGTAATTAGGTTAATTGTCAAGGCTGTGTTGGAAGATGTTTGAGGTCGAGAACAAACTAGTTCAGTGTTCGTATGAATTGGACAATGAAATAGGTATTTGTTGAACAATATTCGGATTTGGTCAATGTGTCAACAAATGTGGACGTTGATTTTTATTCATTGAGTAACAATACATGTGTTGAATGTGTGGATTTGTATAGCACCTGTCCTAAGAGAAAAACAAAATGAATAAAAAAATATGTTCGAGTGTGTAAGTAATGTCATACAACAAGTTCTCCAAAACGAAAGGTAGGAAAAATAATAGTATCGAGAATTAAATTAAAAAATAAGATTTTAAGATAATAACATTAAACATTTAAATTTATAGTAAAACAAAATTTATATACATATATATCTTTTTACGGGATAAAATATCAAGATTTAGCACAATTGGTAACAAAAAAGGTATGTTGAAGAAGCAACCCCTACAACCGAGATAATCAATTACCTAAAGAGCAGCAATATAGGTTATTTATGACACGTTAATAGATGAATGACAGTCATTCAATGACACAAAAATTACAAACAATATAACTAAAAAGAGCTAGAAAAAAATTTGGATACATAAAAGGGTCATTTATTTCCGGAAAAATACGCGAATCTATATTAACACAAACAAAAGCTTGTTTTATTGTTTTTTTAAGATATGTAATTCAAATAAATATTTTCAAGAATGCAAAAATAAACAACGACATGAATATATATATATATATATATATATATATACATGCGTATAACTCAAAAAAGAGATTAAAAAAGAAGGAAACCAACGAAAAAAAGAAAATCCTAAAAATAGAAACTTGGAGGTAAAGCAACTATTGCTATATAACATAGAGCAAATATCAACTCGACATGAATGATTTGTGATCGAAAATCCCGCCTAAAAACATCAGCACATGCATCCATAATAAAAAGCAATATTAAAATTGAGGCATGATTCTTCCTCACCCCTATAAGTATAACCCGGATAACACAACCTGTTGGCAAGAAAAAATTGTTGATACAAAAAAAAGAAGAAAGATGAAAAAAATTATGTGCCTCCGTCGATCAAGTGGGTGGTACAGTATTCACCCTTTATATAATGATGAACATACTATCGAGAATGCCAACTAAGTCTCTTATGCGGTTCAAATTGGTAAACCGTAAATGGGAAAGGCTAGTAATGCACAAATACTTCGTGTCAAAACTACACCTGCCAAGGATGAAGAAAGAAAACCCGGGTGGGCTATGTCCCACAAACACAGTATGGTTTTTACCCATTGGGGTATATACATACCAAGTGATCGGGATTCGGATGTTAATAGCAGGATTGTATCGCGGTATGAGCCTTTCTTGTGTGTGATCGCAAGTTGCAATGGATCACATCTTGAAATGCAACATGTACGATGAGTTCATGCTCAAGAACCGCTTCTCGTATATCGATCCAAATTTCAACACCTAAAATAATGTTTCGGATAAGTGGACTTATGGTGTAGCATTTTTGAATGGGGTACAACAAGGACAACGGCGAGTACAAGGTCATACGTGTCGTTGGTTTCCGAAATCTGGGAAGTCATCTAAATGTACGTTTTGTCAACGAAACAATGAATTGAGAATGTCTTGGCGAATTCCGTATGTGAACCCGGTCGGAACACCGGTATTTCGAGTGGGAGGTCGAGTGACCTGAGATACTTGATGGAAATACAACAATTGGGATAGCTACATTTCTTGCAAGACAAATGCTTTGGAAAAATTGACATGCCTAATAGAATGGAGAGCGTGCAAGTATACGGCAAAATCGGTGCTGGATGACGATAGATTGGTACTATTTTCCGGTGTGTGTCTCTGTCTTTTGTAGGGTATGAAGCGTGGATACTAGAAAGTTACGGTGATG
This sequence comes from Paraleonurus japonicus, assembly GCA_030762865.1. Taxonomy (NCBI): domain Eukaryota; kingdom Viridiplantae; phylum Streptophyta; class Magnoliopsida; order Lamiales; family Lamiaceae; genus Paraleonurus; species Paraleonurus japonicus. Next base: position 29,829,454 of record CM061060.1, read on the forward strand.
CAAGCTCGTGGAGGAGAATAAATTTTCCAAATGGAGGAGTAGTGAATGACGGAGAAAGGGCACTAGCGATTCAACCGCTCGCTTAATGAAGCCGGATAACAAGGAATTTTTATTTCGAATTGAACCGTTAGATTTAATTCGTGGTGTATAACTTGGACTCAAGGACGTACAGGCCAATTAATACACCAAGATTGGACGAAACCCACCGCACAATATTCTCATTCGTGCAGAGCACCGTGTGTCCGCGCAGTTAGCGGAATAGGGGTTATGTATGAAGGAAAAAGGTAATTTCTTTTGTGTGAACCAGGCAAAGATGGAAGAGGCTGATTATTATTGAATTACATATTAGATTATAATTCAAGAGTGTGTATGTTTGAAGTTAGGGTAAAAACATTATGCTCCTTTTTTTTTTGCCGATCTAGTGAATGGAATATGCATGATAATGATGGTGGGGCGTATATTGATGTGTGGTATGTATATTTTAGTTGGATGTAAAACATTTTGATAAATATAGATCATAGTTAAATAAATGTATGATTCAATTAGGAATGCATGATACTTAAAGTATAAATTATTGAGGAAAAAGTTCATTTAGGGAAAAATTCAACGTAAAAAATATTTGAATAACTAAAAACCCTAATAATAATTGTATTATTTAGACAGTTTCTTTTACTTAATGATTTACAAAACAAAAATACTTGTACACTATGTTTTTAGTTTAAATGCATGCTTTGAATGTCAAAACTATTGTTGAATATCGAGATAGACGCAATTAACGACATCACAACCTGTGTATATAATTATCCTATATAATATTTAACTATCACGTAGTCGGACCTAGAAAAAGATAATATAATCTACTAGACTGACTTGATGTAAAAAAAAAAAAATCTAATTTTTTTTAAAAAAAACACCCCAACAAAGAATACACAATAAGGGAAAAAATGTTTAATTGTTGTAAATTGCAAGGAATATGACCTACTACATAGATTGATTTATTGATGAATTGGTAGCAAATGAATATATAAGAGATATTGTAGAAGTCACAAATATTTACTTGTTAAAAAAAAAAGAGGAAAAAGAAAAATCCACTGAGCAGATTGGCCAAACAGCAAAAAAACTAAATTACAAAAGCTGAATACTTGTACCCAATACATAATGTAATACACTAGACAAACCGATGATGTACAACAACAAATAAATGAACGAGCGTTAAAAAGAATGAAAATTGAATAGAAGACATAGGGAAACCAAAAACATAAAGGACAACCTCCCCAAACAAAAACATATATAAAAAAAAAAAAGGACTATTCAACGTCGGATAACAAAAAATAACACGTATTAGGCAAACATATCATAATCGCATAGAAAAAGTTAAGTACACGATTGAAGACGAAAAATTCATAAATTGCAAAAACAAAACTAGATACAAAAATTACGTAGTTGAATATATATAATAATATCGACTAACAAGTATTCATAGAAACCGTAATGTAATTCAAAGGACTATTCAACGTAAAATAACAAAAAATTACACGTATTAGGCAAACATATCATAAATCGCATAGAAAAAGTTAAGTACCACGATTGAAGACGAAAAATTCATAAATTGCCAAAAAAACTAGACACAAAAATTACGTAGTTGAATATATATAATAATATCGACTACCGTAATTCATAGAAACTGGAATGTAAATTCAATATTCTAACTTATACATATAAAATAAAAAACCCACCAATTCAGCCATAACAACAGAATAGACACATCATGAGGAACAAAAACACATGTGAACTAAAAAGGTATACAACAATGAAACGCATCGAATTTATAGCACACGATTAAGAATATTGTAAAATTATATAAGTACCGTAAAACTTACCCGATATATATAAACAACAACTATATACCATATGATTGAAAAAACATAATAACGTTAATAGTAGTAAGAAGCTGTTGTAAAACATTAAAAACACCATTGGCAATAAGAACTATTATACAAAGATTGTAACATCCATAATAACATTAAACATTATAAAACTATATAGCAAAAGGATTAGGGGATATAAATAGTAATTGTCTTAACAAAACAACATATATATATAGCGGAAAGAAAGATTAAAAATACGCGGTAAACCTGGGGAACACGTTAAGCGAGATCGGTTTCTAGGAGAATGGTATTTCTTCAACCTGACGATGTACTTCACCTCCGCCTTGGCCGCATCCATATAGGCCTTCTCCAATTCAACCACAATTTCGTCGTGCAATTCTTTACCCAAGATGTAACACCCCATTTTTAGAAAAATTGCATTTCGTATTTTAAATAATTTAATTATTTCGCGAGTGTTAAAATTTTGAATTATTTCTAATTTTGAAAGCTTATGATTTTTGAAATTGAAGAGCTAATGTTTTCAATAAAGTTTTAAAGAGTTTTGCAGGTAGTCTCATCGAGGACATCGAGCTTGATCGCAACTCACTCGACACAAGTAATAAAAAAATAATAATAGATAAGTTAAATTTGAAATGAATTATGATAAAATTTATTTGTAATGATAATGACATAATTAATAAATGTGGGTTTAAGTATAATGGGCTTGAGAAAAGAAAATTAATTGAGATTAATTACTATGCATGTAAATTATTTTGTTAACTTAAAAAAAAAAAAAAAAAAAAAAAAAAAAGGAGGACCGAAGCATGGTATTAGAATTTCAAACAATATTCATTGTTGATTAAATTGTTAAATAATTTAAAAATCATGGAATCTCAATATTATGTGACTACAAGACAAGCTTTCATCTCTTCCTATACACAACCGAGAGCACTCTTCTTCACAACAATACCCAAACTAGTCCAGACACAAGAAGGCTTCTCTCTCTCTCTCTCTCTCTCTCTCTCTCTCTCTCTCTCTCTCTCTCTCTCTCTCTCTCTCTCTCTCTCTCTCTCTCTCTCTCTCTCTCTCTCTCTCTCTCTCATTAATATGGGCATTTTCTTTATTCATCCCACTAAGTATATCTTCATCTTTCACCAAGAACACCAAGAACACACACCGTGTATCTTCATCTTTCACCAAGAACACACACCGTGTATCTTCATCTTTCACCAAGAACACACACTGTGTATCTTCATCTTTCACCAAGAACATCAAGAACACACACCAAGTGTATCTTCATCTTTCACCAAGAACACCAAGAACACACACCAAGTGTATCTTCATCTTTCACCAAGAACACACTCAAGCTCTTCTTTCTCACTACTTTCACTCTTTATATTTTTCTCTAAATTCCTCTCAAATAACCATCATTTTCTGCACTTCTTCAAGAGACTTTTACAATTCAAGAGCCATTTCAAGGAAGAGAAGAACAAGCATTCTAATTCCACCATTTTTCTCCAACTAGTTGGTTTAAAAAAAAAAAAAACTACTCATCTTTTTATTTGCAAGGTACCTTGTCTTTTCCCTTTTATTTTCACCTACGATTTCTGGTATTATAGTGTTTAAGTAATTGTATTTGATAACCAAAAATGTTGTTTGGCATTTGGTTGAGTGAGTTGTTTGATTATATGTGTTTAGCTTATGAATGTGCAAACTATGTGATTATTTGATGATATTTAGTGGATTGCATGTTGATTATATGGTTGCATGTGGGTTTTGATGCATTTTTAACTAATGATAAATATTTAGGGTTTTCCATAAGGGTTGTTGATGGTCTTTGATATTTAAAATGAGTTGGGTGCCCCAACTATGCTTCAATTGTATAAAATTTGTTGTTGGAAATTGCTATGTAATTGCATGTTACTTTCAAAAAGTGTTCTGACCTTTTCTGATCAAATTTTCTCAAACCCCTTTACCAAACTGAAGTTCTGGAAGTCTAGAATAAGTAGTAAAAATTTCAGATTTTTTGAAGCTATTTTCGATTTAATATGATTTTTCTACCAAAGTGCTGTACAGAAGAAAAACGCCCCTGTTTTGGCGATTATTGAAAAATTTACTGTGTGCAGAAAAATTAATATTTGAAAGTAATTTTCGACTATCTTATTCTAATATTTCTTAGCTTTCATAAGAATTTTACCTTGATGGATTTGGAGTTATATTCAATTTTTAATGATTTTTCTAGCAAACAGTGTCTTTCTAGTAAAATGGACAGTTTTAGAGCTCTAGAACGATGCATGATCAAGTAGGAAATGTGAAGATTTAAAATGTGATATTTTTAGTAGTGATACTAATGATAATTAGAATATTATATATATTTTTACTTGATTTTATTTAATTCATATTCATGTGTTACAAAATTTTATAAAAAGATGGTGCATAACCTCATTTAGGAAATTGTTTTTATCTAACTTGAAAAATTCATAAGTAACAAAATTGAGATTATTTTCATGTGAAACTTTTATGGTATGTAGCTATATGTGTTGTGGATCTACTGTATAAATTTAATAATTTTATAACGTGTTTATATTTGTTTATAAATTATCTTTTACGAGCTATCTTTTTAAGGAGTTTTACATAAAAGGTGAGTTTGTAAATTATTTTCTTTAGTCACCTAAGTAATTGAAAGTAGAAATATTCCATAATGAATAAATTGGTTTTGTTGTGAGCATGTTATAACGCTTTTATAATTTTTTACATATATGAAGAAATTTTATAATTTATTTTTATTAAATAAATATAATTTTTTTCTTTGAAGTATGTTTAAGTTTACAAGTAAGTATATGTTAAATATATATATATATATATAGGTATTAGGTATTAATTAAAGTTAGTGAAAGCACTTTAAGTGCATGGTTATAACTTAATGCTTATAAGACTAAAAGACGACTAAATGTATCGAGTGCGATTCGAGACAGTAGGATTCCGGATGCTATCTCAAAGCGTTCAAATACCAAGAAAGTGGGTAACCTTTTAATACTTTTGCATTATTTAGAGTAATACGTGTGTGTACGAGCAAGCGAGATCTTCGGATTATGCTCGTGAATTATAGCTAGTCGACGGACTATGCTGCGTGTGATAAGGCTAGTCGATGGACTATGCTCGTGTGTGAATCAAGACAGTCTACGGACTATATCTGTGTGAATTGAGTCGGGTCTACGGACTGGCGTGTACTCGGTTGACATGCTATTAGTCTTTTTAATGCAACCGTTATTAAATGTTATCCCACTGGGCTTCTCCTCCGGGGAAGACTCATGATATTACTTAAATTTTTCAGGTCTGTTGACGACGAGGTGGATGTGTGATCGATCGTGTAGACTCCTCTAAATAAATTTACTACGAACTAAGTTCCTGTAAGACTTGAAGCTAGTACTAGTAGGACTGATGTTATGGTTTAAGCTTTTAAATTTATGCATGGATTACTACGTTACGTGGTCGAGTCTCTTTCAAACTACTAGGGAGTTATGTCCATTTTTTAAAAAATATTATGCATGCATGACTATCGTATGTCTATTATATATATATATTTTATTATGTTAAGCTAGTTATGACTTTTATCACACACTTGATGATCTATTTTTGTAAATGTCTAATAAAGTACGTGTTTGACTTAGAAATGTGGGTAAGACACGAGTTAGGCACAAGCACAATTAGGCACTAAAATAATTTGATTTGTTTAAAAAAATACTCGTATTTTTATGATATCATCTTCCGCTTGACCCCCTTTAAATTAAAATCTTTTGATCATTCTTGCCTAAATGTACTTTCATCGTGGTAGCGCCACCGGGCGCTACACAAGAACTCCACTTCGGCCGGTTCCTTGAGCCACCGCAAATTCTGGCTAAGGAAGCAGAATTTGTCCAATAGATTATCCAACTTTTGCTTGTCCAGCATGCGATGCATCTCCGCAACCTACCAAATAAGTGGGGAAAAAAGGAAGACGAAGAAAATACACGTTGCTAAAAACACACAATGAAAAAAAGTCAAACAAGAAACCCTAAAACCCGGGAGTGATAAAAACCTTTTCATTATCATTTATGTCGAGAGTATCCATCAAACCCTAAACCGCAACATGAATTCTTCATCTTTGCTTCTTCCGCCGTTCGTGATATTCACGGTAATTGTTCATCTCTTCATCCATCTTGTCGAAAATCCTAAACATGTTGACTAGGGGGAATGATGCAGTAGAGGGTATAAAGGTTAATTAAGAAAGAACGGATAATATGAGATAAATCGTCTTGAACAATGTCAATAAATAGACCGAGTGTCAATCAACGCAACACATCGTAATTGTGGAAACCGCAATGACGAAATAGTCTAATTCTATTGATGGCTATTAAAATGGAAGTAAGAGTAGTGGCCCCTAAATAAAGGCTATAAATTTGTTATCGAAGCGTCGCTAATATATAAAAATATATATAATATCGGATAAAATATAGCATTCAAAAAATAAAATAAAAAAATAAGAAAAAATATGCAACACACAAAGTGAGGGGACAAAAATAGACTGCGTTCAACCAATAATATGGTCACACAAAGATTATGGTTGAATAATATAATACCATACTTACATTAAAAATGGGGAAAAAAAAACTGAATGTGATGAAAAATTAAAAATTGTTCTTACAAAATGAAAATTTTAATTCATTATATTACGATACAACATATTTTCCCATTACCAACTCAATTTTTTTAAACTAATGCCAATATAATACTAAATAACCTGTCCCTCATGAAACCAACTTGTCATCTTTTAGCTAAACAACTAAATAACACTCCACACGATATAATTACTATGACATGACAGTTGAATAAGGATGATTCCGGTCAATGAAATAAATATTTTCATCGATTTGATTGAATGAACAAGAGACAAACAAATAACTTTATAATTCACCTATATATATATATATATATATATGCATGTAGTATAACTATTTATGAATGCATACAACGGTAAAGGTATGAATTCAAATTAAAATATGTTAAATCTTTATAAAATGTTAATAATATATTAGTGTAAAAATAGCAACATGTTATTTTGGAATACAAAAACATCAAGAAGAATTAATTCCCATATTAAACGTATGTAAAAATTTAGACTAACATAAACATGTCCGATCTCGGTATTTATAATGGTAAAATAAATTAAATCACATATATATTAATAAAAACAAAAGTAATTCATAAAAAGTGAACAACCCATTATATGGCATTTGACACTCTTACCGCCATAATTCAATGAATTAATAAAGAGATATATTACATCATCAACCGCTTGAAAAAATAATTATTTAATCTATAATGATGAATCTTCTGAAAAAAATATGTAAGATAAATAGTTTATAAACCAACCACAGTAAACAAATGCATATTTCCAATACACGGCAAAGCTTTTCATTAAATGCAACGTGACAATTGACCGGCACAAATCTAATCAAGATTCGTAAAAGTAAATATAAATTGATGTCTATATCTTAAAAATACAAAAATAGTAAATACAAAAACAAAAAATATATATATATAACAACGGTATGAAAATAAAGATTAAAAAGGAAGTAAAAAAACACAAATTCAATGGAAAAAGAATAACAAGTTTTACATTTAAAATCTTTAAATAACAAGTTTATAAGAAGTTATAAATTGATATGAAAAAATTTAATTAGATTCTCACATGCATAAGAAAAAAATTAATTTTTGCCCCGCTCCCCATGTATGTACAATAAAACTCCGAGATCTTACAAAAAAATCGATAGAGTATAACATGCATGTATTAATACAATTGTTAACACAATATGTTACCATTGAATTACAAAATATATTTAAAATATTACTCCTACATTAAATTAAAAATGAACCGTAAAATGTATATTACTTTTTGTTTATCTTTTTTTTAAATTGACATTTTTTAATTTAGTTATAGTTGCTAATAAAATAATATTATTCAACATTTTACTTTTTAATCACCGGAAATTTAAATGCATCCGACGGTTACAATTCATTCATTAAAATATTTTTCAAAACAATCGACGATTTTGTGATTGCAGCTTTTTTCCCGAATTACGAAGCATTGCGTTGATTCACATTTTGTCTATTTATTGATCTTATTCAAAGAGTTTATTTCATTCGTTCATTCCTGCTTATTTCAAAGAGTTTATTTCATTCGTTCAACATCAATAAAATGTCCGATATCTTCGATAAGTTAGATCCTGAGATGAACAACTATCGTGGTATATCACGATAAGAGGAACAAGGATCACCTCGAATTCATGCAGCGTTTGAGGCCTCTATGGAGACTGTTGACATGAATGACAAGGAAAAGGTTCTTCATATTTTTTAAATTGTTTGAGTTTCTTTTTTTTTATATATTATAAATCTCATAACTGTCCGTTTTTAATTTACTTGTGTAATGTGTTAGGTTGCCTAGATGTATCGTGACTGGATCAAATGAAGTTGGATAACCGGTGGGATTCTGTACAATTTCAAAAGAATAATGTTTCTTGGGTCAAGGGAAATTGCTAACTGCAAAGTATATTTCGAAAGATGTGCGGACAAAGTTGTTGATCAACTGCAGTAAAGTAGAGCTTGAATCTGCGAAGGCGGAGGTACAATTTTTCCTTCGGTTGAGGCGTTTCAATAAGAAGTATCATGTAGTTTAATATGTATCTTTACTATTTTAGCAAGTTTTTATTTATTAACTTGGAAGACACTATATTGCTTTTTAATATGTATTTTGTGATGTGTAATATATTATTATATCTTGCTTATTTTGTATGACTTATCACGTTTCTCTCGTGAGTTGAATTTTTATTTTTTTACAATAAAAACAAAGATAATTCATAAAACGTGAACAACTCATTGTACGACATTTCAATTAATTACATAATTGCATTGCATCACATTTGTGAGATCAGCCAGATAACAAATGGTACCCACGTGTAAACACAAAATCAAATCCATATAGACATTATAAAAACCATGTAATTGAAAAGAATAATGAAATAAAAAACATTATAGATCCTAACTGAATTACAATACAAAAATTAAGAATAAGTAATTCACCCTCATGCGAAAAAAATAAAATAAAAATTGAATGCATAACTTTGCAAAAAAAAACCAATATATAAAAATAGTTGAACAATATATAAGTGTTTATAATTAAAAATGTGTGTACAGCCATTCTTCAATAAATAGTAAAGGAGAACCCCAGAGTAATGTTAAATGAGTTAATAAAAGGATACATATCTTCCAATGAACGGACAACCTTTTCATTAAATACGAAGTGACACTTGAGCCAGTAGCAAATCTAATCAACAATCGAAAAAAATAAATATATGTTGATGTCTATATCTTAAAAATATAAAAATAGTAAACACAATTGTTTCCATTGAATGATAAAAATATATTTAACAATATTATTCTGATTTACAAAGTTAGTTTAATGAATGACAAGACTATATAAAAAGACTACAAGACGCAAATTCCATTCACACAAACACATTGACTAACCAAATACAAAATAAAGATAATGTTAGATGGACAGATTGATAAATATTTAGTATAACTACACAAATAATACTTATCTATTAAGTAACCGTTATAACCACAAATAAGAAAAGTAGTAAATACCCACACAAGCAAAACTGAACAAACCGATCGTTAAAATAAAATTACCGTTAAACAAAAATTGTATAACGCTCAAATTATAGCCAGAAAACTACCCATATAAATAGCACTTGGATGTGGAAGACTTCAACCCATAACCACATAAAAAGGCCAAAAAGAAAAAAACACCCCATATCAACGCAAAAATCGAAAACAGTAACACTCCAACATGTCTTCGCCAAGCAACTTCTTATCCACCTTGAATTATCCACGTTACAAAAAATTCTTCCGTAAACGATGTGGTAGTGTGTGTTTGATAAAGCTAAATGAAACAACTAGCAATTCAGGGCGGTTGTATTACCCTTTACCAAAGAGCATGGTTGGTCACACTGGTGCATGCCATTGGACCGGAACCAAACAAGAAACGATGGGGAAGAAATCACAGCCCGTTAACACAAAGAGAATGAGGTTCCACAAGGATCTACAAGAAACGGGACACACTTCTACGAGATAAAGCTTCAAACACTTATATTGGGTAATATTCTACCATATGTGTAATAATGATGATATGTAACAACATAATTATGTTATTCAAATATTAATATTCCCCTTTGATACGACTACGAATATACTATAAAGAGAAAGCAAGAACACAATTCCAGTACATATCACCTAGATGCCCACATATTATAATATTACTAGCTAACTAAATCATAAGTTGTCCAAAGATACAAAATACGGCAGAGAGCATATAAGTTAAATACTTACAACATTATACATAATATAACTATTGTTCTTATTTTTTTAATACTCACCAAAAGACTTGTTCCTACTATTCTTCGGCCGTCCAGGTCTTCGTTTCAATTGCGGGAGTATCTTCTCGCACAAACACACTTTCATATTGAATTTTTCAGTACCGGGAATGGGATGAATCTCATACATGTATGATTGACGATATGTAACTAAAAAGAAGAGTTTATCAACATAATCATATATATCTAAACCAAGATGGTGAACAACACCAGCGGCATGAAAACAGGGAAACCCATTAATCTGCCATACGACCATTGACCATCTTTGATAAGGACACAAGATGGAACTCCAACGCTTGCTCTCGTCCTTCGCTTGAAATGTAACACACTTATCTCTAAAAATAAAAACTATTAGCAAATATACTTTAATTAATCAAATTTCACCTAAAACAATTGCATATATATAAAAAAACGCTGACAAAATATATTTAAAAATAACCTATACGTATATAATCAATCATGTGCGTGATTGACAAGCCCTCGTATTCTTGATCCAATTATTAAACGATTCTACCGCATTGGAAGTCATCTCACCATAACATTTTACATCCGGAGAGAATGCAATAGCCAATTTCTCAAAAGGTAAGTCAAATAGTCATTCATCCACCCGAGTGCCACCAAAATCCCTAAATATGGCTAGTTTATCTTGAAAAATACGCGTGTTGGGTGCATATGCACAATCCCTAAAAAGATCTACAATTTTAATCATTTTGGTGTTTTTCCGAAAACCATAAAACCTGCCCTTCAAGTTCAACATTAAATGGAATAAACAAAAAAGTGAACAGTCTATCATATACAATAGGAAATGCAGACATAAGTCCACAATTTCTATCCGAAATAAAAATTAGTTGTTCATCGTGGTCGGCAATGATCACATATCTTTGACAAAAACCAGGTCCAATTCTCGTTGTTTTCCGCTGAAACCACAACCATTGCAACTGAAAACAACCCTACAAACAATAAAAAAACAAAATTGTAGCACAAAAAATCCCAAAGATAAAACCAGCTATGCAATGATAAACAAACCGCAAAACTATTACCATCATTACCATCCTTTGCGAACATTGTTAAAAGAGTACCTTTAGCCCTACCAATCATGAAAGTACCATCTATAAATAACAAAGGGCGACAGTATCTAAACCCATCAAGGCAAGCTTTAAATGCAAAAACACACGTTCAAATTGTTTAGTGTCCTTATTAACATCAATCTCAAAGCAATACTACCTACAAACATAAAACAGAACCGCATTAACGCATGCAAACATTTAAAATAAAAAATATAAAATGCATAACCTACAATTTAAAAACAAAGTTGAACAACATAAAACCAAAAAAAAGACATCAAATACGGCATGAACTCTGGATTCGTTTGTTGAACCGCAAAGACAAGATTCTAACGCAAACGATCATACGAGTCCAATAACATCCATTTAGCTGATCCTGGGGCACGTTCTATTGTAGGCCACGCTTTGTAATATGGAATACGGATTCCATAATGAATACGCATATGTTCAACAATATCCTTCACCCGAATTTTGTTGTTTCCTTTAACTTCCTCTTCAACTAGTTTAGTTAAAATTTTAGGGCACAACCTCCTATTCTTGCTAGACAAAAACTTATTGCTACACTTATGAGTAAGATTTAATTTATATATCTCAAATGATTCAGCTGCAACTGACCTCCTAGCCTTCACAAACCAATGGCACAGAATTACTTTTCTCAAAGACAAACAAAGATGAATATAGTTACGGTCGTTCCGAACATACTTAAAGATAAACTGTTGGCATGAGACATATTTTATAAGCTGACCCCTAAAATGTTCTGTACCGCCAAAAAAAAGAATACCCACACCCCCAACAAATATATCTCCCCACCAATCGATAGCAAAGGGGTTTTCTCAACCGATGGACAAATATCATATGTTGGACTACAAAACATAATAGAGCATTCTCGCCTCTTTACAACCATGCGTTGAATGACTATGATCAGACGGATTCATATCAACCGGTGAATAGAAAGGCAGGGAACAAAAATTTAAATTGTGATCAACAGAGTCAACGAAAGTTGAATACCGAGTTTCCGGTATACATCGAAATAGTTTTATGTGACGCATCAACGCTTATCGCATTCATTTCCATGTAAAGACATATCAACTACTACCAATCTTTCACAAATGTGAGAACACAATGATAACAAATTCAACATATCGTAATCGATCCTAGCACACAGTTAGATATGGATCCCGCAGTAATATCGAAAGTGAAACCTACCAACACACAACTTTGGCCACATCTCAATCACTTGATCATAGAAATCATCAAACGACATGCAAGAGTTAATCAAGATTATCTTACACTCTCCATTAATCAACTTTTAAAATAACATCAAAATCAGAACTCATTGTACCAACGGATCACAAAATACTCCGTCAAGAAGACACGCACAAATACAGATACAAAAAATCAGCTGATAATAAACAAAGAATGGGAAGTACATTACGATTTCAAATTTTGAAATTTGAAATTTGAAACAAAAAAAAAAAGGGAAAATTAATACACCTCACTTCTGGTCAACGAGCAAGAAGAGTGTTGGAGAAGCTAACTCACCATTCCGCTTGTTTCATCGGAAAAGAAATTCTAGAAGATTGGCACACCAAGGGTTATTACGACCAACTCACAAATGACGCGTTTGTATGCGGATGCAGTTTGGTACAAGAATTGTATGATTTTGCTATTTTAGTAGTTAATTTGTACTAGGATGTAATAGTTTCTTTTATTTAATTCATATTCATGTGTTACAAAATTTTATAAAAAGATGGAACATAACCTCATTTAGGAGATTGTTTTTATCTAACTTGAAAAATTCATAAGTAACAAAATTGAGATTATTTTCATGTGAAATTTTTATGGTATGTAGCCATATGAGTTGTGAAACTACTGTATAAATTTAATAATTTTATGACGTGTTTATATTTGATTATAAATTATCTTCTACGAGCTGTCTTTTAAGAAGTTTTACATAAAAGATGAGTTTGTAAATTATTTTCTTTAGTCACCTAAGTAATTGAAAGTAGAGGTATTCCATAATGAATAAGTTGGTTTTGTTGTGAGCATGTTATAGCTTTTATAATTTCTTTTACATATATGAAGAAATTTTATAATTTCTTTTTATGTGTACTTAACTAGTCTTAGTAAATATAATTTTTCTTGAAGTATTCAAAGTATCAAAGAACACACAATGGAAAACAGATTTAAACTCAATCTTTTATGGATCAAAAGCAACTCGATTGAAAGTCCGAAATTGAATTGGTTTGAAAATTGATTAAGAACAAGATTAATAAAATAAAGCAAGAAAGAACACATTGATTTATAGTGGTTCAAATCTAATTGATCCTACATCCACTCTCCTTTTTCAACTTGAAGAAGCGGTCTCGACCACTTACTTACTTACTCACTTACAATCTTACAAATACAACTTTCAAGATCTTCTATCTTCAAGCCTATCTTCAACTTCTAATCTTCCCGGAATTTCTAATTTTACAGGCAATGGTGTTGAAGAAATACAGAGTAAGTGTTCTATAAACACTTTGAACTTATGAAAATTACTTTGAGAAACTTTTGTGAGTGCTTAGAAAACTTGTGAATCGTGGTGTATGAGAGAATGCTGAATTGTTTGTTTAAAATCGTACTAGACCTATTTATAAGCTCGAGAAATGGTTAGTTTGTTGTAACAAAACTAAAACCACCTAACAAACTTATTCTTGAAACCGCCTTTTCATCACCGATCTCGGCTTCTAGTTGTCTGCATGACTTGGTGAAGACTTGTCTTTCTTATTCTACTCAGCTTTGTCTTGACCTCGTCTCGAGCTCTTCATTGTTGTCTCTGCAGATGACTTATCTCAAGCTCGTCTTCAAATGACCTTTGCCTCTTCGACCTCGCCTAACTTTTCCGGCTCTTCCTAGTCCGATCACCTAGTGCTAGGATTTTACCTCGATTGTTTTATGCGGTTAGCTGGTCATCTTACTTTATCCGAGTTGACTCTTGTCCCGCCTCTTTTAACTCATCAAAACTTCTTCCGATCTAACACACTTTAAGTGCATGGTTATAACTTAATGCCTAGGAAGTTATGTTTGTAAAAATCTATAAAATCTATTCAACCCCCTTCTAGATTTTATCCTAGAAGGCTAACTCAAGTTTCCTTAATCGGGACCAACACAGAAGTAAGTATACCCGACGTAAGCCTAGATTTACCTTTCTTTGCACAAGGGTCCTAAAGCGAGACAAGGTTTTGAAATCGTCTGAGAAATAACCTCGTCTGGGTTTTTCAAAAAACAGCCTAGTTTCATTTCTTTTTAGCAAAAATTTTTAAGACAAGTTAAACAACACTTTTTATTTTAAACAAAATAGACTCAATTTGGGTTTTCAAAGAACAACTCATCCTGAAAGGTTTTGAAATAGATGAGCTGTGAGAATAAATTGGAAAACATGCTTTTGAAGAAACTAAAGAGAGGGTGAACAGATGATGAGGTTTTAGCAGATTAGTAGATCCAAGCCGATCTAACAAACTGATCATTATTTGTTCCCGCAGATACACAAACTTCAAGAAACCATTAGTAGCCAAGGTAAGTCGGATAAGATGCAGATAGTCATCTGTTTGAAGAAATCAACCGACTATTGTGTCCTTGTCTGATTTACTCGATGTCGATAAGCAATCATCAAGTCGATAAGGTCAATATGACTAATCCTTGATTCTTGATTCCAAAGAAGGAGATCAATGATATCAGCCACCGATTGTCCTTTGACACATATCTAGTCCGATAATTCTTTCTAGACATAGTAAAATAATCGAGAGAGACAAAGGATGAAAAACATAAGATGATATTATAGATTAACTAAAGAAGTATCTAATAATCCTAACTCTACAGATAATTCTTTGAACCTTGTCTCTCGCTAATGGTTTCGTCAAGATATCACTCTTTGAAAGTCACCAAAAATCTTTTCAAGTCTCCGATGTCACCTTTCTCAACGTGATCTCGGATGAAGTGATGTCTTATGTCAACATGCTTGCACCTGGTATGTAAGACTGGGTTCTAGGTTATAGGTTTATGGCACTATTACTATCACAAAAGATTGGTACATCTCTAGTGATAATGTTATAGTCCCTTAGCTGTTGACTAATCCGGATAAGTGTGAACTCGGCTTTGGTAGTAGAAGTAACTACGAGAGGTTTGCTTTTTAGACAACCATGAAATCAACTTACTTCCTAGAAATTGGCAAGTTCCGGATGTAGATTTCCTATCTATCTTACACCCACCAAAGTTTGAATCGAGTATCCAGATAACTCAAAATTGTTATCACCGGATACCACAGTCCAATATTTACTCGTACCTTTTAAGAATTTAAGAATCTTCTTTGCTGCTTCAAAATGACTCCTTTTTGGTTTGGCTTGAAAACGTGCGCAGACTCCAACCGCAAAAGAAATATCAGTGTCTCGCTAGCAATTAAATATAATAACGAACCTATTAGACCTCGATACTCGGTTTGATCTGTGTCTTCCCCTTTCTCATCTGGATCCATTGAAAAGTTTGTCATCATATGTATCTTAGCTTCTCGACCGTACCTATTCCAAATTTTTCAATAAGATCTTTTGTGTATTTGGCTTGATTTATGAATATCCTCTTCTTAGTCTACTTGACTTGAAGTCCAAGGAAGTAGGTCATTTCTCCCATCATGGACATTTCAAACCTGCTCTTCATAAGATGACTAAATTCTTCACACGAAGATGTGTTAGTTGATCCAAAATTATGTCATCAACATAAATTTGAACTAATAAAAGATCACTACCAAATTCTTTTCTAAACAAAATTCTATCAATTTTACCTTTTACAAAACCATTTTGAATTAAATAATCAGACAAAGTATCATACCATGCTCTAGGTGCCTGTTTAAGTCCATATAGAGCTTTCCTTAATATATAGGCTTTGTCTCCTTTGACAAAGTCTGGAGGTTGCTCTACATAAACTTCTTCAAATAAGATTCCATTAAGAAAAGTTGACTTAACATCCATTTGAAAAACTATGAATCTTTTAAAAGCGGCATAAGCTAAAAACAATCTTATGGCTTCCGTGACGAGCTACCGGTGCAAAGGTTTCATCATAATCAATCCCTCGATTGTGAATAACCTTGAGCAACTAGTCCGCTTTATTTCTTACCACAATATTGTTTTCATCTTTTTGTTTTTAAAGACCCATTTAGTTCCAATGACTTTTGATGATGAGGCCTTTCAACAAGCTCCCACACATCTTGTCTTTGAAATTGATTTAGTTCTTCTTGCATGGCATTAATCCACTGGAATCGCTTTAGAGCCTCGTAATAGACTTAGGTTCAAGTAATGATACATAACAATCGAACATACAATCTTGATTTAGTTGTGTCCTTGTCTGGACACCAGAGTCTAAATCTCCAATTATCTATTCAATTTGGGTGGTATGACATTACTCTCTTACCCTTATCTTTTACTATGGATGAAGTTTTGTCAAGTATTTATTTTAGATGATTCTGTATTACCTTCAGATATTTCTACTTGATCATCTGTGGCATTAGTTGTCTAATCAACTGGTGAGGAAGAGCTTCCTGTGTTCTTTTTCTTTATTTGAATCTGGTTCTTTCTCTTCGTCTGAGTCGATTCTGATCATAGAACTTTCTGGTGATCTTTTGATGGTCATCTTGTTCGGATCTTCCGATATCTTTGTGATGTCATCTGTTTTACTAGACTCAAAAGTGGATTCATCAAATACAACATGTGGTGTTTCTTCCACACACAAGGTTGTCTTATTAAAAACTCTATATGCTTTGGATACGGATGAGTATCCCAAGAATATCCCATCTGTTATTTTAGCATCAAAAGTTTTTAATTGAGATTTACCATTGTTGTGAATGAAACATTTGCAACCAAATATATGAAAATATGAAATTTTGGGAGATCTTCCCTTCTAAATTTCATAGGGGTTTTACATTTATTTTTAACAATCAAATTTCTATTTTGAACAAAACAAGTTGTATTAACGGCCTCTGCCCAAAACTCGTGAGGAGTGTTATACTCGGATAACATTGTCCTAGCAACATCGTCGAGTTCTCGTTTCTCCTTTCAACAACTCCATTTCTTTGTGGTGTCCGTGGCAGCCGATGCCTCATGAGTTATGTCATTCTCAGTACAATAGTTAGTGACAAGCTTATTAAAAATTCAGTACCTTTATCACTTCTAATTCTAACAATACTTAGTCCTTTCTCATTTTGAACTCTTTTAAGAAACTCGAATCTTAATCATAGTCTCATTCTTCTCGTATAAGAAAATAACCCAGGTAAATCTTGAAAAATCATCAACAATTACCAAAGTGTATTTTTTTCCACTGAAGCTTAGAGGAGTAACTGGACCAAAAAGATCCATATGAAGAAGGTCCAGAATTCTTTCTCAAGATGGACTACTTATTGTTTTAAAAGAAGCTTTGGTCTGCTTTTCCTTTTAGACAAGAATCACAAACATGGTTCTTTGAGAATATTCTATTAGGGAGTCCTTTTACTAAAGATTTTCTTGCAATTTTGTTAAGAGTTTTGAAGTTTAAGCGACCAAGACGTTTATGCCATAGCCACCAAGTGATCTCGAACTCTTAGCAACAAGACAAGTATCTTTAGGACAACTTTTAAAATTAGCAACATAAATGTTACCTTGTCGACTCCACCTGATAGTATATTTTCATTGATACCATCTAGCACATAGCATGCATTATGAGTGACTTTAACACTTAACCCCTTATCACAAAATTGTGAAACAGATAACAAGTTATGCTTCAATTCTTCCACAAAGTAGACTTCATTGACTTGTATATCTCCAATCATCAATGTTCCAACTCCTTTGGTAAGCCCAAAATTGTTGTCTCCAAACATAACTCTTGGACCATCTATAGATTGATAGTTAGAAAGAAGACGTCTTTCATAGGTCATATGCTTAGAACAACCATCACAATGTACTGATGACCTCAAGCACATCTGTTCTTTCTACTATCTTCTTGTCTTCCCCGCAATCACAAATTTAGATCTTAGGTACACTTTGTAATTTGGGTCCTTTCTTGTTAAGTTGACACTTAGGTATCCAGACAAAGATATCTATATTCCTTAAAACCATAGATCAAGTTTACAACCATATCTATCTACCAATATAAGACTTTCAAGATCAATCTTATTTAGCCGATCTTTTGTGATTGTCTTATATCGTGGTAAAAATGGATATGACTTACTTCTTCCATCAAAACTATTATACCTAGGATAAGACTTTGTCTTAGTCTTTGGTTTTGCCTTTGGAGCATCTCTCCTCGTCGTGTTTTCTTTACGTAAATGTCGGATGAGGTGATTAGTTCCTTACGTTTCCAAGGACCAAATCTAGTCTCCTCCTTTGGTTTAGTAGCTTTGACAAAGACTCTTGGTTTTATGGGATCACCCTTTTTATTCCTATCAAAACCTAAATCTGTCTTGTCACTAGACTTCGTGAAGTATTGAAGATCTTATCTATTGTGGATCGAGTGTTATTTAGAAGTCCTAACTTGAGATTTAACTCTTTGTTAGTTCTTTTATAACTCTCATTTTCGTAACGTATACTTGAGAATCTTATTTTTAAAGAATTCAATTTTTTTCCAACTCATCTGTCTTCTCGCACGAGGTGCTAGTGATAGTCCTAGTTTGACATTCCCCTTGAATGAGCAGTCTAGTAATTTACTATCCCTTGTCCTGATTGACTTTGGTTAGATTAAGAATTTGATTCTTTAAGCTAAAATTTTCAGTCTCTATCTGTTTATATGCAGATAGAGCAGTCTCAGATCTTTTAGAAGTTTATTTATAAGACTAGGATCAGATTCAGATAAGTTCTCACAATCATTATCTGAAGAAGAATAATAGTTTACCTCATTTGCCATCGAGACAGATGTCATCATCCGATCCAAAATCAGATGAAGATGAGGATGATGATGTTTCTTGAGCTTCTTTCTTTTCGCCTAGAAGTGCTCTCAGTCCGCATACCTTCTATCTCGTTTCTTCCTCTTTTCTTCTCTCTCTCTAGGAGTAAGTTGAGGACAATCATAGCCGTAATGACCAGGTTTGTTGCAAGTGTAACATATATCTCCTCTATTTGTTTTTGGACTATTATCTCCTCTTCCGATTGGTGGCTTGTGCCTTCTAGGGCCGATCCTTCTTTCTGTCATTGTCTCAATTCTTTTCTTCTTTTTCGACTTGTAATTCCTTCGGCTTGATCTATCCCTCTTGTTCCTTTTGTACTTCATCTTTAGCCTCTCATAACGTTTCATTAAGAGTGCCATTTCTTCTTTAATTGATAGATACGATGCCTTAGAAATTTTCTCGACTCCTCTTGATGAAAAACGCAATCTGTCTTTCCAGATGTTGATGACTCAGCTTCATCTTCTTCATCTTCAATTTGGATATCATACTCCAGTGCTTTGAGATGAGAAAACAAAGTATGATGAGAGATTGAGGACAAATTCTGCGTTGCTTTGAGAATGTTGGCCTTTTCTCTCCATCTTTTACTCAAGGACCTCAGTATTGTGTTGTTGATCTCTTTCTCTATATAAGTTTTACCCAAATCAGCTACTTTGTTAAGAAGATTTGTTAGTCTAACATCCAATTGATCAACGGTTTTGCCTTCTTTCATTTTGAATGTGTCAAACGTATGTAACACTCGATTGCAATTTATTCTCCTTGACTTGGTCTCGATCCCTCACATACACTAGCAAGAGTTTCCCACATCTCCTTAGCTGTCTTGCACCTCTTGACTTTCTCTATCCAATCTTTGCTCAGTAGTTTCAATAATCTCTGTCCTAACTACTTGGTCCAAATTATGAATTTTTCTTTCATCATTGGTCAGCTCTGCACTTTTCTTCTCTTGTCGACCTCGGTTTCTCGCCTCCAGTCCCATCATGGTTCCTCCATGATAGAACTTAATCGGTCCTTCTTCAAGCACCTCTTCCATCCTATCATGGATTGCCTTTAGATGGTTCTCCATCCTAAACTTCCAATAATCATATTCTTCAATTGAAAACTCGTGCAAACTCCTCGGACTTTTTGCTCTTAACAAGACATGATGAAACAAAGAATCTCAACAAGAACTTATTAGTAGCAAGGTTAGTGATTTGAAAATAAAGATGATAAACTAGAAACAATTTCAGAAACTTGTTAAGACCACAAACCAATATCGTAATGTACTTAACACCGCTCCGATACCACTTATTGGTCCCACGGATTGAGTAGTTTATTAAGGAACTTGAGACAACCTTCTAGGGAAAATCTAGAAGGGGGTGAATAGATTTTCAAACCTTTTTCAAAGATTAGAATATCAATTCAAAGTATCAAAGGACACACAATGAAAACATATTTAAACTCAATCTTTTATGGATCAAAAGCAATCTGATTGAAAATATGAAATTGAACTGGTTTGAAAGTTGATTAAGAACAAGATTAGTAAAATAAAGCAAGAAAGAACACAACGATTTAGAGTGGTTCGGATCTAATTGATCCTACATCCACTCTCTTTCTTCAACTTGAAGAAGGGTCTCGACCACTTACTTACTCACTTACAATCTTACAAATACAACTTTCAAGATCTTCTATCTTCAAGCCTATCTTCAACTTCTAATCTTCCTGGAATTTCTAATTTTACAAAGTGCAATGGTGTTGAAGAAATACAGAGTAAGTGTTTTTATAAACACTTTGAACTTATGAAAATTACTTTGAGAAACTTTTGTGAGTGCTTAGAAAACTTGTGAATCGTGTGTATGAGAGAATGCTGAATTGTTTGTTTAAAATCGTGCCTAGACCTATTTATAAGCTCGAGAAACAATTAGTTTGTTGTAACAAACTAAAACCTCCTAACAAACTTATTCTTGAAACCGCCTCTTCATCACCGATCTTGCTTCTAGTTGTCTGCGGTGACTTGGTGAAGACTTGCCTTTCTTATTCTACTCACTAATCTTGACCTCGCTTTGAGCTCTTCATTGTTGTCTCCTGCAGATGACTTATCTCAAGCTCGTCTTCGCATGACCTTTGCCTCTTCGACCTCACCGACTTTTCTGGCTCTTCCTAGTCCGATCACCCTAGTGCTAGGATTTTACCTCACTGCTCTATGCGCTTAGCTGGTCATCTTACTTTATCCGAGTTGACTCTCGTCTGGCCTCTTTTAACTCATCAAAACTTCTTCTCGATCTAACACACTTTAAGTGCATGGTTATAACTTAATGCCTATAAGACTAAAAGATGACTCGAATGTATCGAAAAGTGCGGTTCGAGGCAGCTGGATTTTCGGGAAGCTATCTTGAAACATTCAAATACCAAGAAAGTGGGTAACCTTTAAATACCTATTGCATTATTTAGAGTAATTTGTATGTGTACGAGCAGCAGATCTTCTGATTATGCTCTGTGTGAATTTTAGCTAGTCGACGGACTATGCTCTGTGTGATAAAGCTAGTCAACAGACTATGCTCAGTGTGAATTAAGACAGTCTACGGACTAAATCTGTGTGAAATGAGTTGGGTCTATGGGCCTGGCGTGTACTCGGTTGACATACTTATTAGTATTTTTAATGCAATTGTATATTAAATGTTATCCCACCGGGCTTCTCCTCCAGGGAAGACTCATGATGCTACTTAAAATTTTTCAAGTCCTATTGACGACGAGGCGGATGTGTGATCGGCCGTGGTAGACTCCTCTAAATAAATTTACTACAAACTAAGCTCCCGTAAGAAATGAAGCTAGTACCAGTAGGACTTATGTTATGTTTTAAGCTTTCAAATTTATGTATGGATTACTTAGTCCCGTGGTCGAGTCCCTTTCAAACTACTAGGAAGTTATGTTCGTATTTCAAAATGTTATGCATGCATGATTAGCGTATGTCTATTATATTTTGTTATGTTAAGCTAGTTATGACTTTTATTACACGCTTGATGATCTATTTTTGTAAATGTCTAAT
The DNA here is from genome assembly GCA_030762865.1 of Paraleonurus japonicus. NCBI lineage: Eukaryota > Viridiplantae > Streptophyta > Magnoliopsida > Lamiales > Lamiaceae > Paraleonurus > Paraleonurus japonicus. The sequence goes on from CM061060.1 coordinate 29,851,821, forward strand.
TAAGTAAGTGTTTGACTTAGAAATGTGGGTAAGACATGAGTTAGGCACAAGCACGATTAGGAACTTAAATAATTTAATTTGTTTTTTTAAAAGGAAGAAAAATAAATAAATACTCGTGTTTTTATGATGTCATCTTCCGCTTTATCTTTTTAACTCTTCATATTTTATTTCTTAGTGCCTAAAATGCACTTTCTTCTAGGGTACGCCTCCGGGCGCTACAAAGGGTGGGATAGAAATGGGTACAAATTATCGTTTGCTCTTACTCTCGTGTACAAACACTGTTTGCTCTTACTCTCGTGTACAAAACACCCAAAATATGTACAAATTATACCCTGAAGAAGGAAATCGATGTTATCAAGTACACATTTGAGGTCGTGGGAACTATTCATTATCGTGGAAAAGGAGAAAATCATAGTCGCTAACGTCAACGTCAGACTAGCTTGACTAATCTTATTGTATACAATCTGAGATATACATAAAATTTGAATTTCAAATTAGATATATAGTCTGTTATATTGTTTGTATAGTTTTATGATGTTTATTTGAAATTCAAACACTTACTAACAAATATTCAAAAATTTCTACATACATTACTCGATAAGAATTGCCGATCAATCATCGCTTATACATTTTACCCAAAAAATTATTACATAATTGTTCTCGTTTTTTTACTTTCGATGGATGATTCGGTACTTTTGAGCATTAATTACAACGAAGAGTGCAAACCGATGCGGTTGAATGAAGATAGCAAATATGAAGTCATTGTATCCCAAATTCAAGGTACGTGGGAAGAATTGAGTTTGGAAAATATTAATATGTATTTCTCTGTTGGTAACATCAAGAATTATTGCTTGGTGTCAAATGAAGATTTGAAGAACATGTTTCTTATATGTAAACATACATTGGGAAACATTGTTAATGTCGAAGTTATTTCAAGAAATACATCTAGTGATGATCACACCACATATAAAATGAATGTATGCCAAAATAATAATTTTGAGGAGGCTACCGCGTTTGTTCCTAATATCAAATTCAAGATCATTCTAATGTCTCTTCTAATTCAAAAGAAACAGAAATGGATTTCGAATTTACTAGTTTGGGTAGTATACCAAATTATGAGATGTTTCCAATAGAAAAGCCGAAAAAATTTATCGATCATTGCTGGATATATTCAAAGGTGGGATTGGTAGTTTATTTAATGGAGGTGTGGTTGAGTTTAGAATGGAGCTAGTTAAGTACAGTGTTAAAAAGGGATTTAAGTTCAAATACTTTAGGAATAACTCAAGATATGTACATGCGCTTGTAAGTGTGAAGTTGCTTCTAACTGTCCCTCGTTTATTAACGGTAAACGATGTAGGGCTAACAATGATTTCTTTGTGGTTGATGCTAATTGGAATCACAATTGTCTTGGATCTATGGTTAGTTATAAGACAAAAAGTTTTAGATCTAGCATTGTTGGAGATTTAGTTCTTGAACAAGTGAAGACCAAACCAACCCTTGCTCCTAAGGATATAGTTTCACATATGAAATCCAATTATTCAGTGGATACCGAATATTGGAAAGTTTGGCGATCTATTGAAAATGCACGTGGTAGGTTATTTGGTTCATACAAGGAATCGTATGCCAATTTTAGATGGTATTGTGAAGCAATTGAGAGAACAAATCCAAGTAGCTTGGTAGAGCTTCAATGTAATGAACAAAGTAAACAATTTGAAAGAATATTCATTGCATATAAAGCTTTAATTGATGCTTTTAGATATTGTCGTCCTATGTTGTTCATAGATGGAACATTTCTAAAGGGATGTGCACAGTGGTACAATGCTTGTAGCAACTGCAAAGGATGGAAGTAATGGTAAAAAGTTGAAACTTTTAATAGATATGTATAAACTGCTTTTATGCAATAATATTAATACGTTTTAATCTTTTTATTATGTTGTTTTATTAGGTCTATTTTCGGTGGCATTTTCGATTGTGTCACGGAGAATGAAGATATTTGGGAGTGGTTTTAACAAAGTTAGGAGATGAGTTACAACATGAAAAACAAGTTGTGTATATATCGATAGGAATTTAGGTTTGATGACAACATTTTTGAGAGTTTTTGATAATCCCGTACATTTTTATTACATTTATCATTTATTAGCGAATCTTAAGGGTCGTTTTTCGGTGGAGGCTTTTGAAAGTCACTCCGATCAAAGTTATGCACACACTTTCGAGAATGTACATATGCTCCTAATAGACGTATTTTTGAAGAGAAGATAACACTTTTAAAAAGAAGGTGGTTTGGAAGTCAAGAATGGTTAGAGAATCTCCCTTATGAAAAATGGGCAGTCTCATTTTCCCCTAATATACGTAGATATGGGGAAATGACTTCAAATGCTTTGTCGAATCTTATAATTCTTGGATAAGACATGCTAGGGGTCTTCCAATCACTCGTATGTTAGAACATATACGTAAGGAAATTTATCGTTGGTATATGAAAAGGCGCGCAGCAAGCGAAATATGGACTGGGGTACTATGTGCAAAAAAAGAATATTTGTGGAGGGAGCTCTCGGATATCTGTAAATATTGGGCAATAATACAATGTCCAAATGGTCGGTTTGAGGTATTATCAAAGATTTCAGTTATGGTTGACCTTAAATTGAGATGTTGTACATGCCGTCGCTGGCAAATACGTGGTTTCCCATGTGCTCGTCTTTGTTGCGATTATAAGGAAGTTTTGCTCTTTAGCATATTCTCATATCGAAGATTGTTTCTTTGCTTCTACTTATCGTAAATGTTACATGTTTGATCTTAATCCAATACCAAAAAGTGAGAAGTTTGAATGCTCTTCTTTCAAAGATGATCAACCTCCGATCTGCCTCCAAATTTAAAAAGAAATCCAGGAGGCCAAAGACAAAAAGAAAAGTCTCTTATGGAGAAAGAGGTGTGAAGAACAAATCTGTCTTATGTAGCATTTGTGGACTTACTTTGGAAATCATGACCGTTTTACATGTTCAATTGTTGATCGTGTATGATAATTAGATATAGGTTCAATTGTGAATGTTAAAATAATTGTCATATTATAATTTTGTTTAACTTTTTTGTTTACAACAGTAATTTGGGAAGAAGATTATGATAATTACATTGGATGCAACAAGTATAAGTGTCTCGTATAGATGATTTTCATTTGTTAAGAATGTGTAAAAATATTATTTTCTCCCGACATATGACACATTAGGTATCTTGTTGTTTATATTTGTTTTATGGCTATTAGTTTTGACAACCATTTATACTTCTTTATCTTATAAATTATCATAATTACAATATGATCAAGAAATGTAATAATATATTTTAAACAGATATAAAGTAAAGAAGTAAAATATTTTTAAAAATAAACATTAAGTTATCTGCTGTTTATACATTAGATATTAATGCTTCCATAAAGTTTGGAACACACTAAATCTTACAAAAATTAACTTTATCATACCTATCATCGAAGTACGACACTTATTGTTATAATATGGACATAGATCAAAGTTGAAAATGATAATTGATAATATTTTTCACAAGTATCATGTAACCTCCTTCCACTTGCTTGGTTATTTTCGAAACTTGTTACCTCGTCATGATCTTGTTGTAAGCTTGAAGGACAATTTGTAGGTGCACACCAATATGACCAACCGTGTATATCACGGTGGTAGAACAACATTCCTGAATTTCGTGAAGGTTTAAACAATTTAATCGTTGTTGGTGATAAACAAACACGACAAACTGATTTTCTATACATTAGATAAGTATCATTTGATTTGAAATTGCTACCGGTGGACATGATTCTCATATTGAAATCGCAAGAGAAACTATAACAAATGATCTATTTATAATGTTTTAGCATGTATTCCCATTGTTTTGATGTGTAACGACTATATGTGAATTTATGGATGACTGACTTTACAAAATAAATGTAAATTTTCTATATTTGTAATGGATATATACACTGTGCATGTATTATTTATAAGACATGTACATTGTTTTTATAAAATAATGCAATTGTATTGAATATTGTTCATTTATCTCAGAGTTATGTGCAAATATAATTTAATTTATATTTCAATACTTTTGAATATCATTCATTTAATTATTTATTTATTTTATTGTGGTGGTAAGTTTTAATAATTTAAAATTTTAATTTTATTAGGAAACTAAATGAAATGAAATGAGAATTTAAAATCATATCACACCTTACAAATTTATATTAAAACATATAGTGGGAGATAAAATTTGACTTAAGTTAAAATGATTGGACAATCTGAGATGTATTTTCACATTCGATATTTTAGATGATAATGATTATAGTAGACATATAGAATTAGCTAAATTCAAGTTTCCCTATAAAAATGACGTACAACACATGTGGGTGAAATAAACATTTATTTAAAGTATACGTGATATGTTTTAATTTTTAAAATTAAAAATTGTTATAGAAAAATATTTACAACCACCATTTTTTGACCCAAAATTTAAATTTATCAATATTTACATCAACCATTGTTGTAACAAAAATAGATATATGGCAAAATGAACATATTTGAAATTTTAATAATCTTTGAAAAACTATTTGCAATAATTATACTAACATGAATAAACACACAATAAGAAAAAAAGAAAAAAAAAAAAGCAATTTGTTCATGAGATAAAAAAATATATATATATAAGTACATTTTGTTATTGTACATGCACATAAATATAAAAACCCCTATTTTTTATGAAAAAGAAATTTTGTTAATATAATTGTAAAATTAAAAAAAAAAAAAAAAAAAGTGAAAGTATAGGTATTACAAGATAGTAGGATTTTAGTTACATTTGTTTAAACAAAAATTGAAAAACTTTTCATAATTTCGTATTCACGTTTTTTTTAAATCCTTCTAAGTAAAGCTTAACCAAAAATTTTAAAATTGTGAAATATTGACAAGTTACATCACTAGGGAATGCATACTCTAAAACTGATCATCTATTTATCTATGAAAAGACACAATTTTTCCCGCCGATTGCATCTCTTGGTGATCTTCATCTTCTTCCGCATCATTCCCTCCATTTTCACATCTATAAAACATTAGGGTAATAATCTATTTCGTTAATGTCGATATTATATCTAGAATTCCAACCAAGCCATTGACAAAATTAAAGACCATCAACAAATCGTGGTTATCAAGAATCGAAAGCCAATATTTCCATGAGAACAACATTTGGTGCAAATGAGGAGGCGTAACCGCATTTGTTTTATACTTCAAAAGGAGTTTGGATTTACACCACTCTCGTGCTGCAACGCCACTTGGAACGATGTTAAATGAAAGGATAATCATTGAAGGAGACAAATAATTTGATTATTTTGCAAGTCTGTAACGGGTTAGTGTTGTATTGTTCAATTAAGGATGAGTTCTTTCGAAAAATGCTCTTAATGATGATACGGTGAAAATACTCGACTACCCCAATAGAGTTCCCTCCTAAATGTAGATCTCGTATATGTGTATTTTGGCCTGAGATACGATTCCAGGCTCAAGATTACAAAATTCTTAGGTTAACATTATTTGATGTTGTTGAGTTTCATACTGAAGTTAAGGTGTTTTTTCGGTGTCTCAAAATTAGTGGCATTATGTTGGGCCTTTTCCATATGATTTCCCGTGTGGAAGCCCCTTACTTTTGTTTACGGTAATATTCATTGGATGATTTCCCAAGATAGCATACATTTTGGGATTGCAAGCTTTTGTCGTAGAGAGGAAATGTTTGATTATATTCGGTTGCGGATGAAGTAACAAGTTCGTTGATTATAGGATTCGGGTAAGCGGTATTAAGACCAATCAAGTATATCGAACACAAGGGAATTAGTATGCACGTGAGGCCCTAAGAATACAAGTTATTGGTGACTATTGTTGCAAGATGGGTTTTGGCACTAAACACTACAATATAATTGCAAGAATTAAAAATCAAATACTATGCAAGCAAATGATCGACACCTAATATGCAAAAACAATTAACTTGGTTTCAATGGGGATTGGGGTGCTCGGGATAATATCCATCAATGAATCAATGATCAACAAGTTATGAGTGTATCAAAATCAATCAAGATAGAAAGCATAAACCATCATGCAATTAATCACTTCATTAACTACACAATGCCTAATGTGAATATCCTTAGTACTTCTAATCTCTCAATTAAGAAGCACCCAATTCATACATTCATACACAATTATAACCCGATTAATCCCTAATCACGTTAGCTCAACTCGCCTATTGTTAGGGTGATCAAACATTAATCTAAAGAGATAATTTTGCATGAAGCACAATGAGAATCACAATTAGGAAGCAATCTACTCAATTGATCAACAATTATCAACAATCATAGCATAAGGCAATCACATCATCCCCAATTTCAATTATCCCAAGCACAAGATGATTAGCCCATGGTGCTAAGAGCAAAAGTCATAGGTAGAAAATCTAAGAAAGCAATTAAGAAACTAATCAACACAAACAACGAATTTAAAGGAATTAAGTAGAAGAACATCACCAATTGGCTTCAATGATAAAAATAAGAATGCTTGAGTCTTCACAATATCTCCAATTACAACCTCCTCCTCTTCAATTACAACTTGGAAATGAAAATCTAATGGATCAAATCACTAATCTAAGGTACAAATGCTTGAAATCAATCTAAATCTAAGAATCTAATCCAATTACAAAGAGAACTAAGCTATGGAATGAGATTTTCGCCCAAAAAAATTGTCTTATAACCGCTCTAATATAAGTTAGGAAGAATATGCTCTGTTTTCCGCTCAAAATGATTTAAATACAAAAATTCGGTTTTGGGCATCCCTCGACTCGAGGTTGGGGCCCTCGAGTCGAGGCCTCTAAGTCGCTAACATGCTTTTGCAAATTCGCCGCCAGCCTCGAGTCGAGCTTGACCCTCGACTCGAGGGATCTTTGGAATAAGCTTTTGCAATCATCAAATTCACAAACATGCACCCCATAAACATGCCAATGGATTCAATCTTAATCAAAATTGTGTTCAATCAAGAATCAAAGAGGTCTTTCATGAAGGTTGTAATGTAGGCTCTTTGGAATAGGTAGGATGATTTTAGGTAAGAGTGACTAATATAGTAGAGACTTGAATGATAACTAATAAATACAATACACATCTCTTTCACTTCATCAAGTAACACTCTTTATTTTGCACTTCAATGTTAAAACACCACCATTCACTTGAGTTTTTTTTTCTTTTAAGCTCACAAATTGAATTTTTCTTCTTTTTCACTTCACAATTTTCACAATTCAATTTTTCTCAACCCCTTTCTTTTCACAATCAACTTTTCAATCATCAACTTAACACATCAATTTTTCACCACACTTTAAATGCCAATCACCATCTATTAGCCAACAATCAAGCTCTACAATAAGGCTCATAAAAATAGACAAATGGTTTCAATTTCACTTGGCTTGCCAAAGAATAAGGCTATAAGGCTCAAAACGGCTCACTAGGGAAATCAAATATTTTTTGTGGGGAAAAATTTGGCAAAGTGACTTATCAATTCAAACATGGCCTCTTATCACTTTCATGACATCACACAAAGATCAATATCAACAAGTCCAAGGGCAAGTTCTAGCATACAAGTCCATGAATGATGCACTCACAATGAAATCAAATCAACCGTATAAAATGTACGATTATAAAGGCACAAAAGCTCACGGGCTTAAATTGAGCAATGAATCAAGCATCTTCAATCACATTCATCTTCACTTAATTATCAATCATGCTAGCTTCAAGCCACATATCAACTCATGATCATATCAAAATTCAATAGGTCTTGCAAATCAAGCACAAGTGCACATGTACATAATCTCAAGCACACTCACTATGTCAACCATGATAACTCAAAGATATGCAATAAATTCACAATTAAACTCAAGACAAAACTAGCCCAAAAGTATAATAGGAATCCAAGAGATCAATAGAGTATAATCATCAAAAGACAATAAACTCAATAAGATCAAAACACATCATAATCATCATTCATCCATACAAATCATCCATAAAAATCATCATCGAATCAAATCCATCCACATCAAGTCATCAAGTACAAACCAAACAATCATAATCAATCCATACAAATCACTCAAGAGGAAATAAAAACGGAATGAACTAAGGATAGGGATGAGGAAGTAGGGAGTCGCCTAATAATCGAACGGTGGCGGTGGAGGAGGGTAGTGGCCCGGCCCAAAATTCCATGAGCTCATCTGGCCGGAGGAGTGCATACATGTCATGCCGAGTCTTGAGAGACTCTTCCTGCATCCTCCTCGTCTCCTCATTGAACCGACGGAACTCCTCCATCATGCGATAGCACTCATCCCGCCTAGTTAGGCACTCGAGCCGCATCCTCTCGTCTGCAGCCCACATCTCCTCGGGAAGGGTCCACTGCCTCTGCGATGAGCTATCGGCCTCATACTCTCGGCTCCGTATCTCGTCCCGCCGCAATAGTTGAACTCTGGCATCAAGTCCTCGTCCATCTGCACCGGCACCTCAGCCTGCTCCTCTTCTTCAGCCTTCTTCATCATCTCCTTCATCTCGCACCCTCGGCCTCGTCCTCGGATCTCGGACCCCGATCTGCCCTCGTCCTTTTCGATCTTGAATTCCCTTGCAATTTCGATCTCTTCCCCATCAAATATAGTGAGTGTACCTACAATCGGGCATAACAATCATCAAATAATTACCATCAAGAGATCCATCTCAACAATAAACGATTAACACCCCCAAACTTGAATGATAACATGAATTCAAAGTTTGGAATAAAAGTGATACAAATATATGCAACTCCAAATGATATTAACAATAAGCTCAATACTCCAAATATATCCCATAGCTTGATAACATAATCTCCTAAGCTTGAGCAATTAATTCCAAAGTAATTCTCAAAGTAATGGACTAAAATAAAAAACACACAAAAACACTACACACCAAAGCAACAAAGGATGGGTTGCCTCCCATCTAGCGCTAGGTTTAACGCGTCCTTTGCCGGACGGAACTCACGGAGTTCATACTTCCCTTTCATCGAAGACATGAATATCCTCCTTTTGCCTCACTAGATTCTCCTTTGTAAAGAGGCAACATCCCCATTTGTCTTCTAAGAGTAGCTTTCCTCCTTCTTTGATTTCCTTCACCGTCAAAACTTCCTTGAGTCTCTCAACACCTAGTAGACGGCTCCAATTCGACTCACTCCACACCACTTGGTCTCCAACATCAACGCTCACTTCCTTCTTCTCAAGTGGTGTCCTTTTCTTCTCTAACACCCCCAAACTTGAGTCTTGCTCAAGCTTGGTCAAAGTCTTCTCACATTCTTCCATCTTCTTATCACCGGGTCAAGCAAGGGTGCAATGAGAGCTTTCTCCTTCCTAGAATCATCTAACGAAACACAAGACTTGTTAGCAATTATTTTACAAGAGGGAATAAAATGCTCATTAACTAAAGAATTAGAAGAAGTAGAATTGTAACGCCCTATTTTAATATATATACTAATATTAATATTGAGACGTTCGAATAATTACATTTATCTATTTCAAGATTTACACTTAGTAGGGAAACACATTCTACATATATATATATATATATATATATATTTTACAAAAATAAATACTTGTAGTATAATTAAACATGTAGATCATAATTATAAAAATTACAGTGGAAGATATTTAATAATAATAAAACTTATTTCAGAATTCGTGAATTTAGGGATTAACCCTAATAATCAAAATTACAAACCATAAATCGTTCTCTCGAAATATAAAAACAAGGTAGTGTAGTAGAAATTTATTATTTTTCTATTTCATGGCCATAGCATCCTGGATCATCCTTCTATGTCGAACTCCCGCACCGAAAAAACATTTAAAGAAGGGGTAAGTGTGTGAAAATACACTTAGTGGGTTAACCTCATAATTGCACAAATTAAATTTCAGTAATGTAAATAATATATAACTTGTAATAGTGCTGGCAATACCAACTTTAACGTGGAATTTCTGGGCGGGCCGACGTAACATGAATTTGCCGGCCGGGCCAGCTTAACATGAATTCTTTGGCTAGGCCGGGCTTAACATGAGATTGCTGGCTGCGCCGAACTTAACATGAGATTGCCGGCCGGGTCAGCTTAACATGAGATTCTTTGGTCGGGCCAGGCTTAACTTGAATATTAATTACATAGTAAAATTTAATAAGAGCAATTATAATACTTGAATATTATAACTCAATTAAGAGTGAAGTAAATCCCCACCTCCTATTGTGCAAAAGAAAATTTTAAAAGGTTCCCGGTGTCTCGTGATTTTCTTCTAGAAATAAAGCGGTTGGTTTTCTTATATTTTTATTCTTCCTTCGAACGACACAAATAAAAATGGAGTGGCTATTTATAGCAAAAATTCTATGAACTTGTTCCCGACATCATCATTGGACATAGATATGTAGGCTATCTTATTATATATACATACTTATCTTTTAGTTGCCTATTTGTAGATTATCAATTAGCCTACTGTAAGTAGCTTACTTATACATACATTCATGCATATTTGAGCTCTAGTAGCTCCCACATCATTAATTACATTGAACGGTGGTTTCATCCACTTGTATGCATGCATTATATATATATATATATACACTTTTATGCATGCATATCATATATATTAAATAATTAAGATATCCATGCATGTATATATGCATAATTTAATTATTATGTATATATATATACATCTTGGTAATAGAAATAATTTACTTATAAGTGTACATCTAATATATATACATATATGCAAATATTATGCATAATTATTTCGGGTGTTATAAGAATCATCCCTATCAATGGAAGGGTATAAGTCGATGATCTCTATATATCCACACGTCTTCTTCTCCAAAGTACTTGGAGCCTCTTCTTCCAAATGAGCTCTCGCAAATGTCACCTCCTCTCCATTAGAGCTCAATTTGAGTTCTCCTTTCTCAACATTGATCGAGCTTTGCCGCTGGCAAGGAAAGGTCTAACAAGTATGATAGGTGCCTCAAGCTCTTCCTTCATGTCAAGAACAATGAAATCAACCGGGAAGATGAACTTGCCAACCCCTACTAATACATCTTCAATGATCCCAAATGGATGAGCATATGATTGATCCGCCAATTGAATATTGATATTTGTAGAAGTCACCTCTCCTAGCTCCAACTTCTTAAAAATGGACAAATGCATGACATTTATACTTGCTCCCAAGTCACACAAGCCTTGAATGTTCCCATTTTCTCCAATCTCACACGGAATTATGAAGCTCCCTGATCCTTTTGCTTTTGAGGTAAGTGTCTCTCTAAAATCTCATTACACTCCTCCACTAACTTGATCATCCCCTTCTCATCCCAACTTCTTTTCTTAGACATGATTTCTCTCATAAACTTCTTATAGCGGGGTATTTGCTCAAGGGCATCCAATAGTGGGATATTAACATGCAAGCTCTTGAAAACTTCTAAAAACTTACCAAATTCCTCATCAAGCTTCTTCCTCCTAAGTCTTTGAGGAAATGGAACCGGAGTGGCTTTCATGGGACTCCCCATGCATCGTTCTTGGACTTCTCTTCTTCTTTCTTGGACTCTCCCTTTACTTGACTCTCTTCACTAGCCTTCTTCTCCATAACCACACTTTCTTCACTAGCTTCTTCTTCCTTCACCTCTTTCTCAATTTCCACTTCTTTGGGCAACTTTGGACCTTCATAACTCATACCACTCCTAAGTTGGATAGCACTACAAAACTCCTTAGGATTAGGCTCGGTGGTGGATGGATACTTCCCTTGTTTTGCAAGTGGTCCACCGTAGAAGAAAGCTTCCCAACCGTAGTGGCTAATTGTCTTGATGATCAATCGTCTTGAACCTCGTATCCATTTGCTTCCCAATATCATCAAGCCTTGAATTATTTGTCTCCAACCTCTTCACTATCATACCAAGAAGCTCCTCCGTAGTGGCCTTCCCTTCATTATTCGGCGCTTTGGCACCCGGATCAAATCCGGGAGGAAATTGGACGGCGGCTCTTGGGTTGGCATAAGAAAAGTTTTCATGTCTCCTCCAAGTGTTGCCATTGAATTGAGCTTGAGGTTGAGGTTGGTAACTCCCTTGTGGCCTATTTTGATAAGGCATTTGATAAGGCCTTGCTCCTTGAAAATTCCCTTGATAATTTCCTTGATAGCCTCCTTGAAATGGAGGCCTTCCCATGTAGCTATCCTCTTCAACCAGCATAGGACTTGCACACATATCAACATGAGGAATGGATGGACTCACACTTTGTTGGCTTTGGGCAGTAGTAAGAGCTCCCAATCGGTCCATCATCGTCATCATCATACTCTTCATCGACTCTATCTCCTTAACATGTGACACCCTATGATGTGCTCCACGATTAACCGACACTTGGAACAAATCTTGGGCAATGTTCTCTATTATCTCATTCATTTGCCCCACTGTCTTCGACTAAGTAGAACCATTAGCACAAGCATTCAAAAATGAACGATTCCCATCCGTCAAGCCATTGCAAAAGTAAATAATGGTTTGTTCCTCCGGAAAGCCATGTTGGGGACAATTAATAAGCAACATGTCATACCTCTCCCAAGCCTCCGGTAAATGTGAAATCGCCTCCTTAGCTTGCACGGTTTTGGATGGTGGATAGAACTTCATCAAGAATCTCTTCGAAAGATCCTCCCATGTACGTACGGTCCCGAGAGGAAGTGAATTGAGCCATGCTTTGGCTCTCCCTTAAGCGTAAAGGCAAAAGCCTTAACTTCTTAGCATCTTTGGGCACACCGTTGTACTTGGTGGTGTCGAAATCTCTAGGAATTGTGCCATATGTTGATAAGGGCACTCATCATCATCCATGCCTTCAAATTGCTTCTCTCTAAGCATCCTCACAAGAGCGGGACTTATCTCAAAATTGTTGGCTTCTATTCTCGGCCTTGCTATCCCATCATAGTGCTTACGTAGTTGTGGCTCAAAAACTCTCTCAATGGCCTCCCTTGAGGTGGTGGCTCATTCATGGGTTGTGATTGGGCTTGTGGAATGTGAGGTGATTCTTGATATCGTGGCTCATGATTGTATGGCATTTGAGGGTAGTATGGTGGAAATTGTTGTGGATGAGGTGGATAGTATGGATATTGGTGAGCTTGTGGAGGGTAGGGGTATGAATTTTGGTAGAGAAAATATTGTGGTGGCATCCCTTGAGGGAAAGGGCCAACTTGAGAGTTAAAGTTGTTCCCATGACCTCCATTGTCTACTCTTCCTTCTCCATTTCCATTCAACTCCTCAACATGAGGTTCACCAACAACTCTCTCCTTATTCCATAGCTCTTCACCTTCCATTGCTTCCCTTCGTCTTCTACCACGATTTCTTCTTAGTGTAGCTTCAAGTTCCGGATTGAGTGGCAAGGGTGGAATACCACTTGACCTTATTATCATACACCTACAATACCACCAATCCAAGTATCAATTCCAACAAAAATAAACAAAACAAAAAAAATACAAAAACAATAAGTAGCCACGTCAAACAATTCCTAAGTCTCACTATAGGCGCAAAAACATAATTCCCGGCAATGGTGCCATTTTGATTGTAGGATTCCGGGTAAGCAGTATTAAGACCAATCAAGTATATCGAACCCAAGGGAATTAGAATGCACGTGAGGCCCTAAGAATATAAGTTATTGGTGACTATTGTTGCAAGATGGGTTTTGGCACTAAACACTACAACATGATTGCAAGAATTAAAAATTAAATACTATGCAAGCAAATGATCAAACACCTAATATGCAAAAACAATTAACTTGGTTTCAATGGGGATTGGGGTGCTCGGGATAATATCCATCAAGGAATCAATGATCAACAAGCTATGAGTGTATCAAATTGCAAATCAATCAAGATAGAAAGCATAAACCATCATGCAATTAATCACTTTATTAACTACACAATGCCTAATGTGAGTATCCTTAGTACTTATAATCTCTCAATTAAGAAGTACCCAATTCATACATTTATACACAATTATAACCCGATTAATCCCTAATCACGTTAGCTCAACTCACGCCTATTCTTTGGATGATCAAACATTAATCTAAAGAGATAATTTTGCATGAAGCACAATGAGAATCACAATTAGGAAGCAATCTACTCAATTGATCAACAATTATCAACAATCATATCATAAGGCAATCACATCATCCTCAATTTCAATTATCTCAAGCACAAGATGATTAGCCCATGGTGCTAAGAGCAAAAGTCATGGGTAGAAAATCTAAGAAAGCAATTAAGAAACTAATCAACACAAACAACAAATTTAAAGGAATTAAGTAGAAGAACATCGCCTATTAGCTTCAATGATCAAAAATAAGAATGCTTGAGTCTTCACAATATCTCCAATTACAATCTCCTCCTCTTCAATTACAACTTGGAAATGAAAAACTAATGGATCAAATCACTAATATAAGGTAAAAATGCTTGAAATCAATCTAAATCTAAGAATCTAATCCAATTACAAAGAGAACTAAGCTATGGAATGAGATTTTCGCCCAAAAAAATTGTCAAATAAGCTCTAATCTAAGTTAGGAAGAATATGCTCTGTGGTTCCGCTCAAAATGGTTTAAATACAAAAATTCGGTTTTGGGCATCCCTCGACTCGAGGTTGGGGCCCTCGAGTCAAGGCCTCTAAGTCGCTAACACGCTTTTGCAAATTCGCCGCCAGCCTTGAGTCGAGCTTCAGCCCTCAACTCGAGGGATCTCCTTCTGCCCTGTCCTCGACTCGAGGCTCAGCCTCGAGTCGAGGCCGCTCCGATTTTTGGAATTTCATCACATTGCCTTCACCCTCGGGTCGCCGAGGTCCAGGGAATTTTCTCGACCCGGCTCCATCTCTAACCCTCGTTTTCGCCCATCTCGATCGTCTCTTCATCCTAAAAATGCCGGTACTCTCGGTTTCGCCAAATTCCACCAATTTACCTGTAAAATAGACGAAAAACATCAAATATCTCACAAGTAATACTTTTTAAGTAAAGTAGTGATACTCTACACATTTTGGCACAAAATCTAACACTTTTGATCACTTTTTGCACTAAAATACCCCCTAAAATCATTCATCAATTCACTCCAATCATTCGTCTAAGGTTGAATTTGGTGGCATTGATGAAGACAGACCGGGTGGTGTATTCTTCGTTGGCACAATCATTTCGATACTTGGAATTTTGGATAATGCATGAATATAAAGTTCATTCATCGTGGAGAAAATACACAATGGATATGGATTTCGTATTTCCTCAAGCTGGTCCTTTCATGGGAATACATTCAGTCCGTTTGATGAAGGAAGACAATGAGAAGATAATGTTTTGGGTGGAACCGATTGGAATTTTCGGTTTGTTTGAATTGAAGAACAGAGTTTATCGCCATCTTCGTAGGAACGATGTGGAATATGTTGGTCCCTAGATTGAGTATTTTAAAAGAGTTTGAACAAACCTTCCAGAGATAATCTAGAAGGGGAGGTTGAATAGATTATCTAAATTTTTCACAAAATTCGGACTCTTAATTCAAACTTAAATTGTAAACCCTAAAATTAAACTGTCACGAAATAAATTTATACTCAATCTATAAAATCGGATCTAAAGCGATGCAAATTAATTTAGCCAATTTATAAGGAATCAACATAAATTAAATGCAGAAAGTAAAGAACACGAGATTTATAGTGGTTCGAATCAAAAGATCCTATATCCACTCTCCTTCTTCAATCTTGAAGAAGGGACTCTACCTTCTTACTTACCTGTCTCGCTTTACCGTTGATTACAAGTTACAATGAAGATGTTCTTCGTCTCGATTCTCCTTCAATCTATCAATCTATCTAACAAATCTAAGATTACAAAGGTGCGATTGTGATTTGAAGGTATACAGGAAATGTTCTTCAAACACTTTGAAAATATTATAAGAAAATACTTTTGAAAACTTGTGAGTGTTATTTGATGATGTGAGCTTTTAGAATGAGTGCAAAAGTTCTTCTAAGAACTGTGCTTAATCCTATTTATAAAGTCAGAAGACGGTTAGTTTGTTGTAACAAATTTAAAACCGCTTAACAAACCTTTCTTTAAAACCTGTCCCGACCTCGGCTAATCTTGAGTTAGTCGTCTGTCTTTGACTTGGTGAAAACCTCGCCTTTTTATTCTACTCAGCTGGTCTTGACCTTGTCTTGAGCTCTTTATTAATCTCTCAAACAGATGACTTCTTCAAGACTATCTTCGCATGACCTTCATGCTTCCCGATCTCACCGACTTCATTCATCTCACCTAGTCGATGTACTACTTCGATTGATCTATACAATTCAGCCGGTCACCCTATTTTACATAAGCTTATCTAACCTATACATTTTAACTCATTAAAACTAAAACCTGATCTAACAAAATATGCATATTGTACTCACTTTTCTTTTATTCGTAGTCTTGAGTGCCCCTCTAAAATGCTTGGGGAGTAGGTTTTTACTAAGTACTTGTACTTTTTTACCTGTGAAATAGGGTATTAGTGTTAGTGTTATTAACTACTTGTAGTTGTTGGTGTAATATATTTTGAGATTTAATATAAGTTATTTTGTATTTTAAATATTTGTTGTTTCAATGGTATCTATGGGTGACAAAATTGGTTATAATCCGTGATCGCGTTCACTATTTTCAACTATTGGACAAAGTTGTACTTGTTTCCCATGTTACACTTTGGTTGTGTAGGGTTAAATCACAAAGTTAATACATAATGTGCATGTGTACAACACAATGTATAACTTGTTACATTAATGTGCAATCCCATGGTAATAAGAATTATTACAATAAGACAGAGTGCAAACACAAATTTGTATGTACTTGCATTATAACAAGTTACACAATTCATTACTATATTGTACAATGTGCAATCAAATTTATATGAATGCATTCAATAACATAGCTTTTTAATTTTTTTGCACATACTTAAATAAAATTATATTGAACCAAAGCAGATAGAAAAAGAGATCTAATATACTTTACATCATCAGAAAAACATAAAAGTACAATGTAAATTGTCGATAATTGAAAAATACAGCGATCGATAACCTAAAATTACAGTTTACACTCAAATATGTCTGATAAAGTCTGATAACTATTGTATTTTCTCAAGGATCAATAGTTGTTGGGTTCGCAAACTAAAAACAATTTTTGCTCTATAATCATGGTTTTTTCTTGGGTAAAGTTCCTACTTTTAAAGTGTTACGAAGAATAAATGTTTCAATGTTTTGACAAACAACACCACCACAATCAACGAGTCAAGACTCTGTTGTGGACAAGGAACAGATTGAGGAGGTTTCAATGGACTATTCAACAAACGGTGTTTAATTCATTTTCTTGAAAAGACTCGTTGAAGCTTTGCTTCAACATATTCAACCCGTAAGATGATATAAAAATCAGATTTTATTATATTGTTATCTTCGAATTAATACCTATTATTATCATAACAACCAAATTGTAAAATGTATATAAGAAGAAATTACCGAGTCGGCGAACAGGGGAAAATAAACTTAAAAAATGTCTTCACCATATAAAGTTCAATAGCTCATCATTAGGCTCAAGTACGGATCATGGCTTAAATAATGATTATGTCAACTACAAACTAATGAGTAATGTGGAAGAATACTAAATTGACTTCAATTATACTAAAGTGAATCCAATTATTCTCATACGAACTAATGTGAAAAATACACAAATTACTCACCACTAGCATTGATCCATTCAAATGAGCATCTTATGAAAGATTTCTTCTTGGTGCATGGAATTGAAACATCCAATTACTCTTCTCCACATCCAGAATCAAAAGGGTCCAATGATCTCCTAAATTTCTAGAAGATTCACCATTTTCCTTTACTAATAAAGGAAATATCGGAAGGTGATGTTGACTAACAAACTCCAATTTATCATCAATTAAAGCTTTTAGAGATGTTGTTTGGGTGTTACGTGCAATAAGGTCCTACAAAAAAATAAAAACAAGAAAAGATTTACAATATAAATCTAAAAATAAAAGATATGCTACATATATACATAAAAAATACAGACTATACCTAGCAATTGGCAGTAAAAATAGTGGTATTTTGGGCAAAAATGGTTTCTTCGTGAATGATTAACAAGATATGCCCACGAATCAATTACCTATCAAAAAAATATTACATAAATCATTTTTGTGAAAAAAATTGTATATTTTAAACAAATTAGAAGCAGTAAAAAATAAGTATTGACCTTACACTGCTGGACAAACGTTCGTGCCGTAAAATACTAAGCATGTCCTTCACAAGAACATGAGCTAAAGGATTCTCGACCCTCAAATATAACCCTACTACGAAAAAAATAGAATAAATAGACTACATTAGGAACAAATTGCCATGTAAATAAGATAGATTTAAGATATGTTACCCATCTCCTTCATTATCCAGATATTTTTAATTTTATCCCTTATGTCTTCCTTTGTTTTTCTAAGTGCATCAAAAGATTCATCAAAAACCCGTTTCGTAGACTTGGTGGAATAAACCGCCTTCTTTTTTATTCTTTTATCTCCTTCATGTATCTCAACAATTTTCCGCGTCTTAAGCCGAGGAGATCTTGCTAGAGCTTTCCGATCATCCATTGTACTTCTTTCTTTAACTCTTTTTAGTAAGTGAACTTGGTTCCGGATACTTTGGTGATTTCCTTTTACACTTTCACTGGGGTAATGTCTTGACCATCAACGCACTTGTACGAATCAATTGTTTCATATGTCTCAATAGTATCCAAAAGGGCAGCTTTCTCCTTCTTTAGCTTCTCATTCTCTAAATTCACCATATGAAGCTTTTCAAGACTTTCAATATGTGTGTAAGTTGAGGGGTTCTCACAAAGCCGAGTCAAAGAAGGACCACAACTTAACTTCTTAACCTATAAGCGTAGGGAATTATTCTCAAGCCTTAATCTTGATATCCCATCGTCATGTTTTTTTATCAACTCGAAAGAACTTGACTGTCTCCCTCTAGCCTAGTATTCGCAATAATCTTACTCGTGTGTTAGCCTCCATTTCATTTTTAGCTCTTGCTCCTAAAGTTTCATTTGGTTCTTCAAAGAAATCCAGCTCCGTGTCCTTTTCGTAAATCAATTTCTTAAACTCCGCACTTTCATTTGCTTCTTCAAAGATTTCAATCTCCTTGTCCCTTTCTCAGAATCTCCTTGTTCTTCATCAATTCAATCTCCTTCTCCTTAAGCGAGTGCACATCCTCGTATAACATTCCATAAGGAATAGCATACTCAACTGATTTACGTATCTATTTATCACCGACTTCTCCATTGTTTTAAAGACAAAAAAAAGCATCTTTAAGTCGTGCGGGAGAAAAGCGGTTTTCATCTTTCAACGGACTCTTCGTGTATTTCAGACTAAATGATGGCAATTCAAAGAAATCGAATTACGATCATTTGTCGTGCAACCTTCCCTACTACCACCAAAAATAACATTTGTCTTCACCATCTTTCTAGGGGTATTCTGTTTTGAATTAGAAACTTCTAGTCTCGAACCACCATGGTAGTGTTTTGAACAGGACTATTCGCTCCAAGATCAATAGAGGCAACATCGGTATCTTCAATTTCATTATCCTTGCTTTCAGAATTGGATCTTTTTACGATTGACCCTTTGCGTGTTAGAATCATTCTCATCAGTTGGTTATGATCTTGATATCCATCAATTTGTTGGTAAAATATCGAACCAAGGGAAACAAGTGGGGATAGCCCTAGAGTTACTAATCTAATCGTGATTGTAATACAAGCCAATTTCGAGAATAAAAGCGAATTAACAAAAATGATTAACTAAAGAAATTAACCATTAGAACCTAATAACTTATAAATTTTATTAAGTCCTAAAATTTTATTAAGTCATAAATAATACATTATAGAGCTAGTAACTAATGGGTACAAATTAAGGGGTATGATTGCATTTAGATACGGTCGGAAAAAAAAATTGCACTGAAGCACAATAGACACTTGTGTAAGGACAAGATTATCCCTCTAGTTAATAAATGCACTGTACTTTGAGTTCATTCCAAGCAACAGAGACAGTCGGGATGTTAAATGCAGACGACACGATTTCCAAGGCGGGAAAAGTCATATATTGTTCATTCTTTGAAGAACAAAACCCTTCACGTAACAAAATACAAAAAAAAAAGGCCATAACAAGAATCGTCCAAGGGTGAAACATAGAGAAGATCATATACCTATTCTCAAACAAAGGATTGTTCAAGGATAAACATCGACATACGAGTAACAAACAATGTGATGATATATACGTATTTTGACTTTTAACCTTTTTTTTCCGGAATCGATATGAATTTATTTGCGAAAAATGAGTATATTAACCACCGAATCCACGAAATATATAATGTAATGTTGAACGTATGTGTAACCTAATTTTACCGATGACGAAGACGATAGTGGGTGTCAATTTTAGTGTAAAAGGGCAAAATCCCCAAATCAATTTTAGTAACAAGAATCGGATTACAAAGTTGTTGTTAGGGTTTATGGGTAAACACGTAAATTTAGTGTTATTAATAATGTGGATACTAAATGTAGAAGTACCGTAAAAAGGCCATATACATATATCGATGGGGAGACCAAGATTGGAGAAGAAACGGACCACCGATAAAGAGGGCGTGAGAAGAGGGAGAGGAACAACCCAAAAAAAAAGACAAAAATAGGTACGAGATAGACCTAATTAAGAAAAGAATTGTATTGATTAATATATGTCTCATTATAGATAGTTGTTTTGTTAGAATGATTGCAATAACATATTTTTACCTTATTGGTTTGGAAGGAGAAAAATTAAATTATGAACGGGGTCCGCAAGTGGGAAACTATAGAGAAGGTATGTCTTATCTTGTTTATGGTCTTTGCAAAAATTTTCATAAGTAACAAAAAAATTATAAAGTGTACATTATGTACTAACTTAGATATTTGGTTTTCGGGATCAAAGAAAGAGAAGTTTGCGGAGTAGTTCAACACAAGAAGAAAAGAAGGTACAGAGATAATTGTCATACACATCTTCCGAAGGTAACAAAGTTTAGTGAAATGTTTGTTGGAAAAGGTACATTAGGATGCCAATTAATTTAACATACTTGTGTGAAATAGATGACTCGGGCCAAAAACGATGTGAAACGTCGAGAATAAAAAAGGGGAAACGAAAAATAAGTGATGATGAGATTTCGGATGAAGGTAAAAATACATATTGTCATTACGAATTAAAAGAGTTCAACATAAAAACAACATTTTTAAACCCATTATTTGTGAATGTAATCGATACATAAGATCGTGGGTACAATAATTACAAGAAGAAGAACTCAAGAAGAAAGGGCAAGAGTGGTAAGAAAGGTATGTGTAAAGTAGGTATTTTATAAAACCGATTAAAAATTCAAGAAAGCATAAAGAAAAATTAGTATGTAAATCCGAATTAAAACGAAACTAATAATAAAAACATTTTTTAACAATTAATTATGCATATAACCGAGATAAATTGGAGGAGAGTTATCACATCAACAAAGCTTGATTGACCTCAAGAAGAAAGAGCATGAGGGGCAAGAAAGGTATGTCCATAATAAGATTTTTGAAATGAGGCCTGAATGTTAAATGTCAATCCTATACTAACATGAAAAAATACGTATAAAGGTTTGATCAATGAGATGCTTTGGATGAGACTACATCGAGGACAACGAATCGAGATAAGACCAAGGAACTCATTCAAGAAGTAATTCAACGTACATTAGATCCAAACACATACATAATGTCATAAATGTTAATCAACTTTCGTTGCAGCACAACCTACTTTAAAAGGGGGAATAATTGGATATTTGTTCGAACTATGTATTACAACAGAGGAAGTAGACATCAAGGAGAGGACCACCTATTATCGTAGCAATTTGGTATCAGCGGTGAAGGATTTACAAGGACTAAAGTATAAGAATGAGCATAAGAAAGAAATACAAAAGACACCATTTTGGATACTTTTGAGACAATAATGAATGCCGACTATGAGACATGTAAAACAAGGTGGCAAAAGTATGAGGAGGATATTCGAAATGTGCTCTTGATTTTTTATAAGCCAACTAAGTCATTTTTGTTGGGTGGCCAACAAATGAGAATAACAAACAGAGACGTTCATCTTTTGTTTGGGGTTTCAGGTGGTAATATTCCAATCGATTTAAAATTAAATGATTACGTGCTACTGAATGGATAAAGCGTTGCTTTGGAAGAGACGTGAAAACAGAAGGGGTGGGAATATCCTAAACAAAAAGTATGTATATGACAAGCTAATGGAGGTTATTTTTAGGAATGACAGACATAGTGTAGGTGATGTTGCAAGGCTAACTCCACCTATACTTACTAGTAACAAGACTAACACCGTGGATGAATGGAAGGGTACCATGACATTACTCAATTTATCCGACTAAGGTTGAAGATATATGGAAATATGATTGGTGCACACCGATAGTTGATCCTGTTACACCAACAAATTTTAAGAAGCAAGAACACAAGCATTGGAGGTTGTGTTCTCCTGTCCTGAAGAAATAACTTAAACTTTTATTGTACAAATAATTTGCTGAACCGATATAATTGTGTAAATGTGCGTTGTTGTTTAAAAAAGGGGAGAGTGGAAATAAATACTTGAAACTTTCATTTTAAGTGTAGTTTCTTTGAACTGATACAATTGTTAAAATGTGCGCTTTGGTTGTGTGAGCATACAACACTTGTTGAGAAAAGTGGGAGTCGACAACTACCAAGAATTCTCAAATGGGACCTCAATAAATTGAACAAGGCACTCGAGTAAGTTGAACCTGAGAGATTTGCGGTCCGACAATGTAAGTTAAAATATATAGAAGAACCAAGTATAATATATCCTACAATAAACAATGACAATAAACTAATAATTGCAACAATATATCTTAGATACGCCAGATCGTACTAAAACCAACCGGGCAAGAGAAAAGACACTAGAAAATATGGTGAAATACTTGGATAACATTGGAGAGTGAAGTAGATGAAACAGAAGACACGAGATGAGGTTTCAATGGAATCAAGCAAATGAGGATGAAGAAGAAATATTGAAACAAGAAATCAAGAGAGATGAAATTCATCCTGGAAATTTGAATGAGGAGACCACCAAGGGAAAGATTGAAGAGATAACAGAGCAGGCATGCAATGACAATGGTGCCAATCAAACATGTCAAGGTCATCTCATGAATCTAACAAAGAGAATAGTTGAATGATAACGAAAACATTTCACCAAGAAATGAATGGAGCCGAAACTGAATGCAATGATGAGAATGGTGACCAAACAGATGATGACGAACCCGTACACAAACAAGATGAAGACATGATACAAAATGATGCACCTAATTTCAGCTTAAACATGACACAGAATGGGGATTGGAGCACAACAAATGAGGATGATTTATTGAAAGTAGTGAAGGCTCTCGTGAGGAACACGAACCCCAAAAAAACATGCACCGTGAAAATGACTTAGATAAATTAATGAACGACAATGCAATATTAGAAGGGAAGGTAAATGAGTTCATGAACATGTTGGAGGACGAACAGAGGGAAATTTGGTGGAAAAGACTGAAGGAGAGAGAGCTTTGCAAGAGAAGGCACAAAATGAGGTGATCTCAAAAAAGGATGATGAGATTAAAGAATTAAAGGGGAAAATTCGTACTTGGAAGATAAGTTGGATTCAATGATGCATTGGACGGTGAGGAGACAATGGCACACCTAGATAAAATTGCAAAACTTTCTATTGCATTGAAGGAGAATGAGATATTGAAACTTGAAAACGAACAACCGAAAGAAAAGATAAAGATTATTGAGAAATCTACACCTCGGGACAATGACCAAGAGATCAAGAATTCAACACCACCGGGGAGCAGAAAAAAAGAGTGCCAAGCCCAAGCACACTTACGTGAAGAGTCAAGGCCAGACGGTTGAATGTTCAAGAAAGGCAATAGAAATTTCACATGAGATGAGGACAGATGAATTGGAAAAGATAAATGAGGAAAAAAACGATTAAGAAGCTAAGATGGGATGAATCTTTCACCGCATGCAGGAAACAAGCACAATAGGAAGAAAGCAATTGAAGCGCATGGAATGAATCAATGGAAGAGTACGTACAATAAGCTTAATGGGGAATATTAATGATCTCTCATTTTTAGTAATGTTAATATGTTCCTCTTTTTTCCGATATAAGCAGGTATGTAGCTTGGAGTTCACCAAATGGGTTGTCAATCGTGTACATGCATGACATACTTGCGATATTACATAACGAACGAGTTTCAACCGAGTATGTTATAAAAAAACACAATATTTATATCAAACAAATTTGAATTACTGACATTCATTAATAATAAATATCTACATTAATACAGTGGTTGATTCATAGAGCAAGATTTTAATTGAAAGATACGGTGGAACATTGTCATTTGCTAAACAAGATCACATTTTCTCATCTTCCCGCTTGGTACGAACTATATGAACATTAATATATACATCTTTTCACCCTTTTAAACGCATATATTGAATGATGTAGTCTTACATATTGTGTATAATATCCAGGATTTAATAAATACAAATAGAGAAGGAGAGAATCAAAATTTAAAAAAACTTGTAGATGATCGCCTTGAAAAAGCTCGGAACAAGTGATATATTGTTATTTCCATTGCTAAGCAAAAGCAGTTCAAGGAACCAAATGATTGCAGGTGACCATTGGACTCTGTTAAAGTTTGATATAAATGTTGGACGGTGGAGTTTCTATAACTTAATGGGTCCACGGACCAACTACACCAAGGATGTACACTTGGAAAGAAGTATAGTAATCGGTAAGAGAAAACTAGAATTAAACATTGAATAGAGACAAAGTGGTATAGCTCAAGTGGTTACACCTCCACCGCCTATGGCCCAAAGGTCATGGGTTCGTGTCATCCTTTACCCGATCAATAAATAGAAAATTCAACAAATATTTTGACGCATTGTAATATAATATGACTACATTATATATTGCGAGGTTGAGTATGTTGTGGATAGGTTGAGTGCAGTATACAAAAGATCAAACAATACACACATAATATGCACAAAGGAAAAAATAAAGTCGCTACGGTACCATGTATGGAGCAGTATCGTGCGCTTTGATTGTGGAGTTTTTGTTTGCAGCAACATGGAGAGTGAAATACTCCAAAGGTATAGCCATCCAAAGCGGCAAGGTATCGAAAAAAATGGTTGAATGGTTCATAGAAGGTGATAACAAAGAAGCGTAAAATAATGTGTGATCGCAATAACAACTACAGATAATGTAATGGACTAGATTGTGATTTGTGTTCTATTCTCGTGGATTGAATGTTAGATTGAGGTAGACTGTTGTGATTTTCAAAATTTTAGTCAAGAATGTATCGGGTATTCTATAAATTTGAATGTTAGATTGAGGTAGACTGTTGTTGACAATTTTCAAAATTTTAGTCAAGAATGTATCGGATATTCTATAAATTGTTTACATTCATTTACAAAGAAATATATTGTGTGCTAAATGTCTACCATATAGAAAGAAACAAGTACTTATAATGCATATATAAGGTGCGAGACATAAGGGTAAGGAAAAAAATTGTAATTTGAAGAATAAGAAACGGTATGTCAACAATAATTTCACAAAGATAAATAAAACTTTTGCGACTTCAATTATTTAGTTAGATATTGCATTATATAGTACAAAACTTACTAGCCGATTCAAGATAAGTTGTGAATAAAATTTTATCTCAGAACAAGAATTGTTATGTATAAAGCAATAAAGTTTATATAAAATAAAAAAGGGGGAAAACATAAATAAAATAGTAAAAATATGGAGATCAAAGTGTGTAAGAGACGAAACACGTATAAAAACAAAATGAATATATTAATCAAGAATAGAGATAGATAAAACTATGTCATGAAAATAGAGAACTTATGTCATTCAATTGCCATATAGGGGTCACAAAATGATTAGGTTCTACAACTTGGGTAGTCCCGATTCGACTAATTAAGTTCATAATAATAATAAAAAAATATTATTGAATTCCTCGAAACATACACTAACAAATAACGCACCCAAAACCTATAAACCATATAGGGAATTTAAGGATAGATAATTCATTAATTTTTTTTTTTTTTTTTGGAAAAAACTAAAGGACAATACTGTCATAATGTAATTCAAATATGATGTATTCTTTAAAAAAACAAAAGGAAGTAACAACAATGTAAAACTGTTGAACTATAAAATTAATATATCCTACAAAAATATATATATATATATATATGTGTGCGTATACATAAATACGTGATTTCAAAAAAGGAAAAATCAAAAGATCTATGGATAAAACTTGGATGTAAAGCAACTAATGCTATATGACATATAAGAAAATAAAAAATGTGAAAAGAATGATTTGACAGCTTGGATGTCCCACCTAAAAACATCAAAGCATAAAGAAAGAAAAAAATTGGGGAAGAGTATTGTAAATTAAAAATAAATATTAGCCTTCGCCTAAGTATAAGGCTTAACCGCACACCAACAAATTGAAGAGAACAAATAAAATTAGTAAGGTAACAAAGAAGTGAGATGAGAAAATCTTCGATGTCTCCTTCCACAGAGGTGGGTAGAACAACTTTCGGATATAATGATGGATATATACTGTCAAGGTTGCCAATAAAATCACTCACGAGGTTCAAAACCGTCAACCGTAAATGGGAGAAGGCAATGCATAAATACTTCATATCAAAGTTCCACCGCCAAGGATGAAGGAGGAAAACCAAGTTGGATATGTTCTCCGCACACAATACGGGTTTTACCCACTTGGATGCATACCAAATGAAGTCGATGCGTACACCAATAGAAGAATAGTGTTTGAGTACGAACCATTTTTGTACGTGATAGCAAGCTACAATGGGCTGATCTTGGAGTGCAACACATACGACGAGTTTATGATTAAGAACCCACCGTCAGGTGTATCAATCCAGATTTCAACCCCAAAGATAGAGTTCTCGAGAACCGCACCTATGGAGCAAGATTTTTTGGCATGGGTTACAATAAAGATGACGACGACTATAAGACCGTACGTGTCATAGGGTTCCGAAACCCACAAAAGAAGTCAGTGGTACACGTTATGTCAACAAATACAATGCGTTGGGAACATCTTGGAGAATTCCCATATGCAAATCCAAAGGGGGAACTCCGGTGTCTATGTTGGGGAAAGTCAACCGGCAAATACTAGACGGTAATACAACAACAGGATAACTACTTTCTGTGTAAAATAAATACGTTCGGGAAGATTGACATGCCAGTGGGAATGGAAAGAGTACAAGTATATGACGATATTGGGGCTATTGATGATGAAAGACTGGTGTTGTTTTCTAGTGTTTGTCTTTCTTTTGCAGGTACGAGATTTGGATAATAGAGAAATATAATGATCCGTGATCGTGGAAAAGAATAATATTTCCAAATGGAGGAGTGTTGAATGATGCAGCGAGCATTGAGAATTCAACCACTACGATTGATGAAGCTCGAAAATAAGGAACCGTTGTTCCGTATCGAACCATTGGATCTTTTTGTGGCATACAACTTAGAGTCAAAAACTTATAGATCCATCGATGCACCCGAATTGGAGGAAACTTACCTGCACCATATTCCCATTCGTGCAGAGCACACGGTGTGTCCAAGGAGGTTGGCGGAGTAGGTGCGCTAGCGAGTAAGGGCAATAGTTAATTACTTTTGGTATTAAGTGAAATGACTTTTGATAAAAAATATAATCTTGATTAATGTAGTTATAAATGCTTTGAACTACGTAGTAGAATCTATCTCGATGTCATATGTATATTGAAGTTATGGATAAAACAAAGTGGACTATTTCTTTGATTTCTTGAATATAAAACCGCATAACGATGATGATTTGGCGTGTTTAATATGTAATTAATATAATTACATATAAATCGAATAGATATTAAATGAATGACAAAAAGACCAACCGAAAGCTCAAAACTTATAATTTGTTAATTTCGTAGAAAATTATAGTTACACGTTATTAAAATTAAGAAAAAAAAAAGGAAAAATAGGTTGTTATCTTAAATTTAAAGGTTTTATAAAAAATCCTTATACCGAGTAAACTTATTAAGATAATATATAATGTAACCTACATATACCGAGCAAAAAATAAAAAGATTAGTTAAGCAAGAAAAAAAGGAAAAATGAGCACACATCATGGAACAAGATTATTAAAATCGAATATATGATTCAAATAAAATTATAGATCGACATACAAAAATGGCTAAAAATATAAAACCAATTATAGAAAAAAATGAATAAAATAAGGAAAAAAAAACGAGACAATCAAATAACAATGAAAAAAGAAAATTACAATAAGAAAAAGAAAAATCTAATTTAAGGAAAAAGAACTAACAAATTAGAGTAAATATTACAAGTAAACAAATTGCAAGAAATAGCAATGTGTCCCCCATGAAAGTAAATATGTAATGCACAGTCATTATACAAAGAGCTTAGTGAAGCACAAAGGGAAGATCACATACATAAGACTGATAACAATATACATTAAAACATACCAAATAACAGACAACCCATTTCTATATGTCGCCCAATATAGAAATAAAAATAAAATTGCATAACCAAACAAAAAAATCGTATCCAACGAAGAAAATAAAACATGATACTTTAATAATACAAATATAATTTTCATTCTCCAAGCGAATGAAAGCAAAAGGTAAACAAACATCACAAAACAACATATATATACAACAGTGAGAAAAAAGGAAAATTTGCAATATTTAAAAACTTTGAAAAAAATGAAACATTTTAATAATAAAACATCAAAACACATATATTGTTGAATATCTCGCTATAGTAATCGAATAACATAATTCATGTCAATCATCTTATAACGCACCACCGTACCTAAAAAATATAAACATACAACCACCAAATCAAAACAATGCATAAATCTATTATAAGAAATGAATAGAGAAGCAACAATAAGTCATATATAATAAACAACATATAATAATATATTACACTTCAAAACATACATATTAAAACACATTTAGGCTCCATTTGGATGGAGTGGATTTGAAATCAAGGGATTTGAGGATAATATAACATACATTCACACAAACTAAAATGAAGAAAAACTAAATGAATGGACTTGATTCACTCAAATATTAAGCACAAGTGGGGGAAGTGGGAGGATTTCAAATGACTAGGTTTTGTTGGGTATTTGAAATCCTCCCACTTATAAGTAATATTTGTGTAAATCAAATCCATTCATTTAGTTTTTTCCTATTTAGATTTGTAAATGTATGGTGTATTATTCTCAAATCCATTGATTTCAAATGACTCCATCCAAATGGAGCCTAAATTATCTTCTAAGGCAAAAATAAAAACATACTAAAATAGTAAAAGCGCATATTCAACTTATTGATACTTCTTATTGAATCGCCTCAATCGAAGAAAAATCGCACCTCCGCCTTCGCAGCCTTCAAGCTCGGCTTTCTGCAGCTTCATCTACAACTTTGTCGTGCACATCTTTCAAAATAAACTGCAGTAGCAGAATTTCCTTCACCCAAGAAATATTATTCTTCGTAAATTGTACAATATCCCACCGGTTATCCAACTTCACGAGCCTACCATGATACATTTGGGCAACCTAAACCATCACATAAATAAATAAAAAAACAAATAGTTAAATGATTTATAATATAAAAAAAAAGAAGAGAAATTCAAACAATTTAAAAATTGCAAATATGAAGAACCTTTTCTTTGTCATTCATCAACAAAGTGTCCATAAAGGTCCTCAAACACGTCATGAATTCGACATGCTCCTGGTTCCTCTTATCGTGATATACACGATAGTTGTTGAGCTCCGCATCCAACCTATCGAAGATCTCGGACATATTATTGATGGAGAAAACTATGAAGAAGGAATGAACGAATGAAATAAACTCCTTGAATAACATCAATAAATAGACAGACCGTGAATCAACACAATGCTTCGTAATTCGGGAAGACCGCAATCACGAAATCGTCTGATTGATTTGAAAACTATTAAATGAATGAATAGTAACCGCGGATGCATGTTAATATCTCGTGAGAAAAAAATATTTTATAATATTATTTTATTAGCAATCGTTTTTTTTTCTTTTTTTTAAATGTATCTATACACGCCAGAGTATAAAATAAAAATTACATGGATGATAATTTTTTATGTTAACAACTATTAATAAATCCAAAATGTCAATGAAATCATAAAAAAAAAAGGGTTGATTACTACTAGGTACAATTTTTACACCATAATTACTACTAGATACAACTCAAACCATAATTACTACTAGATACAATAATATAGGCCAATTTTCCCAAAGTACCCTTCATGTGATCCGACTTGCAGCTTCTTCAAAATTAAAAAGTTGCGAGACTATTCATTGACATGACATGTCCGCACCTTTTACTATTGATTTTCTTATTCAAAAATTTTTATTTCGATTCTTTTGGAGTTTCACTTTTTATTGTCTATACCTTCTTCTTCCCATTTTTTTTTATTTGGAGTTTTTTTATTGTCTTCAGTATATACAATTTTTTTAGTTTTGAGTTTTCTCTGCCATTTTCATTTTCAATAGATTTTTTGTACATATATCATTTTCAATATTCGTTACATCAACAATTTTAGTTTCAATTTTTTCTCTTTCCAACTTTTTTTTATCTTGATTCAAAATCAACACACAACAAATCAAAAATACATTTCCAGAATTAAAAATATATTTCCGTAAATCAAAAAATACATTCCCGTAAATCCAAAAATCAACCCACAACAAATCAAAAATACATATCCGTAACTATTGCCACAACAAAAATTCTCGCACATGTGCGATTCAAAATCTGCACATGTGCGTAAAATAGTTCAAAAATCGCACATGTGCGTAAAATCACACATTATCACCATTTTATACCATATCCAAAGAAAGAAAAAATAAAGAACAAGATAAAATCAAACACTGCAAGAAACGAGATCCGCATGCATATGATCCGCAAATCAAACACCGCAAATCTTGACAAAACTTTTTTGCACTTCAATCTGGCACCTAAGTGCTTCAAGAATTGGGATTTCTCTGCAAGAAATATTCGAGTCAAATAACATTATCAAAAAGAAAAAGAGAAAAATCTCTTCCGATTATCTAGACAAAAGCTCATGAAGAAAACCCACAAAACCCCCACATGTGCAATAAAAAAATCAAACAGAAGAAACTAATCAATGAGTCACACAAACACGTAAAATCAAACTCAATAATTTACACAAACAGAAGAAAAATTCCGCACATGTGCAGAGAAAATTTTTCGCACATTATTTTTTCCACTGTGAACAAACAGATTTCAAACAAAAACCCAAGATCCAAGAAATTAAACAATAAAAATGACTTAAGAATCAATATACACTCTATTTTTCTGGAATCTTGAACACTAATTTACATGAAAAAAATCATCGATACAATAACTCACTATATACGTAACCCCTTGTTCGGAGAATCAAAATCACAAAAATTCTCAAACACAAAAATCCCTTGTGCGTAATAAATTTACATGAAAAAATTTCAAAAATTTCAAAAATTACAGGACTTCCTTCGTCTTCATCAAAGAATAAAAAAATCAAAAACAAAAATCAAACACGAGATCTCTAATTCGAAACATGGCAAAAAAATCAAAAACAAAAATAAACACAGATCTCTAATTCTAGAAACATGGCAAAAAAAAATAAAAACAAAAATTACAGGCTTCCTTCGTCTTCATCAAAGAATCAAAAAAATCAAAACAAAATCAAACACAGATCTCTAATTCGAAACATGGCAAAAAATCAAAAACAAAAATCAAACACAGATCTCTAATTCTAGAAACATGGCAAAAAAAAAAATAAAAACAAAAATTATACCAGGGCTTCCTTCGTCTTCATCGAGCGTCGTCTTCAAACACAGATCTCCGACAAACACCGCCGTCGCCGCTGAACTCCCACAGATCCAACGCCCTCCTCGCAACGCCGTGAGTCACGGTCCACAACAGATCTGACCGTCTTCGCCACCGTAGGCCTTCGTCGGGCGTCTTCGCAAGCACCGCCGCCTTCGTCTCTTCGTCAGAACTGGGTGCACCGCCGCCTTCATCGTGTCACAACAGCGGGGGTGGGGGCTGGGGCGGTGGCTGCCATCTTGGGCCTGCTGGTTGTCGTCGCTTGGGGCTTGGGGCAAGGAGAGAGAGAGAGAGAGAGAGAGAGAGAGAGAGAGAGAGAGAGAGAGAGAGAGAGAGAGAGAGAGAGAGAGAGAGAGAGAGGAGGAGGGAAGAGAGAGAGGCGTAATGTGAATTGTGATGCGTGAATGTTAGGGTTTTATCTTTTTAGGGGTAAAATAGAAAGTGATTGTAGTGGAGAGTAATTTTTGAATTTATTGTGTTTAGGAGTTATTTTGTCTTAAAAGTTGTATCTCATATTTGTCCAAAAAAAAAAAATGGTAAAAAAAAGAGATCTCTACTTTTATAATATAGACTAGATTGTGTATGATGCAATGGTCATGACGTAATAAATTGTGATGATTATTTGTTTTTCCTTTTTTTTAACTATAAGTATGCACTGATATTGTGTAGAATGCAATGTCAAATCAGTCATATTTTTCATTAATTTTAAAATAATATATCATTTCATTTATAGGGAAAAATTTCCATGCAATATGTTTTATATTTTATTTTTCAATAATATATTTAATAATTATTACTAAATTGTGTTTTATTTTATCATATACATATTAATACAAAAAAATATTGTATTAGTGCTATCTGTGTTCTTTTCCTTTAAAATTATTCACATATCTCTATTGTAATTAAGATAACTTTAATATATTTACAAATTATATGAATTATTTCATGGGCTATTAAATACCGACATTTTAAACTATTGAACTATATATATATATATATAGAGAGAGAGAGAGAGAGAGAGAGAAATTACATAATTAAGTAATTACTTGGAAAACATACATTAAATCAACAATTGGAAAACAAATAAATACTTATAAAAAAACAAGAAAAATAAAAATGGGTTCTTTGCCTTTTCTAATAGAGTGCAGATGTCATGTCATATTTAATTACTTACTAATGCATATCAGAGCAATAATATTATTCATACTAATGTCAAGGCTACCGATTATTTGTTTATTTAATCTTTTTCCTT
The DNA here is from genome assembly GCA_030762865.1 of Paraleonurus japonicus. NCBI lineage: Eukaryota > Viridiplantae > Streptophyta > Magnoliopsida > Lamiales > Lamiaceae > Paraleonurus > Paraleonurus japonicus. The sequence continues at coordinate 29,885,161 of CM061060.1, forward strand.
TGGCATAGTTATGTCTACTTTTTTCACTTATTTTTTTCTATTTTATATATATTTTTGACGACATTTCACAATTTATTTGTAATTTTTTTCGGCATTGATTGTTTATTATTATTATTTTATAATTTTCGATCAATACATCTTGTTATTCATTTATTTGTTTATTAATTATATTATAACCTTTTTTTTTTCAATGCGAAAACCGATTATGCCATTGACGGTTGCCGCTCAAATTCATATATTAAATATAAAATCAAATATGTTTATTTGAACAAACCTTTTCATTCCGACTATCGAAGCGACACGTTGAACCACGGTTCACAGCTATTTAAAATATATCATTCATTGAACCACATATACTCCCCAATCTTCCCAAAAACAGCTTCAAATTCCTTTTAGGATACATTCTAACCCATCAATGGAAAAACTTATTACTAAAATGGACGCCGAAATGAAGAACTACCATGAATATCTTGAGCGCAGAGCCCAGAACACCATGACTTCATGTCTAAATTTGAAATAACTATGCAGACTGTTGATCTAAGCGACAAGCAACAATTATTACGTAAAGTAATATTATATCCATCGGAATTCGTATATGAAATATATATATATTTTCAATAGTTATTTGTTATTTATGTTTATTTTATGAATTACTTACTATTTTTACCATTTGTAGATGGCCAAAATGAATCGCCAAATAAAAAAACAACTGGACAATCAACTAGACAAAGTTGTACTCTTAAAAAACCATCTATTTTGGCTTAAGGAATCTCATTTTTTTGGTTTTTTCAAATTCATATTCTTCATAAAATTAAATAAACGAAATATATGTTGTATGCTCTGGATTATTTTCAAACATTTTTTTTTCTTATGCACTAATTTGTTGAAATTTGGTAACATTTTTTTTTCCAAGAGTGTATTATTCATGATTCAGATGATTATTCCATCTACTGATAGCTTTTTTATTGTTTTTTCATATATCATATCTTAATGATTAAATTTTGAATTTTAAAATGTTTTATTCGTTTGTGTTATTTATTATTTTTAATTTTCTCATCCAACTACTATATGATATATATTCGTAAATGTTGTATGTTATTGACATAATATTGAATTAATCTTCGCTGCTCAATTACATTATTTATATGCATCAAAAAAATTAATACATTAAACATAAAAAAAAATCCATATAATATCATTAAACATATCAAATAGGATATTTACAAGAATCGAGATTGACCTAAATTATGGACTGCGAATGTCATGTCATATTTAATGAAAAACTTATTTTAACAATTGAATATTGTAGTGATATTTCTTGTACTCAATAATTATATGATGCCACGTACTTCATCTCTATTTTGAATTACCATATTAAAAAAGTAACATCTCAAATATTGACATTTATCTTTTTCTTTTTTAAAGGAAATATTGACATTTATCATCCATTCAACAAATTAAAAATTACATTATATAACTATTTTGATAGTTATTCAATTAATTTTATTTTTATATCTTTTCAATCATGATTTCATGTTATACAGTTGATGATCTTGTAATTTAATATTATATAATTTTCGAATAAAGTTAACAGAATTCTGGTTTGTTATTCAAATATCAATTACTAGATAAATCTCCCGCTAATTACGCGGTATTTTCGTTAAATAAACTACAATATAATATATTATATATAATATTTTCAAATAATATATATATATATATTAAAATAATGTATATGTATAAAAAATTGTCATTATAATATTAAATTTAAATAATGGTTATATTAATTGTATGACAATTCATGCTAGGGATTAGAATTATTATAATTATGTGAAAGAATTTACTATAAGATTTGTTTCAAATTTATTTTACAATTAATAAAAAAAGGAGACGATTAATAGAATTTTTTTATATAATTGATGCATAAATATTACTCCGAATAATATATGTATATCGTATATTTACAATAAATATCATATATGATTATATTAAGTTTTTTTTTTTTTTTTTTTATAAAAGTTCATATAACCACAATTTTTCTTACATACATTTATAGGCTTAAGTTAAATATAATTTTATGTTTAGAAATTGTCATATGATAACACTTTTTAGATATAAAATAAATATTTAAAATATTTAAAGATTTATATATTAACTTATTTATTAAAAAATTATACATATTGTGCAAGAGGTCTAAGGTTCAAACCTCCTTAGAAATATATTTTTAATTAATTCCTATATTAAAATGTCACATAGATGCCACATATTAATTATAAATCAATAGGAAGATGACACATAGATTATTAACATATATATGCATTTAATAAGAATGTGACACCTCATTCAAATTAACTTCATTACGACACCTAAGCAAAATCAAACTCCCTATTAGTAATATAGGGATATGATTTAGAAATACATAAATTTCTCCACAAAAAAATTACACAAAATCCAATACAAAAGCATTAAAATAATAAGATATATACATATATATTTTATTCAATTTTTATCTATCTTTTTCTCCGGTAATTTTAATTGTTCATTAATTACGAAATGACATTGCACCGTACTCCAATGTATTCACATCGAAAAAGTTAGTTTTTCATACGAAAAAGTTTTTATATATTTATATAAAATATATTTATATATATAATTAATTATTGAACAGCAAAATTTAATAATGACAAAAGAAAAACGTATTAAGAAAGTTGTCAACTGTTTTTTTTTTTTGAAAGCAGAAAGTTGTCAACTGTTGAGGATAGTACTACATTGATATACTTTAAAATAAAAATATATATGTTATAAATTACATATAATGAATCAACAAAAAGAATAAAAATTACGCAACCCAATGTGTTTGAAGAAGATTCAACAGAAGTGGAAACACTAATTAGTATTTTTTTATGGTTACGTGTACATTGAAGTATTTTCCTTAGACGGTAAATTGTAGGTTTCTTTTCCAATGAATTTATATACAATAATTCAATGTATCAAAATGATGTGACACAGTTTGACATTTAATATTCGTGTAGTGAATTATTACAAAACAAGAAATGTATTACATTACTATAGTAATTAAAAAATTCCATCTATACATATATTAGCGATAATTATGAAATAAATATTGCATTTTGAATTAAATGCATATATGACATGATAAGTTGAATGCGCAACAACTAAAAAGAAACTGAATAAAAAAGAAGTAATTATTGCAATTGAATGCATATAAAAAAATTATGGTTTCGTAAAGAAAAAAATGCAAATAATAATAACTTTTGTTTTTTATAGAGGAAAATAAACTGAATGCACATCAAGAACTTCCAAGTAAAAAGTTATATCTTGTTTTAATAAGATACTATGTTTTTAAGCAAGAAAAAGAAAAAAATAATTAGGCATCCAAGTATCGATAACATCAACGCCAAAAAATAAAAATAATAATAATAATAAAACAAGAAAAATGTCTTTATTCAATATTAGTATATTACATTAAAAAAACACATATATTATTGGAATATCAACACGTGTGACAGAATGCATTCTACCATTCAACATATAAAAAGAAGATACAAAAAAAAAAAAACTTGAGCAAATTTATATTAGTATAAATAAATAACTAACTAAAAAAGAAAAAATTACATACCTAGCCTAGTTACCGTTAGTAATATAATTTCAATCAACATATAATAATATATCCACAACCATAACCCGCAAATGGACCGTTAATATGTTACCGTTGTAAAACAAATACGCATATATATATTGGGCCAAGCATGCTACACACAAAGCAAATAAACAATTGAGCAAAAATCAAAGTTAAACCTCAGCATGTCTTCATCAAACAACTACTCATGCACACAAAATTATCCTCAATACATAAAATAATTTTGTAAGAAATGCAAAGTGTTGTATGTTGGATAAGGCTAAGTGAAATATCAAACAACCTCGGGGCGGTTGTACTACCACCGTCCAGGATCATGGTTGGTCTCACCGGTGCATGCCCATCAACTATAGCCGAAGAAAGAATGATGAGGAAGACATCACAAGTCCATTAGCATCAAGCAATACAAAGAGAGTAAGAGATGGAGAAAACAGAACAAAACGTTACGAGATAACACTACAAACATTGATTATAGGAAATATTCTAACGACATGTGTGATTATGATGGTATGTATCAGCGTATTTATGTCATTCACATCTTGAAAAATATATGTGTTTTATTGATATATCACCAAGAGGGAAAACAAACCTCGCTTTTATATGTTATTTGTCCGAAAACCAAGCCATATTCAAATCGATCTCATTTGTCTTAAAAAACAAGCCAAATTAAATACAAGAAATCTATACAAAATAACAAATATGCAAAATTCAACAAATAATACAAAATCACAAATACAATGCATCTAAGTACCAAGGTAACACACCCTTCGCTGAAAGTTTCATTCTCAAAGCAGATATATTCATTCTTGAAGATAATTAAAAAAATACAACAAAATACATAATTAGTACATTCATATAATAACGAAGCAAATCAACAATTCTTGCATTAAGAATACTCACCAAAAGACTTATTCCTACTATTCTTCGGACGAATGATCTTCGTTTCAATTGTGGAGGAAGAATCTTATCATAAATGCACGCATTAAAATTAAATTTTTCAAGATACTAGGAATAGGATGAATTTCAAACATGTATGATTGACAATATGTAACCGCAAGGAAGCACCTATCAACATACTCATCAATGTCTATACCGTAATACCCGACCCAAATTGTGATTTATTTATTTACTTGCGTGAGTGTTATGTTATGATTGATTTTTTCTTTTGAAAAGGAAACTTCTTTGTTATTCAAAATTTTTGATTTTTGGTAACTGACAAGTAGAACCGAACCGACAAGTTGCTCTAGAAGTCCAAATACTGTTCGAACCGGTACTCGATAGTCGGAATGCGGATAAAATACAACTCCAAAATAAGTAAAGAAACCGTTCATATTAATAACACAGAGTTTAATTTAGTCGCCGAAATTGGGCGAAAAACCCTAAAAACGCCAAATTTCGAATCTACCGAACAAAAATCGAACCAACCGAGAACCGAATTAATAAAATAAGTTAAAAGCCTCCTTAATTATTAACTTTTAAGGTTATGAAATTATTTAGTGATTAAACGAACGAAACGTAACTTCCGGAGCCCCGAAATTCCAAATGGAGCCCCATTTTTCAAGATCGAACCGCACGCCCGAACCGAAGGGTCACCACAAGCCAAAGGCTTGTGGGGCCCACATTTTGGACGTCCAAGAGGGGGTTTGCAGACACTTTCAAGGGCTAACACACCAAGACAAAGTGTGTTGACCACAAGTACTTGTACCCCCTCCTTTCCCATTAATTCTTGTCCTTCCCTTCCATCCCACCATCCACTTGTTTTGATCTTGACCCTTCATCTTATTCCACATGCTCTTTTAAGTTGCTTGGGCACCACTTCTCCCCCTTATTCAAGTCATCAAAAGAAAGAAAATACTCCTCTCCCCCTTCACCCCATTTTCGGCCAACTCACAAAAAGGGAGGAGGAAACTCTTCTTCTCCCATTTTTCTTCTTACATACAAGACACCCCAACTTCTACCTCAAGCCATTCATCTTCCTTCAAGGTGGAAAGGAGTAGAGCCATTCATAGGAAGAGCTTGAAGAAGGCATTTGGCCCTAGCCTTTTTAAAGAAAGACTACAAAGGTGACCTCACCTCAACTTTAACCTTGTTCTCTAAAAACTCTTGTTAGGAGAAAGGGCATGTGTTTTCTTGAAGTTTTATTTATTTCTTGATAGCATGATATTTTCTTTATGAAAGAGTTGAAGGTTTCATGATTTTGAAAGTGAGAATAAGTTTTTTAAGTGTCCATAGCATGTGAATAGATGAACTACCTGTTTTCCCGTCAGAAGTTTAAACCGAAATGTTTTCGTGACTTGGAGCTTTGGCATGTTTGACTGCATATTCTAAGCGTAGGACAAAATGGCTTTCGTTTGCCACTGGTCTCATGCATTTTGGAGTTATATTCAATAATCTATGAATTTTTGAAGTTAGTGTGACAATCTGTGACGTTTTTGTGACTCTTCGATTTTTCTGGTATTCCTCACTTCGGTTATTATTTTTATAAAAATCAAAATAAAATACTAAATGATGTTAGCTTCGTTTCTGAATTTTTCCATGAATTTAGGAGTAGTCTAAATAGTTTTACAAAAATTATTTCTCTAGTTGGTACGTGACTGGGAAGTGCAGAAATGTTTCTGTCCCTTTTCCAAAAACGAGCCAAAATACCATTTTCCCTTCGTATCTTGCCTAAAGTCAAAACTAAGAAATGTTGGTGACTTCATAAGATATCTACAGTAAAAATTTCATAATTTCGGAAGTGTTTTAGTATTATTAAGAAAATTATTTCGATGGTGTCTCAACACTGAAAACTTTCTGAACACTGTTTCGACTTAGAAAATAAATTCAAAAACCCAATTTTCGTATACCTTTTAATGAGACCATATTTTATGTGTGATATACACTTCAAGAGAGTGTCTACTGTACTTTTTCCAAATTTTTAGATAATTTTTTTATATTTTAGAAAATACCCCAAAGTCGATAGTGGGCAGTCGGAAGTTGTCATAATGCTTGAATCATTACTTTGAAAATGTGTTTTCCAATTTACGTGTCATACTTAGGAGCATGATAGTAAGAGTCTCTCTCTCTCTCTATATATATATATATATATATAGTGTGTCGGAAAGATTAGAGTTCCAATAATTTATGACTAAAAGATAAAAGACGTATAAGTAATCAAAAGTCCTTCGGGACCAACGCACCGTATTTATTCCTCGATAAGAAACTAAAACTCAAAAATTTCTTTAGGGTACGAGTACGACCGATCGGTGATTTGCTCGGACGTTTTTTCCTTTCAAGTCATACTTTCAAACTTCTTTTAAGGTGGGTGGCACTAACCGTATTGCCTTTATTTATGTCATAGTTGAAATATCATTGTTAAATCATGTTTGGTTTACGAGAGATGTTGGTATCGTCTCGGTTGTTTACGAGCGGAGGTGGTCCGTCTCGGTTTACGAGCGATGTTGGTATCGTCTCGATTGTTTTACGAGCGGAGGTGGTCCGTCTCAGTTTACGAGCGATGTTGGTATCGTCTCGGTTGTTTTTCGAGCAGAGGTGGTCCGTCTCGGTGTTTACTTTTCTGTAAAAATATGATTGATGTGTATGATATTAAACTATATGCATGATAGCGTGGCTACCCACACCGAGAAATTCAAATTCTCATGCCCTTTTTAAATATTTTTCGTGTGAGCCGATGGAGTACTGGGAGCAGCAGTAGACTCGGCCTTCCCCACCATATAATATTTGAATGCTTAAACGCTTTTATTTTCCCGTCTGCAAATTTTAGACTCTCTATCTCGCATTTGCTAAAACTTAGACTCACAATACTTTCTCCGCTGCTACGGTTTAATTATGCTCCTGTTTTAATGATTAGGATTGTAGTTTGATGCTGAATACTTCAAGTTAAGAATCATTCAATTGTTTTCTTTTATCTTTTGCCTTATCGATTTTCTTTCTTTTAAAAAAAATTGTCTTACTTTTTCCCTTTCACTAAGTGACGACTCGAATTTGGATAAGTAAGTGGAACTATCCGGTTCGGGCGTTACAGGTGGTATCGAGTTTAGGCTCAAAACTTCGGACCAAATGAAATTTCTATGCAAAAAGAAAGTTTTATTTAAAATTTTTCGTGCTCTTACTTGAAAAAAAATTTATCATAAGTGTAAAGACTTAGTTAAACGGTGTGGGAAGGAAGTCTGTCGCCGCGAATGTAACTCCGAGGTACAAAGTTTCTTACTTTTCCTTTCAATATCCGTTGTGAATGTTTCAAAGAATTTGTGGTATGGATTCATAAAATGTGAAAGTGGTGTGTTTGACGATGAAATCGTGACATGTGTGAGATGTATGATTTCGATCTTGTGTATGTGTTTTGCAACGCTATATATATATATATATATATATATATATATATATATATGTACCTTACTATATGTAGCTATTTTTTTCCTTTCCTTAGCGCCGCTAGATCCTTGACTTAGAACTCATTTTTTTCCTTTCCTTAGCGCCGCTAGATCCTTGACTTAGAACTCATTTTTACGAAACTTAGGACTCAATGGATTACGCACACGGATACGTTACTATACGTCATGCTAGGAACGAGTCGGTCACCAACTTCACACACCGCTTTCAGGATATGAGGGATATTGCAGAGCTTGAGGGCCACCATGACTCGGAGACGACCGCGATCCGTCGGTTGCGACATGCCTTGCGACCCGAGTTCGCGAAGCACACTACTACCGTTTTGATCTCATACCGGAATGCGACTCACGCTACCACTACCCCGTACGCCTTACTCAAGACATCCACGAGCTACACTATGAGATCGAGGCAGCCTTAGAGGCTTGCGAGGAGTCACGTAGGGCGACTTATCGCAGCCTCCACTTACGAGCAAAGGCGCCGCGATCTATGCAAATTGACTCAAGAACGTAGACCTCGAGGTCGAGGAAGCAGAGAAGAAACCGAGGGAACAACAGGAGAAAGTTGATCGCTTGAGGGAGAAGCGATCACGTATTGTGGAAAGGTTGGAGTACTACCGCCAGGGACGCAAAGGGAGCTCGGGAGGAGGCGGGCAATCTATGGGAGGAGAGTGGATTTCCGGGTTGGCTGATGAGACCGACTGCCTCAAGAGAGAGTTCCCATCCTCGCGGACGAGGGATCCGTAACCGGACCGACCGGGACCGACCGAGACCCTAGCCGCCTGGGCCCAGCAAGATCCGTAGAATCTAGGCTTTCTTCATCGCTTTATCTTTTAGGTTCCTTATAGTAGCTAGACCGGGTATTAGAGACTTAGCATGAACCTTTTATTATTATTTTTAGATGTATGTATTTTCGGGTTGTAGGATTACCTCCCGTGACTTTCATTATCTACATATGTTGTCATGTGATTCATATTGTACGGTCACTTTATTCTACCTGCTTATTTTTACTCAATTATTGTTTGATGATGTGCGTCGCTAGTTGCCTAACTTACAATAGATAGAGTTCGCAATTGTGCCCGAGCTAGACAAGTATGTTCCGATTTCGAAGACTCCAATGTATAATTGGTGCTAGTGAACTATCAATTCAACATAATTGGGTTACTGTTTTGAATTTGATCATACCTATCTATATGTAATAAATATTCTCTTCTCTCGCACCTAATTAGGATGGACACCGGATAGAATCTAATCTTAACGTCCTTAAGATGATAGATTTCGACTTAATCTTGGGAATAGACTGGCTTATTAGGCATAAAGCGACTATAAGATGTGCAAGCCGAGAAATAGACTTTGAGGATAAAGATGGACAACGTTACACTTTCCGTGGAACTCGAACCAAGCCTCGGATTCGTGTAATCTCCGCAATGAAAGCCAAGAAGCTTTTACGGAAAGAAGGATGCAAAGGATACCTAGTCAACGTCTCAAGAGTGAAGAAGGATGAAAAGACGCCGATGAACGTATCCATCATGAGAGAATACCAGATGTGTTCCCGTGAGGAATTGTCAGTGTACCGTCCGATCGACAGATAGAATTCTCCATCGATTTGACACCGGGAGCTACGCCCGTGTCAAAGGCACCGCATCGAATGGCACCAAAGGAGCTAGAAGAGTTGAAAGAACAACTCCAAGAACTCCTAGAGAAGAAATTCATCAGCCCAGCGTTTCACCCCGGGGAGCACCTGCTCTATTCGTAAAGAAGAAGGATGGAACTCTCGGAATGTGCATCGACTATAGAGGGTTGAATCACCGACCATCAAGAACAAGTACCCTCTGCTAAGGATTGAGGACTTGTTCGATCGGTTGAAGAATGCCAGCGTGTTTTCGAAGATCGATTTGAGGTCCGGCTATCACCAATCAAGGTCAAGGAGAGTGATATCCAAAGACGGTCTTCGTGACTCGTTATGGACACTACGAGTTTACAAAGTGATGCCTTTTGGAGTAATAAACGCTCCGGCTATATTCATGGATTTGATGAACCGGGTGTTCCATCAATACTTAGATCAATTTGTCATTGTGTTTATCGATGACATACCGATATACTCCAAGGACAAGGACCAACACGAAGAACACCTCAGATTGTTTTGGAAACAATGAAGCGAGAGAAGTTATATGCAAAGTTCAGCAAGTGTGAGTTTTGGATCGATCGAGTTATGTTTTTGGGACACATAATCTCATCTAAAGGGATTGAGATGGACCCCGCAGTTAGAAGCCATAATGGATCGAAGACCCCAACTAATGCCAACGAAATAAGAAGTTTTCTTGGATTAGCGGGATACTATAGAAGATTCATTCAGACTTCTCACGAATTGCAAAACCCCGACGCACCTAACCAAGAAGAACCAGAAGTTTGCTTGGACGCCTTTGCATGTGAAGAAAGTTTCCAAGAGCTCAAGAAGAAATTAACTTCTTCACCGGTGTTAACTATCCCGATGGAACCGAGGGATTTGTGATATACACCGATGCATCCTTGTCTGGTTTTGGATGTGTCCTTATGCAACATGGAAAGGTCATTGCATATGCGTCTACGATAATCAAGACCCACGAACAGAAAAAACCTAACACACGACTTGGAATCGGCTGCAGCAGCTCATGCTCTAAAGATCTGGAGGCACTACCTTTATAGAGGAAAGTGCGAGATCTACACGGACCATAAAAGCTTGAAGTACTTCTTCACACAAAAGGAGTTAAACATGCGCCAAAGGAGATGGCTCGAGCTAGTGAAGGACTATGATTGCACGATCCACTACCATCCCGGGAAGGCGAATGTTGTGGCCGACGCCTTGAGTAGGAAGGGAATCGCAACAATCAACGCCATGCCAACAGACAAATGGCACTAATCGGGGACTTTACTCGAATGAACCCGGAGTTCATTGAGCAGCGTTATACGGATGCCGTGATCCATGCTATCACTCTACAACCAACCCTAAGAGAGAGACTCGTAGACGCTCGGAGAAAGGATAAATTCCTCGAAGGAATGAAATTCCGAGTTGAGAAGGGAACCATCAAAGGCTTCACCTTGAGCACCGATGGAGCCCTAATGTTCGAAGGACGAATTTGTGTGCCAAAGGACGAAGGACCGAGGGATGAAATTCTGAAAGAAGCACACAACACTCCTTACTCCGTTCACCCCGGAGAGACGAAGATGTACCGAGGTCCGAGAGAGACTTTTTGGTGGAGGGGTATGAAAAGGACGATAGCCCACTTCGTAAGGAAATGCCTGACCGCCAACAAGTCAAAGTCGACCATCACGACCGTCTCGGCTACTTCACCCTTTAGAAATACCCGAGTGGAAATGGGAAAATATCACCATGGATTTCGTCACAGGTTTTCCCAAGACCGTAAGGAATCATGATGCTATTTGGATAGTTGTGGATAGACTTACCAAAGCCGCGCACTTCATACCCATGCGCATGACTTATTCCTTAGACAAACTAGCCCACTGTACATAGAGAGCAGATTGTTAGACCGCACGGTGTACCGGTTTCGATAGTTTCCGATAGAGATCCTCGCTTCACCTCTAAGTTTTGGAAGAGCTCGCAGCAAGCCTTGGGAACGCAATTAAACTTCAGCACCGCTTACCACCCATGATCAGACGGACGATCGAAAAGAACCATTCAGACTTTGGAGGATATGTTGAGGGCATGTGCTATGGATTTCGAAGGAAGTCGAGACTTACCTACCACTTGTGGAATTCGCCTACAATAACAGCTTACCAAGCTACGATTCAAATGTCACCCTTTGAGGCACTTTACGGGAAGAGATGCAGATCACCCATCTGTTGGGACGAAGTAGGAGTTCGTAAGATTTTAGGGCCGAACTTGTGGAACAACAAGGAAATCGCTTCTCGGATTAAGGAAAGGATCAAGGCTGCACAAGACCGTCGAAATCATACGCCGATACTCACCGGAAGGACCTACATTTCGAAGTTGGAGAAAAGGTATTTCTCAAGGTAGCACCAATGAAAGGATTGATCCGCTTTGGGAAAAGAGGCAAACTGAAACCCCGCTATATCGGACCTTTTGATATACTAGAGAAGGTTGGAGACGTAACTTATCGCTTAGCTCTACCCCTTGACCTATCCCAAGTACACAACGTTTTCCATATTTCTTCAATCGTAAAGTATGTAGGTGACCCCGAACACATTATCAACTTTAGAGACTTAGAATTGGGACGAGACCTAACATATGGAGAGACACCCGCGAAAATTCTAGGAAGAAAAATGCACAAACTTAGGAATCGAGAAATTCCTTTAGTTTTAGTACAGTGGAGTAGACACGAGAAGGAAGAAGCCACTTGGGAGAGGGAGGACGAGATTTTAGCAAAATACCCGCAAGGCCTAGACTTGCTTAGGTAAGCCAAATTTCGGGATGAAATTTCTTTGAAGGTGGGTAGGATGTAATACCCGGACCCAAATTGTGATTTATTTATTTACTTGCATGAGTGTTATGTTATGCTTGATTTTTTCTTTCAAAAGAAAACTTCTTTGTTATTCAAAATTTTTGATTTTTGGTAACGGACAAGCGTAACCGAACCGACAAGGTGCTCTAGAAGTCCAAATACTGTTCGAACCGGTACTCGATAGTCGAATGCGGATAAAATACAATTCCAAAATAAGTGAAGAAACCATTCGTATTAATAACACAGGAGTTTAATTTAGTCGCCGAAATTGGGCGAAAAACCCTAAAAATGCCAAATTTCGAATCTACCGAACAAAAATCGAACCAACCGAGAACCAAATTAATAAAATAAGTTAAAAGCCTCCTTAATTACTAACTTTTAAGGTTATGAAATTATTTAGTGATTAAATGAACGAAATGTAACTTCCGGAGCCCCGAAATTCCAAATGGAGCCCCGTTTTCAAGATCGAACCGCACGCCTGAACCGAAGGGCCACCACAAGCCAAAGGCTTGTGGGGCCCACATTTTGGACGTCCAAGGGGGTTTGCAGCCACTTTCAAGGGCCAACACACCAAGACAAAGTGTGTTGACCCCAAGTACTTGTACCCCATCCTTTCCCATTAATTATTGTCCTTCCCTTCCATCCCACCATCCACTTGTTTTGATCTTGGCCCTCCATCTTTTCCCACATGCTCTTTTAAGTTCTTTGGGGCACCACTTCTCCCCTTATTCAAGTCATCAAAAGAAAGGAAGCACTCCTCTCCCCCCTTCACCCCATTTTCGGCCAACTCACAAAAGGGAGGAGGAAACTCTTCTTCTCCCATTTTTCTTCTTACATACAAGACACCCCAACTTCTACCTCAAGCCATTCATCTTCCTTCAAGGTGGAAAGGAGTAGAGCCATTCATAGGAAGAGCTTGAAGAAGGCATTTGGCCCTAGCCTTTTTAAGAAAGACTACAAAGGTGACCTCACCTCAACTTTAACCTTGTTCTCTAAAAACTCTTGTTAGGAGAAAGGGCATGTGTTTTCTTGAAGTTTTATTTATTTCTTGATAGCATGCTATTTTCTTTATGAAAGAGTTGAAGGTTTCATGATTTTGAAAGTGAGAATAAGTTTTTAAGTGTCCATAGCATGTGAATAGATGAACTACCTGTTTTCCCGTCAGAAGTTTAAACCGAAATGTTTTTGTGACTTGGAGATTTGGCATGTTTGACTGCATATTCTGAATGTAGGACAAAATGGCTTTCCTTTGCCACTGGTCTCATGCATTTTGGAGTTATATTAAATAATATATGAATTTTTGAAGTTAGTGTGATAATCTGTGACGTTTTTGTGACTCTTCGATTTTTCTGGTATTCCTCACTTCGGTTATTATTTTTATAAAAATCAAAATAAAATACTAAATGATATTAGCTTCTGTTTCTGGATTTTTCCATGAATTTAGGAGTAGTCTAAATAGTTTTACAAAAATTATTTCTCTAGTTGGTACGTGACTAGGAAGGCAGAAATGTTTCTGTCCGTTTTCCAAAAACGAGCCAAAATACCCTTTTCCCTTCGTATCTTGCCTAAAGTCAAAACTAAGAAAATGTTGGTGACTTCATAAGATATCTACAGTAAAAATTTCATAATTTTTGAAAGTGTTTTATTATTATTAAGAAAATTATTTCGATGGTTTCTCAACACTGAAAACTTTCTGGAACACTGTTTCGACTTAGAAAATAAATTCAAAACCCAATTTTCGTATACCTTTTAATAAGACCATATTTTATGTGTGATATACACTTCAAGAGAGTGTCTACTGTACTTTTTTCAAATATTTAGATAATTTTTTTATATTTTAGAAAATGCCCCAAAGTCGATAGTGGGCAGTCGGAAGTTGTCATAATGCTGAATCATTACTTTGAAAATGTGTTTTCCAATTTACGTGTCATACTTAGGAGCATGGTAGTAAGAGTCTATATATATATTGTTAGCACAAGATTGTTTTGATGAGTTAAAAGACAATTCCAGATGAGCAGACTATGATAAAGAATCTGTAAAGACGGAGTTCCAAGTACTAAGGCGATCGGACTAGGTCAAGGATAGTTCAAGTCACCAAGACTAGAAATCACAAGTCATCCGGAAACAAGCTCGATTCTAGTCATCTGCAGTAGACAAGTATGAATAGCTCGGACAAGGTCAAGACAAGTTGAGTAGAATAAGAAAGACGAGTCTTCACCAACTCACCGGCAGACGAGTAGGAAGAATCACCGAGGTCAAGAGCAGCTTTCCAAGATTAAGTTTGTTATAGTTTCAGCTTGTTAGAACTAACTAACAAACTAACCTGTCTTTTCGACTTATAAATAGGACTAGAATTTATTCTTCAATACACTTATGCAAATTTGATTTTTCACACTATTCTCTACTCGCATTTCAATCACGATTGATTCACAAGTATTTCAAGAGAGTTTTCAAAAGTTCTAAGTGTTTATAGAACACTTTTCTTGTAATCTTCAAAATCCATTATTCACCGTAATAGTTAGATCTTAGAGAAGGATTTAGGAGATTGAAGACTTGAAGATCTTTACAAATTGTAAGTCGTAAGTTGAAAGTGAGAAAGTAAGTAGTAAGCGAGTCCCTTCTTCAAGTTGGAGAAGGAGAGTGGATGTAGGATTATTCATAATCCGAACCACTATAAATCCGTGTTATTTCTTGCTTTCTTTAATTTCTGCTCAAATTACAATTTTGTTAATTCAAGATTAAAGTTCAGAATCTTAACTAAAATCAATATCAGCCTTGCTTTTGATCTTGTTAAAAGTTGAGTTCTCAATTATATTCCGCCGTGTTTAATCGATATTTTGAATTGATTTTGAGAGATTCGAAAAATCTACAAAATCTATTCAAACCCCCCTTTCTAGATTTTGTTCTAGAAGGTTATCTCAAGGCTTTAAATCAACTCAACATTCAGGGACCAACACACACACACACACACACACACACATATATATATATATATATATATATATAGTGTGTCGGAAAGATTAGAGTTCCAATAATTTACGACTAAAAGACAAAAGACGTATAAGTAATCAAAAGTCCTTCGGGACCAACACACTGTATTTATTCCTCGATAAGAAACTAAAACTCAAAAATTTCTTTAGGAACGAGTACGACCGGTCGGTGATTTGCTCGGACGTTTTCCCCTCTCAAGTCATACTTTCTAACTTCTTTTAAGGTGGGTGGCACTAACCGTATTGCCTTTATTTATGTCATAGTTGAAATATCATTGCTAAATCATGTTTGGTTTACGAGAGATGTTAGTATCGTCTCGGTTGTTTACGAGCGGAGGTGGTCCGTCTCGGATTACGAGCGATGTTGGTATCGTCTCGGTTGTTTCTACGAGCGGAGGTGGTCCATCTCGGTTACGAGCGATGTTGGTATCGTCTCGGTTGTTTTTCAAGCGGAGGTGGTCCGTCTCGGTGTTTACTTTTCTGTAAAAATATGATTGATGTGTATGATATTAAACTATATGCATGATAGCGTGCGGGCTACCCACACCGAGAAATTCAAATTCTCATGCCCTTTTTACATATTTTTCAGTGAGTCGATGGAGTCTTGGGAGCAGCGGTAGACTCGGCCTTCCCCCACCATATAATATTTGAATGCTTAAACGCTTTTATTTTCCCGTCTCGCAAATTTTAGACTCTCTATCTCGCATTTGCTAAAACTTAGACTCACAATACTTTCTCCGCCGCTACGGTTTAATTATGCCTCTGTTTTAATGATTAGGATTGTAGTTTGATGTTGAATACTTCAAGTTAAGAATCATTCAATTGTTTTCTTTTATCTTTTCCCTTATCGATTTTCTTTCTTTAAAAAAATTTGTCTTACTTTTTCCCTTTCACTAAGTGACGACTCGAATTTGGATAAGTAAGTGGAACTATCCGGTTCGGGCGTTACATATACCAAGATATTGTATAACACCAATAGCATGATAACAGGGAAACCATTGATCTCGCCACCGTGAGCACGTGCATGTTTTAACATCAAGACGAATAAACGGATGGAAAAGATTCAACTTCGAATTCAACATCACTAAATTATTTTATCTTCAATGACCTACACAATTCACCACCGTATAACCATTTGTCATCCTTAACAGGACACAATATTGAATTCCACGAGTTGCTTTCAGTCCTTCGTTTGAAATGTAGAAGACTTATCTCTGAAAAAAATAAAAAAATAAAACAAACGAATTGTTTGAATTCACATAGTATTTCAAGAATTCAGAATTGTGAATAACATATTACCAAAGGAGACCACCAAGGCATATAGAAGAAAATCATATATTACATAAGAAGAAAATATTTAAATAACATGTACGAATATAATCAATCATGTGTGTAATGGGCAGACCCCTACCATTTTTGATCCAATTATTGAATGATTCGGTGGTATTAGAAGTCATCTCACCATAACGTTTAATTTCGGTGAAAATGCAATAGCCCATTTTTCAAATGACAACTCGATGACCATTCATCAGCCCTAGTACCACCAAACTCCCTAAATATAGCCAACTTATCTTGAAAAATGCGCACATTAGGTGCATACTACAATTTTAATCCACTTGGTGTTCTTACGCAAGCCCACAAACATTCCTTCAAGTTCAACATTAAATGGAAAAAGCAAAAAAAGTGTACAGCCTATCATAAACAATAGGAAATACAAAGCAATAAGTCCACAATTTCTATCGAAAAGAAAATTATCTATTCATCATGTCGATAAAGTGATCACGAATATTTGATAAAAACCACACCCAATTGTCGGTATTCTCACAGTGAAACAACCGCCATTGCAGAATCGGAAACAAACCTAAATGTATTCAACCTCAATGTATAATTATCCAAATTATACCTCAATGTATAGCAAAAAAGTGAATGAATATCAATATACCAAAAAACAGAACAAAGAAATAAATCCATTCAAATCATTACCATCCTTTGCGATTGCTATTAGGAGAGTGACTTTAGCTCTACCAACCATGAATGTACCATCAATAAATAGTAGCGGATAGGCGTGGGAATAGGCCAGGCCGGACTTTGCATAAGAAAGTCTAGGCCTATTATATAATTTTTAGGCTGAGCCTGACCTATTATCTTTCATAGGCTTTTTTTAAGGCTCGGCCTGGCCTCTTTAGTAAATAGGTCGGGCCCGAAAGCCTTTTAAAGGCCTATTTGTTGCAATCTTTCTATTTTTTATCAAATTTTAAAAAATTCACACTTGTTACATTACACCGTAAACACTATAAAATTCAAAATACAAATAAAATTAACATACCAAGAATTATCAACTTACAAAAGCAATAACGGAATCTTCAAATAGTTCAAAAATTATAATATATGTTATATGCCATATATTACATATATATTATTATATATATAAATATAAATATAATATATTATACTATTATATATATAGTTAAATAGGCCGGCCTATTAGGCTTAAAAGGTCTACGAGAAAGCTTAAGTCTGGCCTATTTAATTAAATAGGCTTCTTAATGTGCCTGAGCTCGACCTATTTATTAAACGAGCCGAGCCGAGCTAGGCTTTAATAGGCCAGGTCGTAGGCCCCTGTCGGTAGCTCCGGCCTATTCCCACCTCTAGTAGCGGATGAAAATATCTAAAACCATCAAGACAAGCTTTAAATGCAAAAACACGTTCAAAGTCTCGATATCTTTATTGACATCAATATCAAAAACACCGCCTACAAAAAAAAAAAAAAATCAAAATACAAC
This sequence comes from Paraleonurus japonicus, assembly GCA_030762865.1. NCBI lineage: Eukaryota > Viridiplantae > Streptophyta > Magnoliopsida > Lamiales > Lamiaceae > Paraleonurus > Paraleonurus japonicus. Next base: position 29,903,440 of record CM061060.1, read on the forward strand.
ACAAACAATAAGAATACAATTATTAGATAATAAAAACATGAATCACCCCTAAAAAAATGTATACAATAGGAAAAAAATCAGAAAACAACTAAGAAATATACGCTATTTGAAATACATATCTTACACCGAAAACCGAATAACAATATATAACACAACACGAGAAAAACATAAGAACCTGGATTCGTACGTTGAACCGCATTACAGCATTCACGATGAATCGATCATATAATTCTCGCATATGATCCATATAATCGATCTCTAGCACATTCTATTGTATGCCGACTTTATAATATGGAATACGGATACCATAATAAATACGCATATGTTCAACAATATCCTTACCCCGAATTTTATTATTTCCTTTAACTTCCTCCTCAACTAAATTAACAATAATTCTAGGACACAACCTTCTATTCTTGGTAGATGAAAACCTATTACTACATTTATGATTAAGATCCAATTTATATATCTCAAAAAATCGATGCAACCATTCTCACGGCCTTTACAAATCACTCACACCCACATCCGGTTTTCTCCACACAAACCGCATGAATATAGTCCCGATCATTCCGACAATACTTAAAATAAAATTGTTAAAAAGAAGCATATTTAATAAGTTGACCCCTAAATTGTGATGCACCATTAGAAAAAACACTACCCACACCACCAACAAAAATATTTCCCCAAGAATCGAGAAAGCAATGGAGTTTTTTCAACGAGATGGACAAATATCATATGTCGAATTCTTACATGCGACACAAATGCATCTAGTTCTCAGTAGAAGGGCGTTGAATAACTAGAATAAGAAGAGTTCATTTCAGTTGACAATATCTAATTTTCTTCACTTTGCTTATTGGGGTAACCTCAACAAACTCGTGACTTTTCGATTGAAGAAACATCAACTACTACCAATCTTTCTAATATATGAGAGCATAATGAAATCAAATTCAAAAGATCAGATCAGACCCTAGGACGCAATTAGACACACAACCTGCTGAATAACGATAACGAATTCGGTCAACGCACGCGATTCGGCCAAATCTCAACTACTTGTTTAGAAAGATCGAACGATGTTCGAGAATCAAGTAGAATTATCTTACACTCTCCATTGAACTGAACTTTCATGATAATCTCCAGATCGGTACTCATTTTCGATGAAAAACTAGAATACATGAGTTGATAATGCGAAAAAGGAATAGATACAACACAAAGGGCTGGACATTATTGAATTTGAAAGATCAATACGAATTCAAAATTCAAATTTTGAAATTTGAAATCAATAAAAAGACGGAAAAAACAAAACAAAACAATGAAAAATCATAACACGTGGCATTTAGGAATACCGAGTAAGGGCATCTACAAAGTCAAACCGATGTGATATAAAAGAATAAAATAATAAGTCTTGGAAGTGAAGTAACAAAAGAATAATTTTGTCCAACAAAATTTGAGGATTGTACCCAAATGGAAAAAGTAACAGTAATTGTATTAGGTATTAATATGTCTATGCTATTTTGTACTAACTAGTAATAATTTCTACATTATAAATGTCTCAAATTTATTGTGAGTGAGAAAAAAATGCCTTCGAGTGAAAGAAAATACCTTTAACCTATTATGAGTGAAAAAATACCTTAAATCTATTATGAGTGTAATGGGTGTAACACTAATCTAAATACATAAATATGGGTATAAAAGGTAACACTAATCTAAATACATAAATATGGGTATAAAATGTAACACTAATCTAAATACATAAATATGGGTATAAAAGGTGTTAAAAAAATAATTTGGAACTAGATTATAACTCTAGGAAAATCAAAGTTATTATTATAAAACTAGCGCGAGATCCCGCGTGTTACGCATATTATATGAAATATAAAAATTTAAAATTTTTACATAAAAAAATGTATTTTAAACTATAAAGTATAGAATATCAAATTTTAATAAATTTTGTGAATTGAGGAAAGAATATTAATTATAATAAATTGAAATTGCACAATTTTAGGAAATTAGTATCATTACAAAAATTCAAAATTTCCATTTATATTAGGAATTTAATATAAACTTAACATTTATACAAACATATATAACATATTGACACATAAGTAAATTAAGTCGGCAAGAAGATGACACGTAGCGAAATGAACCGTAAGGCGACACGTGAGCGAAATCAACCAAGGTGACACCTCAGCAATTTTAAACTCCCTATTAGTATAATAGGGATACTAGATTAATATCCCGCGTTTACGCGGTTGTTCTCAAATTAAATTGATAGCATAATATATTATATAATATATATAAATTAATTAATTTATTGTGTAAAATAATATATTTATATTATAAAATAAACATATTCAACTAATATATGTATAAAAGTATGTAATAATTTTCTGTATATTTTAAAATTTTATTTTTCAATACATCAAATTTATAAAGTATTTAAATAATATTTTATTTTTAATACATCAAATTGTAATATAATATTTATACTCCTATATATTATTTAAAATTGTGATATAAATAGAATTAATCATTATACTCAATATTATGATTTAAGAATTAATCATTATACTCAATATTAAGATTTAAGAGAAATCACATATTTAGAATTATATTATATAAAGTAAAATAATCACATTAATTTAAAATTATATAATATCAAATTTTTATAAAGAGAAATACTTTGAGATACTATACTTACTTTAAGAGATTTATTAAATTAGTCAAATTTTCCAATATTAATCATTCCATAAGTTTTTCTTAATTTAAAAAATTTATTACTTATTGACACATCATCACATTACTCAATATTATGATGCCACATAATACAATCTATTTTAATGCATAGATTTAAACTTAATGAAAAGAAGACACGTCATCAAAATGAATGAAAAGATGACAACTAAGCAAATTAAAACTCCCTATTAGTATATAGGGGATATATATAATCCAAATTAAAAACATTCGAGAAATGAATTCATACCAATTGAAACACCTTTTCCATGATTCGAAAGGCAGACTGCTTTTTTTTTTTCTCTCTCCCTTTTTTTTGTGCGTAAAGAAAGTTTAACAAAGAAAGACTTATATACGTGTGTATATATATATATATATATATATATATTTTTTTTTAGGTCTAAGCATTAGATTTATTGGGCTTGGGTTTTCCATAAAGATCTTTCAAATAAAAATAATAACAATAATATATTTTTAAATCCTTATAAATAAAATCAGATCTATTATTATTATTTTTTTAAAAAAATTCAAAACATCAAATCTTTTATTGAAAAATTAATATTTTTATCACTAATATAATTAGGCCTTATAATATTAGAATGAAATAAAATAAATAACTTATTATATTTAGACCTTTATAATTAGAGTATTCAAATTATAGAATTTCTAATAATCTCTCAAATAAGTGGTGTAACAAATAAATGAACATTATTAAATTAAAAACTATTCTTATAATTAAATATTTGTCAAGCCTTAAATTAAATATTTGTGGCCACCGGCTCCTCACTTAGGTGGGAGACTGGGTTCGATTCCCTTTGGGAACGAATTGGAGTGGGAGGTATAAGGAGACTTGGAGATATGAAATTGTAAGGAGACTTGGTGAACTAATTTCTAACCACTAACAACTATATATATATATATATATATAGATCCTATATCTTGTTTGCAGCTGTTCTCTTAAGTCCTTGTATTTGTTGGGTTGAGTATCCCTTGTACTCAATTTAATAAATCTCTTTTACCGTTCAATATATATATATATATATATATATATATATATATATATATATATATATATATTTTATACACTTTTAGAAACATGTGGTGATCGTAATTTTCTCGGTGTTACAAAAGTAATATTTAACACCTTTAACTAACAAATTGTGATGATTTTTGTGTCGTTACAAAAAAATTTGTTATATGAGTTGGAAATGAAAACATGGTGATGAAAACTTCATTGCCACTCCTGTGCAGTCCCCGAGCCTTCATCGTTGATTATTGCTATGAATGAAGATCAATGCTTGAAATTATTGAAAGCGTAGGATTCTAGTGCTCGGGTGCAATAGTTAAAATTGTATGATAGCTCTCTATTTTATATATAAAATTATTGTTTAGGATTTTCAATATTGTCTGTGATGCTAGATTTTTTCAATGTTCTTGCACGTTTGATGAAATGTCCCACGTAAATTGTGTTGGTCCCTCAATGTTGAGTTGAATAAAACCTCGAGTTAGCCTTCTAGAACAAAATCTAGAAAGGGGGTTTGAATAGATTTTGTAGATTTTTCAAATCTCCCAAAATCTACTCAAAGAATCGATTAACACAAATGAATATAATTGAGAACTCAACTTTTAACAAGATCAAAAGCAAGGCTGATATTCGATTTTAGTTAAGATCCCTGAATTTTAATCTTGAATTAACAATTGTAAGTTGAACAGAAATTAAAAAAACAAGAAATAACACCAGGATTTATAGTGGTTCGGATTATAACAATCCTACATCCACTCTCCTTCTCCAAACCTTGAAGAAGGGTCTTCACTAGCCGCTTACTTACTTACTTGTACAAATTTTACAAATTACAACTTGATCTTCAACTCTTCAAAAAATCTAATCAACTTTCTAAAATCTAAATCTAAGAACAAGATGTGTTTTTGAAGATGTGAAGTGAAGTGTTCTATAAACACTTAGAAAATATTTGAAATCTCTCTTGAAAAATACTTTTGTGAAATCAATAGTGAATAGTGTGAAAAATCAAATTTGCATAAGTGTCTAGAAAAATAAAATCTAGTTCTATTTATAAGTCTGAAAAGACAGTTAGTTTGTTAGTTAGTTCTAACAAACCAAAACCGCTATAACAAACCTATTCTTGAAAGCTGCTCTTGACCTCGGCTGATTCTTCCCACTCGTCTGCGGTGACTTGGTGAAGACTCGCCTTTCTTATTTTACTCAGCTTGTCTTGACCTCATCTCGAGCTTTTCATGATCGTCTCCTCTGAGATGACTAGATCTCACTGATCGAATTGGTTCTAGACCTCATCCGATCTGTTTAGCTTAACCTCGGTGATCTTCGATCGTCTAATCAATCGAGCCGCTTCTTTTTAACTCATCAAAACTTCTTGATTCAACAATTTCCCCCTTTTTGATGAAGTTAAAACCTATAAGGAAAAAACACACTCACAAATGAAGTTAGTACTAGAATTAGTTAAAACAATCAGATAGGTATATCGAGCACTTAATCATTTCACAACAGATTCATTCACTTTTAAAAAAAAAAATTAAGTCTTTTTAGACTCTTTTAGAGATACTTAAAAAAATTTGAGTCTTAAGACTTAGACAAATTTTTAGGAAAAAAAAATTTTTAAATCGAGATATAAAAATCTCGGATGATTTATACTTAGAAAAATTTTTAAGACTTTCTTAAAAAAACTTTAAGAAACTGATATATGAAATTCACATAAGTCCAAATATATTCATTCACAAATTTACAAATTTACAAATAGAAGAACTGATAGAAAATAAAAGATAAGGAAAGAAAATCCTGTTCTATCGGATTCCCCATCTAGCCTCTGGAATGTTCGAGCTTGAAAATCCTTGCTCTTAGCTGTTTAAGCTCTTCTTCATCTCGTGAGCCCGATTTCCCGCTCGCTTTTGGCTATGACCGTCTTGACCCATTCCAGATCGGGAGAGCCGTCTTCTTTCAGCTTGGGGGTAACTTGCTCATAGGCTGGTGCAACTAAGTCGCGATTGAACACATTGTGTGCCTCATCAAGCCGCTTCCCATACAGATCGGCATCCTCCTTTTCCATCCACTCGTGCCGACTCTTGTCCTCATCGGCCGCTCCAGGATGGCGATGCCTTCAAGATGTACGATAATACATCCATCGGCATCCAAGGCTAGCTTCTTGTATTCGCTTGTGTATTTCCTGAAACCATCTTTGGAGGGCTGAAGTGCGGTGGACAGGCGTAAGTCCGCTTCATCGGTGCTTTGGATACCCACTTAGGGAATCCTGTCTCACTTGACTCGGCTTTCCCGGCTTCTTCACCTCTTCTTCTCCTGCTTCTCATACTTTTCCTTCTCACCATGTATTCTTCGATCTGCTAAGCTGATAGGTTTGAGAAGTCGCTCCTTTCTTTGCGCTCCACTCTGGGGTGATTAGGTCATTGCTCGGTGATGAAGACTTCTCTGCTGCTTTGCCTTTACCCTTGCCCTTGGCCTCGGGTTTTTCTGCTTCTTTCATCTTGGCCAGTGAGCTTCGACTTCTCCTCCTCCTCCTTCCTCCTCTTCTCCTCATCCTCTCGGATGGCCTCCTCTATTTGGGTCACCCTCGGTTGCAAGTGCCCGGCTCATCTCGATTTAACTTTCAATTCGGCCTTGGCCGCCTCCAACTTCAGATGTGTCTCGCCTTAGAGTCCACCTTGTCTGTGAGTGACAAGACTCCAGATGTGAGGGTGTCCATCCTTCCTTCTGCTCCTTCCCCGTTTTTAACTTCATTACGGAAGGGTCTCGGAGCTGACTTTCCCAGCCGAGCAACGGACCACTCGAAGTCGTTACGATCGGACGTGAGTGTTGACCAGATCTCGTTGTCATTTGCTATCTTTTGTTTCGTGCCTTAACCTCCTCCTCCGGGTCACTTAGCCGAGATCCAACAAGGCGGCTGAGATTGGGTGATAGGTTCCTTGACATGTTGACCTCGGCCAATCTGCATGTTGGCGAGCATCGTATCGGTGACTGCTCGTATCACCTTCCTTGTCTTCTTTTCCATCATCCTTTGAACTTGAGATATTATCTTCTTGTGCATATCTTCAAAGGCTGATGAAATGGCAAGAATTGATCGCCTCCTCCTCTCATTCGATTCGGATGAGGAAGAGGTGGTGGGAGAGGTTGGACTGGGAGCTCATGTGGATATCTCCAAAGATATTGGAGGTATCCACCGGGTGGGGTTCGGATGGGAGAGATGAAGTGGGGGCGTCGATGGGGAGGGGGATTTACAGTGGAGGGGATGATGGTGGGGGTGGAATATGTGAAGTAGTGGGTGGGGAGATGAGGTTGTTTGGGGTAATATGGGTTGAGTTTGGGAGGATATGGGTAAGGCTGGTGGGGAGATGGATATGGGAGTTGGGCGAATCTTGGTCTGTAAGAAAGGACGGCATCTCGAGATGGAGATGGTGGATGGGATGAAGTTTGGGTTTGGGGAGGGTAGATGAGGTTGGAATTTGGACTATTTCGGAAGTAGGCTGTTTTAGAGGCTCGAGGTGCGGCTGGGACACCTCTTCATCGCCAGAGTGGCCTGAGAGGGGGAGGGGAAAATTGTACTGTCTGTGGGTGGGGGAGGGGTCCTCTCCGAGCTTATTTCCTGAACCTCCTCTGAATGAACCACTGCGCTGCGATCTGCGAGTGGTTACCTCTTCGGGTAGAAGACTTGGCTGGTCGGCCAGACGTCCTACCCGGCTCGGAGGTCTTAACCAACCTCCTCCTCCTTGGTGCCTTCTCCTTGACTTCATTGGGTGGCGACCTCGGTGAGCTCCTTTGTCATTTGTTGGTCCCGGAAAGTTGAGTTGATTAAAACCTTGAGTAAGCTTTCTAGAACAAAATCTAGAAAGGGGGTTTGAATAGATTTTGTAGATTTTTCAAATCTTTCAAAACCAATTCAAAATATCCGATTAAGCACGAGAATATAACGGATTCTCAACTTTTTATAAGATCAAAAGCAAGGTTGATATTCAGATTTTAGTTAAGATTCTGAACTTTAATCTTGAAGTAACACAATTGTAAATCAAACGAAACTAAAGAAAGCAAGAAATAACACCAGGATTTATAGTGGTTCGATTTTAATAATCCTACATCCACTCTCCTTCTTCAATCAAGAAGGGACTCGCTCTTGCTTACTTTCTCACTTCCACTTACAACTTACAACTTGTACAATTCTTCAAATCTTCAATCTCCTAAACTCTTCTTCTAGAAATCTAACTATTACGGTGTGTATTGGATTTTGAAGATTACAAGAAAAGTGTTCTAAAAACACTTAGAACTTTTGAAAACTCACTAGAAATACTTGTGAAAAGATTGTGATTGAAATCGAGTAGTGAATAGAGTGAAATCTAATATGCATAAGTGTTCTATATCAAAAATGAAAAACCTAGACCTATATATAAGTCTGGAAAGTCGGTTAGTTTGTTAGTTAGTTCTAACAAACTTGAAACCGCTTAACAAACTTAATCTAGAAAGCTGCTTGAGACCTCGGTGATTCTTCCTACTGTCTGCCGGTGACTCGGTGAAGATTAGCCTTTCTTATTCTACTCGGCTTATCTTGACCTCGTCTCGAGCTCTTTATACTTGTCTCCTGCAGATGATTAGGATTGAGGTTGTCTCCAGATGACTTGTCATTCCTCGTCTCACTGACTTGAACTAATCTTGACCTAGTCGATCATTCGTACTAGAACTTAGTCTTGATTCTTTATCATAGTCTGCTCATCTGGAGCAGTCTTTTAACTCATCAAAACAATCTTGATCTAACAATTTCCCGCTTTTTGATGAAGTTAAAACCTACAATAATAGACACACTCACGGTGAAGTTAGTTCGTAGTTTATCAAGATCAATAGATAGGTATATCAAAGCACATTCTTCACATTACAACTGATTTATTCACATAAAAACTTTAGATCTTTTAGACTCCTTTTTTTTTTTTAAAAAAACTTAGAAAACCAAATGAGTCTTAAGACTTAGGTTTAAAAATTTAAAACAATTTTTTAAGTCTCGAGAAATAAAATTCTCGAGATGACTTATACTTAAGAAAATTTTAAGTTTTTCTTAAAGTAGAAAAAACTTTAAGAAAATAAGACTAGTAAAATGAATCAAACAAAGTATATTCACATTGAATTTACAAAGATTACAGATGAGAAGATAATAGAAAAATAGTAATAAGGAAAAGAAAAATCCTGTTTCTATCGGTCTTCCCACCGGTCTTCATCTGGGATCATCGGCCCAATTGAATACACGCCTCCTAAGCTACTTGAGATCTTCATCTTGAGTAAGTCCAGATTCAGCCTCTGCCTTCTTCAAAATACCCTTGATCCAGCTTCTAGGTCCAGGGATCCATCTGATTTCTGGCAGGGATGGCATACTCAAAAGCCGGAGAGATCAGGTTGACGTTGAACTCTACATCGGCTTCTTCCAGCAGACGATGATAGAACTCCGCATCTACCTTCTCCATCCACTCATGCCAAGCTAAATCTGGATCTTTGAGATGCTCGGGGCCCTTGAGAATATACCGGTAGTATATCCACATTCCCTCCAGATTTTTCTCTGTATTCGGTAGCATACTTTCCGTAAGCCAACTTAGGAGGAGCAGACGTGTTGTGGAATGGCCTGAATTTCATTGCCTTGATCCTTGATTAACCATTTCCGCTCGGCACTCCGAAGACGTTGGAGTCTTTCTTCTTTCTCTGCTTCTTCTTTTCTTTCTTGCCAAAATATTCCATCTCTCTCTTAATTCTCTTGATCTCGCTTCTTCGAGAGATTGGAATAATCAGCTTCCCTCTTTCCTTTTCCTTTAGCAGGCAGCCACAGTAATAAGTTCACTGATCTAGGCTCGGCCGCTACTTCCTTTCCTTTCCCCTTGGCTCCTTGCATTCGGATTCTTTTAGCCGAGCCAAGAGCTTCTCTGCTTCTTTCCTCCTCATCTTTCCTCCTCTTCTCCTCATCCTCCTTTATAGCTTCCTCCAGTTGACTCACCCTCACTGGAGAGCGGCAACTCATCGATTTGATCCGAGCTTCCTCCCTCGGCTGCCTCCCGGATCAGCCGTGTTGGCCTTCATGCCCACATCTTTCCCGGTCTCCTCGACCACATGAGGGCTAGTCTCTTCTCCGCCTCACTTTTTTCCCCCTTTTTAACTTCAGCAGCCAAGTCTCAAAGTTTTGCATCTAAAGCGTTGCACTTGACCACGAAGTCTCGAGTGGTCTACACCCAACTCATTCACAACCAGCTGATTATAACCCATAACTTCCTCCTTCAATGCCCTCGGCTCCTCCTCCATCGATTTCACTTTACCAAATAAAGACAGAGTTAGTGACATTTATAATTTTATCAGCACAATGTTACCTCAACTTCTCTCATCTTTGGCTAGCATCGTGTCTCATAGGCTTTGACCATCCTCCTTGTCTTTCTTTCCATTTTTCTTCTAAAAGTAGCATTGATCTTTTTCTCGACAAGGGACAATATAGAGGAGAGAGCGGTGGTTGGGCTTAAATCGGTGTCTTCATCCTCGGTTGAGGAGTCGACGAGGAGAGGATTGGTTACGGTTGAGTAGATGGGAGAGGAATAGCTTGAGTTTGAATAGTTGGAAGAGAAGAGTAGGATATTAATGGTATTGGTGAGGTTTGGACTGTGGGGAGAGGTATTTGTTCGGATGAGGGTGGGGGAGATGGTTTCGTGGGTGTTATTGTTGGAGGTGAAGATTCTATGGGTGTGATTTGGATTTGGACCGTGGGGAGGTAGGCTGTTGGAGAGGCTCGAGTACCGGCTGGGATACTCCTTCATTGCCTATTTGGGTGGTGGAATTTCGTGTGAGGCAAAGGCTCGTAAATGCCGGCTGAGGCATTTCTTCATTGCTAGGTACGGGAGATAAGGTAGGAGATGAAGAAAGACTTGTACTCGCCTCTGGAATTGGGGAAAGAGCAGCTTCCTTGGTTGGGGAGAGAGGAACCTCCCAGGTGACCAACCTTGGCTGCTATCTCAAGGATCGGGACCTCCTCTGGTAGCGAGTTGATAGTTCCATCTGCCGCTCGGAGCTACGGATTTGGTGGATCCTTCGAGCTCTGGGCTGCTCATCTTGGCCTCCTTACCAAAGGGATTTCAGCCTCCTCTTCTTCCTCTTCATCTCGAGGCAACTTTGGCAGGAGCAGCAGACGAGCTTTCCCCTTCTTCTTCTCCGAGGCTTTCACTAACCTCCTCTTCCTCCTCTGAAACGTCCTTGGGATCGCAGCACTGTTTGCCAGATTGTACTTGAGGTGCGATCTCACTGCCGCTTCATGTCCCTCTGTTTCGACCTCCGCCTGGGCCACCTCAATGGTTCAGGTGCTGGTCCTGAACCTCTGCACTGCAGCCGCCAGCCTCTCGAGCCACGGCCGCATCGGACTCATCATCCGAGTCTGGATTTCCTCCAAGCCTGTCATCCTTTGTGAGGATTCCCTTCGCTTGGAGTACTTTTTAGTGCCTATTCTCCAATCAGCCTCTCTATTTAGCCCTTCAATCAAAACAGTGATTTTATTGAAGAGACTGATAGAAGTGGGAACCCGACCCTCTGCAGATGACTTGAAGATTATGCGCTTTTTCTCCTCTTTCAGCTTGTATAACAAAGCAAATCCACCCAATTTACTTGCACTCCATCCACAATGGCTCGCATCACACACAATCTGGGTTTAGTTAACCCATCATGTGAGCTTTGCTCACCCAAAGACCGCCTTTGTAACCACCGTCATCAATAACTCCGAATCTCCTTCTTAACAGGTTCTTCTTTAAATCCTCGCGAGTTCCCCGTAAGTGACCCTCGCCATCATATTAAAGGATTCTTCCCACTCATCTTCTTTGTACGTCAATGGATTAACTCCCTCCATTGACGTATCAAAAATCCTGGCAATATTCTCCCTAGAATAGCTTAATGTAGTCCCATCAACCGACGTATCAAACCCTTCCCGAGTGTCCTCCATTCTCGCCAAAATTTCTGCTCCCAAAGAAATCTGCATTGCTTTTGCGGAGACTTCAGCGATAGAAATCCTCTGAGTCGTGAGGCTTTGAGAAGACGAAGTATTTCTGCAGATTCTCGGGTCATTTGTGGTTTCGAAATCAACATACATTTCCGCTTTTAAACGGTTTTGAAATATTCCTCATTCATTTTGAAATGAGAAATATTTGTGGAAATGTATTTGGGTTTATAAGTTTTGGTGGTCTTTGAAGAGGATGCCATTTGAAGGTTTTGTGAATTTGAAAAGGGTTTGACAATATATGCATTTTCCGAGAATGGAAAGAAAAGATTTAGGGAAGAAGAAGATGTATTTATAGGGGGAAGATTGGAAAGAGAAACCGCCATTTTTGAAAATATGAATTAATCTTAGCCATTTATTCAAAAAGTTTTTACCGAGTATTAATCAACGGTTAAAAACTAAGATAAACGATTAGGATTCAGCGTGAATTGTAATCGCCTTTGGAATGCGTAAATAGTTACTTTATAGACTGTTGATTTGACCGATATAGGTTACTTTATTCAGAGAAGTAAGTATACCCGACGTCGTCACCATGTGGTATCTTACTTCAACTAAAGGTTTCCCAAACAGATGAGTTTGAAAAAGCAGTTAGCTTAAATAGAGTAACCTCGTCTGAATATGAAAACCAACAGCTTTTAGATGTAACTTTTTAGCAATTTTCAAAACAAGTTTAACCAAAGCAGGACTGATTTACTTTTCTAAAACAAATTTTTAAAAGAAAAAGAATAAGGAGTTTGAATAAAAGAATGAAACAAGATTATCTCGTGACTGTTCTCGCAAAGACATAGACTCAATAGAAACCATCGAAGCTTAAGGTAAATCGGATAGGATGTAAATAGTCATCTGCTTTTCTTGGAGATCACCGACTATTGTGTCCTTGTGCGATTTACTCAATGTCGACAAGTAATTATCAATTCAGATAAGGTCAATATGACTAATCCTTGATTCTTGATTCCTAAAAGGAGATCAATGATATCAATACCTGATTGCCCTTTGACACATATCTAGTCTGATAATTCTTTCTAGACATTAATTTAAAGAAAAGAAAAGAAAAGAAATAAGGAAACAGATGCACACAAATTAGAAACCAGCTAAAGATGCATCAAGTAATCCTAATTCTAAACACATTTCTTTAAACCTAGATTCAGCTAATGGTTTTGTAAGAATGTCACTTTTTGTGATTCGGTGGCAATTTTCTCAATTCTAATGTCATTCTTTTCAACATGATCCCTAATGAAATGATGCCTAATATCTATATGCTTACATCTAGAATGTAAAACAGGATTGTAAGTCATTGCTATTGCACTATTACTATCACAAGAAATAGGAACAATTGATGTTTGAATATTATAGTCTCTAAGTCATTGACTAATCCAGAGGAGTTGAGAGCAACAACTTCCACCGCCATGTATTCAGCCTTCGGTTGTGGAGGTGGCAACAGATGTCCTGCATTTCTTAGATAACCAAGAAATTAATTTGTTGCCTAAGAATTGACAAGTTCCGTAAGTGGATTTTCTATCAATCTTACATCCTCCAAAGTCTGAATCAATAACCTGTCACCAAAGTTGTCATCACCGGGTACCATAGCCCTACTTGCAAGGTTCCTTTGAGATATCTAAGAATTTTCTTAGCAGCTTTCCAGATGAGTTTTCTTGGGATTAGATCGAATCTTGCACATACCCCAACCGCAAAGGCTATGTCTGGTCTACTTGCAGTGAGATAGAGAAGAGATCCAATCACCCACGATACTCCGTTGCATCGGTGGGTATCCCCGCTCATCTCGAATCCATTGAGAAGTTAGTTGCCATAGGTATTTTAACTTCTCTCGCTAGTTGTCATTCCAAATTTCTCAATCAGTATCCTTAGCATACTTAGATCGATGTATAAATATACCCTTACTCATCTGTTTAATCTGTAAGCCTAGAAAGTATGTTAATTCTCCCATCATTGACATTTCAAACCTGTTCTTCATGAGAATGCTAAACTCTTCACATAATTTCAGATTAGGTGAACCAAAAATTATGTCATCTACATAAATTTGAACTAGTAAGATGTTGCCATCTACTTCCTTTCTAAACAAAGTTCTATCAATCTTACCTTTAGAAAAACCATTTGATGTCAAGAAATCGGATAGAGTATCATACCAAGCTCTGGGAGCTTGTTTCATCCATATAGAGCTTTGTTGAGTTTATAGACCTTGTTATTGGTCTTAAACCCAGGAGGCCGCTCTACATAGACCTCCTCAAGTAACACACCATTAAGAAAAGCAGACTTAACATCCATTTGAAAGACTTTGAAAGACTTATATGCAAGAAATGCCAAGAACAATCTTATTGCCTCTAATCTCGCAATGGAGCATAGGTTTCATCATAGTCTATTCCCTCGATGTGAATAACCTTGTGCAACCAGTCTTGCCTTATTTTCGAACAATAATATTGTTCTCATCTCTGCTTTATTTTTAAACACCCATTTGGTGCCTATAATCTTTCTCGTGTAAGGGTCTTTCCACTAGATCCCATACATTTTGTCTTTCAAAGCGATGCAGCTTCTTCTGCATGGCCATTATCCGGTTTGGGTCCTGATAATGCTTCCTCAATAGACTTGGGTTCAAGAAGTGACACATAACAACCGAAAAGACTTTCGCAGTCTAGCATCATTCGTGTTCCGCACACTACTAGATGGGTCTCCTATAATCGATCGGATGGATGATGGCTTCTCATCCTTTTGCCTATATGAGGAGAAGGATCCTCATCTTGAGTCTCGATCGGCAACTCATCCGACTCAACCTTAGCCGACGTTCCCCCTTCATCGGCTAACCCTTGCCGATCGGTGATGTCAAAGGTGTCCGATTCAAAGGAGTCGATCAAGTTGTCTTCTGATTTTCGGATGGGGATTTTCTTCATCGATTACGAATCAAGACTAGGTAGATAGACATTTCTATGTTTAGTCTTGGATAATTCAATTTTATCTAGATTTTCAAATTTGATTCACTTTATCTGAGAAGGAATACAACTCATCAAAAACAACATGAGGAGTTTCCTCCACACAAAGGGTTGTCTTGTTAAAAACTCTAAATGCCTTTGAAGTATTAGAATATCCCAAGAATATTCCATCACCGCTTTAGCATCAAAAGTTCTTAACTTAGATTTCCCATTGTTATGAATGAAACACTTACAACCAAAAGCTTTGAAGTATGAGATCCTTGGAATCTTACCCTTCCAAATCTCATAAGGAGTCTTACCCTTGTCTTTGACAACTAAGCACTGCTCAGGTATAGCAAGCCGTGTTGATGGCTTCACCCGTAACCTATGAGGGTATTATACTCGGCCAACATGCTCTGGCTGCTTCCTTCAAAGTTCTATTCCTTCTTTCAACCACTCCATTTTGTTGAGGAGTTCTTGCTGAAGATGTCTCATGAATAATTCCATACTCATTGAAGAAATTAGATAAACAAGAATTCAAAAATTCACTTTATCACTCCTTATTTTAATAATATTAACTCCCTTCTCATTACGAATTTATGCAGACAGATCAGAATCTTGTTCATAGTCTCATTTTTCTTGAAAAGAAATATAACCCAAGTGTATCTAGAAAAGTCATCTACTACAACAAGAGTATATTTCCTTCCACCGAAACCGAGAGGTGTAATAGGTCCAAACAGATCCGGATGAAGGAGTTGCAACACTCTTTCGGATGAGGAGGAGTTAATACTCTTAAATGAGTGTCTAGGCTGTTTACCTTTTTAACAAGCATCACATTTAAGATCAGTTGATAAAAGTTTTCGAGTAATCCCTTGACAAGGTTCTTCTTAGCCGACTTACTAAGGGTCTTGAAATTCGGATGACTAAGCCTCTTGTGCCATAGCCAGTGATAACTTCTCCACCCTTAGCCATCGACAAGTATCTTGGGAACAACTATTAAAGTTGGCCACATAGACATTACCATGTCTCAAGCCGATTAATAGTACCTTATGCGAGGAATTATCCAAAATATCACATTTATCCCTTGAAAATTTTACAAGAAAACCTTTATCACAAAGCCGAGAAACAGGATAATGATTATGTTTCAAACCTTCAACAAAATATACCTCGTATACCTGAATATCCTTGATAATCAAAGTACCTACACCTTTAGTCGACCACAATTATTATCACCAAATATAACTCTTGGACCATCAATGCTTTGAAAATTTGATAATGACTTCTTGTTATGGGTCATATGTTGTGAATACCACTATCAATGTACCATATTGAAGCTAAGATCTCTTCCTTGAGTGATGATCCTGTGAATCCTGTGAAACAGATTAGTTTTGAGGTACCCTAGTGATCTTGGGTCCTTTTGGGTCAAGAATCACTTTAGGAATTCAAATAAACATCTCATCTGTGACAATAAATCGGACTCAGATTTTCTACCAAATCTGTCTACAATTATATCATTTTTAAATGACAACTTGTTGTATTCAGATTGGGTAATTTTTCTAAACTTAGGAAATGTAGGATAGCATTTGCTCCTTCCATCAAAAGAATTATAATAAGAAAATCTTCTTATTTTGGTTCTTGGATTCCTTCTAGTACGATAGGAATTTTTCAATTTGAATTCTTGGTTTTGAATTGGAAGATGTAGTCCTTATCGACTAGTTGGTTTCCATGGACCAATTTTAATATCTTTTGTTTGAATAGATGCTTTTACAAATTTCCTAGGTTTTTGAACATCTGATTTATTGTTCCTATCATAACCAAGTCCTGTCTTATCATGAGATTTTTGAGAAGTATTAAAAATATGATCTATTACTTGATTGTGAATTATTAAGGTGACTAATTTTGAAGACAAGCTTCTCATTGTCTTTCTTAATTAATTCATTTTCAGCACAGACTACTTCAAATTTATCTTTTAAAGTTTTCAGTTCATTTTCTAGCCTTTCGGGTAAGCTGGCCGATGTACTAGCTTGATCATGAAAACATTCCCCTTGAATGTTTCCTCGCCTCTAAGTTGTTCATCACCTGCTTGCCTTTATTTAGAATTTGAATCTGATCCTTTAAAATTAAATTCTTTGTCTCCACTGTTTATAAGCAGCTAAAGATGTCTTTAAATCTCTCAATAACTCATGAATAATAGTTTGGTCATGATCGATGCAGATCGACAAGAATCATTATCTCAAGATGAATAGTAGATTACCTCATTAGCCATGAGACAGATCTCATCATCTCGATCCAAAATCAAATGAGGATGATGAAGATGATGATGATTTCTTTGGCTCTTTTTCTTCAGCCAACAAAGCTCTTTGATCTGCAAATTTCTGTCTCTTTTCTTCCTCTTTTCTTCCCTTTCTTTAGGAGTCGGTTGAGGACAGTCATAGCTGAAATGTCTGGCTTGTTGCATGTATAGCAAATGTCACTCCTATCTCGATTTGGGACTGGAAGTATTTCTTCGATAGGTGATCTGTATCTTCTTGTCTCGGCTCTTATTTTTGTCATCATCTCAAGATTTATCTACCTTCCTATCTCGATCTGGATCTTTGTCTATCTCTACCTCGCAAATCTCAATTTATTTCTCTTATACTTCATTCTCAATTTATCATACCTTTTTGTAAGTAAAGCCATCTCGCTTCTTTCAAAGATAGATCAGCCTTCCTCAGATTCTCGCTGACACCTTGTCTTCTTTATCGACAAAGGCAACAGACTTGGATGAGGTGCTTGACTCCATCTCATCTTCCTCATCTTCTATCTGAATATCATACTCTAAAGCTTTAAGATGAGAAAATAAAGTATGGTGAGTAATAGAGGATAAATCTTGAGTTGCTTTAAGGATATTGGATTTTTCCCTCCATCTCTTGGTTAACGATCTCGTAATCTTGTTATTAATCTCCTTCTCTCGAATAATTCTTTCCAAGGTCACCGCTTTGTTGAGAAGATTGGTCAACCTAACATCAAACCGATCCACACTCATTTTCTTTCATCTTGAATGTTTCAAATGTATGCAATCACGACCGTAGCTTGTTTTCCTTAACTTGATCAAATCCTTCACAAACATTAGCTAAGGTTTGCCACATTTCTTTGGTCGCTTTACATCTCTTAACCTTCTCTATCCAATCTTTACTCAAAGTCTCAATGATTTCTGTTCTAGCTACTTGGTCAAGATTGTGAACCTTCCTTTCATCATTAGTCAATTCGTAACTCTTCTTTTCTTGTCTAGTTCTTGATTCACTGATTCTGCTCCAAAGGCCTGGTGCCTCCATGATAAAACTTTATAGGACCTTCCTCAAGGACCTCTTCCATTCTATCGGGAATGGCCTTCGATGATTTTCCATCCTAAATTTCCAATAGTCATACTCTTCAATGGAAAATTCAGGAAGATTCCTAGACTTATTACTTTTACCCGATGACATGATGAAACAAAGACAAAATACTCCACAAAAGCTTATTAGTAGCACTGTTAGAAATGAAAGAAAATGAAGAAAATCAAGATAATTCCGAAACTTGTTCAAGACCTAAAATCAATATCGTAAACTTAACACCGCTCCGATACCACTTGTTGGTCCCGGAAAGTTGAGTTGATTAAAACCTTGAGTAAGCTTTCTAGAACAAAATCTAGAAAGGGGGTTTGAATAGATTTTGTTGATTTTTCAAATCTTTCAAAACCAATTCAAAATATCCGATTAAGCACAAGAAAATATAATCGATTCTCAACTTTTTATAAGATCAAAAGCAAGGTTGATATTCAGATTTTAGTTAAGATTCTGAACTTTAATCTTGAAGTAACACAATTGTAAATCAAACGAAACTAAAGAAAGCAAGAAATAACACTGTGATTTATAGTGGTTCGGATTTTAATAATCCTACATCCACTCTCCTTCTTCAATCGAAGAAGGGACTCTGCTATCGCTTACTTTCTCACTTCCAGCTTACAACTTACAACTTGTACAATTCTTCAAATCTTCAATCTCCTAAACTCTTCTTCTAGAAATCTAACTATTACAAGGTGTATTGCATTTTGAAGATTACAAGAAAAGTGTTCTAAAACACTTAGAACTTTTTGAAAACTCACTAGAAATACTTGTGAAAAGATTGTGATTGAAATCGAGTAGTGAATAGAGTGAAATCTAATATGCATAAGTGTTCTATATCAAAATGAAAAACCTAGACCTATATATAAGTCTGGAAAGTCGGTTAGTTTGTTAGTTAGTTCTAACAAACTTGAAACCGCTTAACAAACTTAATCTAGAAAACTGCTTGAGACCTCACCGATTCTTCCTACTGTCTGCAGTGACTCGGTGAAGATTAGCCTTTCTTATTCTACTCAGCTTATCTTGACCTCGTCTCGAGCTCTTTATACTTGTCTCCTGCAGATGATTAGGATTGAGGTTGTCTCCGGATGACTTGTCATTCCTCGTCTCCACCGACTTGAACTAATCTTGACCTAGTCTCGATCGCTTGTACTAGAACTTAGTCTTCGCTTCTTTATCATAGTCTGCTCATCTCGAATAGTCTTTTAACTCATCAAAACAATCTTGATCTAACAATTTCCCGCTTTTTGATGAAGTTAAAACCTACAATAATAGACACACTCACAAATGAAGTTAGTTCGTAGTTTATCAAGATCAATAGATAGGTATATCAAAGCACATTCTTCACATTACAACAGATTTATTCACATAAAAACTTTAGATCTTTTAGACTCCTTTTTTTTTTTTAAAAAAACTTAGAAAACCAAATGAGTCTTAAGACTTAGGTTTAAAAATTTAAAACAATTTTTAAGTCTCGAGAAATAAAATTCTCAATGACTTATACTTAAGAAAATTTTAAGTTTTTCTTAAAGTAGAAAAAAACTTTAAGAAAATAAGACTAGTAAAATGAATCAAACAAAGTATATTCACATTGAATTTACAAAGATTACAGATGAGAAGATAATAGAAAAATAGTAATAAGGAAAAGAAAAATCCTGTTTCTATCGGCCTTCCCACCGGTCTTCATCTCTGGGATCATCGGCAATTGAATACACGCCTCCTAAGCTACTTCGGATCTTCATCTTGAGTAAGTCCAGATTCAGCCTCTCGCCTTCTTCAAAATACCCTTGATCCAGTCTAGGTCCAGTGGATCCATCTCGATTTCTGGCAGGATGGCATACTCAAAAGCCGGAGAGATCGGGTTGACGTTGAACTCTACATCGGCTTCTTCCAGCAGACGATGATAGAACTCCGCATCTACCTTCTCCATCCACTCATGCCAAGCTAAACTGGATCTTGCTGAGATGCTCCGGGGCCCTTGAGAATATACCAAGAGTATATCCACATTCCCTCCAGATTTTTCTCTCTCGTATTCGGTAGCATACTTTCCGCAAGCTTGACTTAGGAGGAGCAGACGTGTTGTGGAATGGCCTGAATTTCCCGCGCCTTGATCCTTGATTAACCATTTCCGCTCAAGAAGACTCCGTAAGACGTTGGAGTCTTTCTTCTTTCTCTCGCTTCTTCTTTTCTTTCTTGCCAAAATATTCCATCTCTCTCTTAATTCTCTTGATCTGCTTCTTCCGAGAGATTGGAATAATCAGCTTCCCTCTTTCCTTTTCCTTTAGCAAGAGCCACAGTAATAAGTTCACCGATCTAGGCTCGGCCGATCGCTACTTCCTTTCCTTTCCCCTTGGCTCCTTGATTCGGATTCTTTTAGCCGAGCCAAGAGCTTCTGTTCTTTCCTCCTCATCTTTCCTCCTCTTCTCCTCATCCTCCTTTATAGCTTCCTCCAGCTTGACTCACCCTCACCGGAGAGCAATACTCATCGATTTGATCCGAGCTTCCTCCCCGGCTGCCTCCGGATCACCGTGTGTTGGCCTTCATGCCCACATCTTTCCCTGGTCTCCTCGACCACACTGTGAGGGCTAGTCTCTTCTCCGCCTCGCCTTTTTCCCCTTTTTAACTTCAAGCAGCCCAAGTCTCGAAAGTTTTGCATCTAAAGCGTTGCACTTGACCTGAAGTCCGAGTGGTCTACAGCCAACTCATTCACAACCAGCTGATTATAACCCATAACTTCCTCCTTCAATGCCCTCGGCTCCTCCTCCATCGATTTCACTTTACCAAACAAAGACAGAGTTAGTGACATTTATAATTTTATCGAACAATGTTACCTCAACTTCTCTCATGTCCAGCTAGCATCGTGTCTATACAGCTTTGACCATCCTCCTTGTCTTTCTTTCCATTTTTCTTCTAAAAGTAGCATTGATCTTTTTCTCGACAAGGGACAATATAGAGGAGAGAGCGGTGGTTGGGCTTAAATCGTTGTCTTCATCCTCGGTTGAGGAGTCGACGAGGAGAGGATTGGTTACTGTTGAGTAGATGGGAGAGGAATAGCTTGAGTTTGAATAGTTGGAAGAGAAGAGTAGGATATTAATGGTATTGGTGAGGTTTGGACCGTGGGGAGAGGTATTTGTTCGGATGAGGGTGGGGAGATGGTTTCGTGGGTGTTATTGTTGGAGGTGAAGATTCTATGGGTGTGATTTGGATTTGACCGTGGGGGAGGTAGGCCGTTGGAGAGGCTCTGAGTACCACTGGGATACTCCTTCATTGCCTATTTGACCGGTGGAATTTCAGCCGAGGCAAAGGCTCGAAATGCCACTGGGGCATTTCTTCATTGCTAGGTACGGGAGATAAGGTAGGAGATGAAGAAAGACTTGTACCGCCTCTGAATTGGGGAAAGAGCAGCTTCCTTGGTTGGGGAGAGAGGAACCTCCACCGACCAACCTCGGCCGCTATCTCAAGGATCGGGACCTCCTCTCGTAGCAGAGTTGATAGTTCCATCTGCTGCTCGGAGCTACCAGATTTGGTGGATCTTTCGCAGCTCTGGGCTGCTCGTCTTGGCCTCCTTACCAAAGGGATTTCAGCCTCCTCTTCTTCCTCTTCATCTCGAGGCAACTTTGGCAGGAGCAGCAGCAGACGAGCTTTCCCCTTCTTCTTCTCCGAGGCTTTCACTAACCTCCTCTTCCTCCTCTCGAAACGCCCTTGGGACTGCAGCACTGCTTTCAGCAGATTGTACTTCGAGGTGCGACCTCAGTGCCGCCGCTTCATGTCCTCTCGCTTCGACCTCCGCCGGGGCCACCTCAATCGGGTTCACCGCTGGTCCTCGAACCTCTGCACTGCAGCTTGCCAGCCTCTCGAGCCTCGCCGCATCGGACTCATCATCCGAGTCTGGATTTCCTCCAAGCTTCGTCATCGTTTGTGAGGATTCCCTTCTCGCTTGGAGTACTTTTTAGTGCCTATTCTCCAATCAGCCTCTCTATTTAGCCCTTCAATCAAAACAGTGATTTTATTGAAGAGACCGATCAGAGAAGTGGGAACCCAGCCTCTGCAGATGACTTGAAGATTATGCGCTTCTTCTCCTCTTTCAGCCTTGTATAACAAAGCAAATCCACCCAATTTACTTGCACTCCATCCACAATGGCTCGCATCACACACAATCTGGGTTTAGTTAACCCATCATGTGAGCTTTGCTCACCCAAGACCGCCTTTGTAACCACCGTCATCAATAACCCGAATCTCCTTCTTAATGTGTTCTTCTTTAAATCCTCGCGAGTTCCCCGTAAGTGACCCTCGCCATCATATCAAAGGATTCTTCCCACTCATCTTCTTTGTACGTCAATGGATTAACTCCTCCATTGACGTATCAAAATCCTCGCAATATTCTCCCTAGAATAGCTTAATGTAGTCCCATCAACCGACGTATCAAACCCTTCCCGAGTGTCCTCCATTCTCGCCAAAATTCTGCTCCCAAAGAATCTGCTGCTCTGCTTTTGCGGAGACTTCAGCGATAGAAATCCTCCGAGTCGTGAGGCTTTGAGAAGACGAAGTATTTCTGCAGATTCTGGGTCATTTGTGGTTTCAAATCAACATACATTTCCGCTTTTAAACGGTTTTGAAATATTCCTCATTCATTTTGAAATGAGAAATATTTGTGGAAATGTATTTGGGTTTATAAGTTTTGGTGGTCTTTGAAGAGGATGCCATTTGAAGGTTTTGTGAATTTGAAAAGGGTTTGACAATATATGCATTTTCTCGAGAATGGAAAGAAAAAGATTTAGGGAAGAAGAAGATGTATTTATAGGGGAAGATTGGAAAGAGAAACCGCCATTTTTGAAAATATGAATTAATCTTAGCCATTTATTCAAAAAGTTTTTACCGAGTATTAATCAACGGTTAAAAACTAAGATAAACGATTAGGATTCAGCGCGTGAATTGTAATCGCCTTTGGAATGCGTAAATAGTTACTTTATAGATCGTTGATTTGACCGATATAGGTTACTTTATTCAGAGAAGTAAGTATACCTGACGTCGACCATGTGGTATCTTACTTCAACTAAAGGTTTCCAAACAGATGAGTTTGAAAAAAGATTAGCTTAAATAGAGTAACCTGTCTGAATATGAAAACCAACAGCTTTAGATGTAACTTTTTAGCAATTTTCAAAACAAGTTTAACCAAAACAGGACTCGATTTACTTTTCTAAAACAAATTTTTAAAAGAAAAAGAATAAGGAGTTTGAATAAAAGAATGAAACAAGATTATCTCGTGACTGTTCTCGCAAAGACATAGACTCAATAGAAACCATCGAGCTTAAGGTAAATCAGATAGGATGTAAATAGTCATCTGCTTTCTTCGTGAGATCGGTGACTATTGTGTCCTTGTCTGATTTACTCAATGTCGACAAGTAATTATCAATTCGTATAAGGTCAATATGACTAATCCTTGATTCTTGATTCCTAAAAGGAGATCAATGATATCGCCTACCTGATTGCCCTTTGACACATATCTAGTCCGATAATTCTTTCTAGACATTAATTTAAAGAAAAGAAAAGAAAAGAAATAAGGAAACAGATGCACACAAATTAGAAACCAGCTAAAGATGCATCAAGTAATCCTAATTCTAAACACATTTCTTTAAACCTAGATTCAGCTAATGGTTTTGTAAGAATGTCACTTTTTGTGATTCAAAGGGCAATTTTCTCAATTCTAATGTCATTCTTTTCAACATGATCCCTAATGAAATGATGCCTAATATCTATATGCTTACATCTAGAATGTAAAACAGGATTGTAAGTCATTGCTATTGCACTATTACTATCACAAGTAAATAGGAACAAATGATGTTTGAATATTATAGTCTCTAAGCATGTGACTAATCCAGAGGAGTTGAGAGCAACAACTTCCACCGCCATGTATTCACTTCTTGTGGAGGTGGCAATGTATGTCTGCTTCTTAGATAACCAAGAAATTAATTTGTTGCCTAAGAATTGACAAGTTCCGTAGTGGATTTTCTATCAATCTTACATCCTCCAAAGTCTCAATCAATAACTCGTCACCAAAGTTGTCATCACCGGGTACCATAGCCCTACTTGCAAGGTTCCTTTGAGATATCTAAGAATTTTCTTAGCGGTTTCCGAGATGAGCTTTCTTGGGATTAGATCGAATCTTGCACATACCCCAACCGCAAAGGCTATGTCCGGTCTACTTGCGGTGAGATAGAGAAGAGATCCAATCACCCACGATACTCCGTTGCATCGGTGGGTATCCTCGCTCATCTCAATCCATTGAGAAGTTAGTTGCCATAGGTATTTTAACTTCTCTGCTAGTTGTCATTCCAAATTTCTCAATCAGATCCTTAGCATACTTAGATCGATGTATAAATATACCCTTACTCATCTGTTTAATCTGTAAGCCTAGAAAGTATGTTAATTCTCCCATCATTGACATTTCAAACCTGTTCTTCATGAGAATGCTAAACTCTTCACATAATTTCGTATTAGGTGAACCAAAAATTATGTCATCTACATAAATTTGAACTAGTAAGATGTTGCCATCTACTTCCTTTCTAAACAAAGTTCTATCAATCTTACCTTTAGAAAAACCATTTGATGTCAAGAAATCGATAG
Organism: Paraleonurus japonicus; assembly: GCA_030762865.1. Lineage (NCBI taxonomy): Eukaryota > Viridiplantae > Streptophyta > Magnoliopsida > Lamiales > Lamiaceae > Paraleonurus > Paraleonurus japonicus. Next base: position 29,928,112 of record CM061060.1, read on the forward strand.
AGTATCATACCAAGCTCGGGAGCTTGTTTCAGTCCATATAGAGCTTTGTTGAGTTTATAGACCTTGTTATTGGTCTTAAACCCGTGAGGCTGCTCTACATAGACCTCCTCAAGTAACACACCATTAAGAAAAGCAGACTTAACATCCATTTGAAAGACTTTGAAAGACTTATATGCAGCAAATGCCAAGAACAATCTTATTGCCTCTAATCTGCAATCGGAGCATAGGTTTCATCATAGTCTATTCCCTCGCATCGTGAATAACCTTGTGCAACCAGTCTTGCCTTATTTCGAACAATAATATTGTTCTCATCTGCTTTATTTTTAAACACCCATTTGGTGCCTATAATCTTTCTCGTAAGGGTCTTTCCACTAGATCCCATACATTTTGTCTTTCAAACCGATGCGCTTCTTCCTGCATGGTCAAGTATCCATTTGGAGTCCGATAATGCTTCCTCAATAGACTTGGGTTCAAGAAGTGACACATAACAACCGAAAAGACTTTCGAGTCTAGCATCATTCGTGTAATCCGCACACTACTAGATGGGTCTCCTATAATCTGATCGGATGGATGATGGCTTCTCATCCTTTTGCCTATATGAGGAGAAGGATCCTCATCTTGAGTCTCGGTCCGCAACTCATCTCGACTCAACCTTAGCCGACGTTCCCTTCATCGCCTAACCCTTGCCGATCACCGATGTCAAAGGTGTCTGATTCAAGGAGTCTCGATCAAGTTGTCTTCGATTTTCGGATGGGGATTTTCTTCATCTCGATTCTCAATCAAGACTAGGTAGATAGACAGCTTCTATGTTTAGTCTTGGATAATTCAATTTTATCTAGATTTTCGTAAATTTGATTCACTTTATCCGAGAAGGAATACAACTCATCAAAAACAACATGAGGAGTTTCCTCCACACAAAGGGTTGTCTTGTTAAAAACTCTAAATGCCTTTGAAGTATTAGAATATCCCAAGAATATTCCATCACCGCTTTAGCATCAAAAGTTCTTAACTTAGATTTCCCATTGTTATGAATGAAACACTTACAACCAAAAGCTTTGAAGTATGAGATCCTTGGAATCTTACCCTTCCAAATCTCATAAGGAGTCTTACCCTTGTCTTTGACAACTAAGCACTGCTCGGGTATAGCAAGCCGTGTTGATGGCTTCACCGTAACCTATGAGGGTATTATACTCAGCCAACATGCTCCCGGCCGCTTCCTTCAAAGTTCTATTCCTTCTTTCAACCACTCCATTTTGTTGAGGAGTTCTTGCTGAAGATGTCTCATGAATAATTCCATACTCATTGAAGAAATTAGATAAACAAGAATTCAAAAATTCTGTACCTTTATCACTCCTTATTTTAATAATATTAACTCCCTTCTCATTCTCAATTTGTCTCGAATGTATCGGGAATCTTGTTCATAGTCTCATTTTTCTTGAAAAGAAATATAACCCAAGTGTATCTAGAAAAATCATCTACTACAACAAGAGTATATTTCCTTCCACCGAAACCGAGAGGTGTAATAGGTCCAAACAGATCCAGATGAAGGAGTTGCAACACTCTTTCAGATGAGGAGGAGTTAATACTCTTAAATGAGTGTCTAGGCTGTTTACCTTTTTAACAAGCATCACATTTAAGATCAGTTGATAAAAGTTTTTCGTAATCCCTTGACAAGGTTCTTCTTAGCCGACTTACTAAGGGTCTTGAAATTCGGATGACTAAGCCTCTTGTGCCATAGCCGGTGATAACTTCTCCACCCTTAGCCATCGACAAGTATCTTGGGAACAACTATTAAAGTTGGCCACATAGACATTACCATGTCTCAAGCCGCTAATAGTACCTTATCTCGAGGAATTATCCAAAATATCACATTTATCCCTTGAAAATTTTACAAGAAAACCTTTATCACAAAGCCGAGAAACAGATAAATGATTATGTTTCAAACCTTCAACAAAATATACCTCGTATACCTGAATATCCTTGATAATCAAAGTACCTACACCTTTAGTCCGACCACAATTATTATCACCAAATATAACTCTTGGACCATCAATGCTTTGAAAATTTGATAACAGCTTCTTGTTATGGGTCATATGTTGTGAACAACCACTATCAATGTACCATATTGAAGCTAAGATCTCTTCCTTGAGTGATGATCCCTGTGAATCCTCGTGAAAGCAGTTAGTTTTGAGGTACCCTAGTGATCTTGGGTCCTTTTGGGTCAAGAATCACTTTAGGAATTCAAATAAACATCTCATCTGCAGACAATAAATCGACTCAGATTTTCTACCAAATCATCTACAATTATATCATTTTTAAATGACAACTTGTTGTATTCAGATTGGGTAATTTTTCTAAACTTAGGAAATGTAGGATAGCATTTGCTCCTTCCATCAAAAGAATTATAATAAGAAAATCTTCTTATTTTGGTTCTTGGATTCCTTCTAGTCTCGATAGGAATTTTTCAAATTGATTCTTGGTTTCAGATCGAAGATGTAGTCCTTATCTCGACTAGTTGGTTTCCATGGACCAATTTTAATATCTTTTGTTTGAATAGATGCTTTTACAAATTTCCTAGGTTTTTGAACATCTCGATTTATTGTTCCTATCATAACCAAGTCCTGTCTTATCATGAGATTTTTGAGAAGTATTAAAAATATGATCTATTACTGATTGTGAATTATTAAGTGACTAATTTTGAAGACAAGCTTCTCATTGTCTTTCTTAATTAATTCATTTTCAGACAGACTACTTCAAATTTATCTTTTAAAGTTTTCGGTTCATTTTCTAGCCTTTCGTAAGCCGGTGATGTACTAGCTTCACTGATGAAAACATTCCCCTTGAATGTTTCCTCGCCTCTAAGTTGTTCATCACCTGCTTGCCTTTATTTAGAATTTGAATCTCGATCCTTTAAAATTAAATTCTTTGTCTCCACTGTTTATAAGCAGCTAAAGATGTCTTTAAATCTCTCAATAACTCATGAATAATAGTTTGGTCATGATCGGATGCAGATCGACAAGAATCATTATCTCAAGATGAATAGTAGATTACCTCATTAGCCATGAGATGATCTCATCATCTCGATCCAAAATCGGATGAGGATGATGAAGATGATGATGATTTCTTTGGCTCTTTTTCTTCAGCCAACAAAGCTCTTTGATCTGCCAAATTTCCTGTCTCTTTTCTTCCTCTTTTCTTCCCTTTCTTTAGGAGTCGATTGAGGACAGTCATAGCTGAAATGTCCTGGCTTGTTGCATGTATAGCAAATGTCACTCCTATCTCGATTTGGGACTGAAGTATTTCTTCGATAGGTGATCTGTATCTTCTTGTCTCGGCTCTTATTTTTGTCATCATCTCAAGATTTATCTACCTTCCTATCTCGATCTGGATCTTTGTCTATCTCTACCGCAAATCTCAATTTATTTCTCTTATACTTCATTCTCAATTTATCATACCTTTTTGTAAGTAAAGCCATCTGCTCTTTCAAAGATAGATCAGCTCCTACAGATTCTCGTTGACACCTTGTCTTCTTTACTCGACAAAGGCAACAGACTTGGATGAGGTGCTTGACTCCATCTCATCTTCCTCATCTTCTATCTGAATATCATACTCTAAAGCTTTAAGATGAGAAAATAAAGTATGGTGAGTAATAGAGGATAAATCTTGAGTTGCTTTAAGGATATTGGATTTTTCCCTCCATCTCTTGGTTAACGATCTCGAGAATCTTGTTATTAATCTCCTTCTCTCGAATAATTCTTTCCAAGGTCACCGCTTTGTTGAGAAGATTGGTCAACCTAACATCAAACCGATCCACACTCATTTTCTTTCATCTTGAATGTTTCAAATGTATGCAATCGATCGTAGCTTGTTTTCCTTAACTTGATCAAATCCTTCACAAACATTAGCTAAGGTTTGCCACATTTCTTTGGGTCGCTTTACATCTCTTAACCTTCTCTATCCAATCTTTACTCAAAGTCTCAATGATTTCTGTTCTAGCTACTTGGTCAAGATTGTGAACCTTCCTTTCATCATTAGTCAATTCGTAACTCTTCTTTTCTTGTCTAGTTCTTGATTCAAATGATTCTCGCTTCCAAAGGGTGCCTCCATGATAAAACTTTATAGGACCTTCCTCAAGGACCTCTTCCATTCTATCAGAATGGCCTTCAGATGATTTTCCATCCTAAATTTCCAATAGTCATACTCTTCAATGGAAAATTCAGGAAGATTCCTAGACTTATTACTTTTACTCGATGACATGATGAAACAAAGACAAAATACTCCACAAAAGCTTATTAGTAGCACTGTTAGAAATGAAAGAAAATGAAGAAAATCAAGATAATTCCGAAACTTGTTCAAGACCTAAAATCAATATCGTAATGACTTAACACCGCTCCGATACCACTTGTTGGTCCCGGAAAGTTGAGTTGATTAAAACCTTGAGTAAGCTTTCTAGAACAAAATCTAGAAAGGGGGTTTGAATAGATTTTGTAGATTTTTCAAATCTTTCAAAACCAATTCAAAATATCGATTAAGCACAAAGAATATAATCGGATTCTCAACTTTTTATAAGATCAAAAGCAAGGTTGATATTCAGATTTTAGTTAAGATTCTGAACTTTAATCTTGAAGTAACACAATTGTAAATCAAACGAGAAACTAAAGAAAGCAAGAAATAACACCAGGATTTATAGTGGTTCGGATTTTAATAATCCTACATCCACTCTCCTTCTTCAATCAAGAAGGGACTCTGCCATCGCTTACTTTCTCACTTCCAGCCACAACTTACAACTTGTACAATTCTTCAAATCTTCAATCTCCTAAACTCTTCTTCTAGAAATCTAACTATTACAGTGTGTATTGCATTTTGAAGATTACAAGAAAAGTGTTCTAAAAACACTTAGAACTTTTTGAAAACTCACTAGAAATACTTGTGAAAAGATTGTGATTGAAATCGAGTAGTGAATAGAGTGAAATCTAATATGCATAAGTGTTCTATATCAAAAATGAAAAACCTAGACCTATATATAAGTCTCGGAAAGTCGGTTAGTTTGTTAGTTAGTTCTAACAAACTTGAAACCGCTTAACAAACTTAATCTAGAAAACTGCTTGAGACCTCAGGTGATTCTTCCTACTGTCTGCGGTGACTCGGTGAAGATTAGCCTTTCTTATTCTACTCGGCTTATCTTGACCTCGTGCGAGCTCTTTATACTTGTCTCCTGCAGATGATTAGGATTGAGGTTGTCTCGAGATGACTTGTCATTCCTCGTCTCCAGTGACTTGAACTAATCTTGACCTAGTCTCGATCACCGTACTAGAACTTAGTCTTGATTCTTTATCATAGTCTGCTCATCTGGAGCAGTCTTTTAACTCATCAAAACAATCTTGATCTAACATCGGCAGCTCTTCCTCTCTCTCCTCTTCTTCCTCTTCCTCGGCTTCTTCAACAACTGGTGCTCGAGCTCCTACCTCGGCTCCACCTTCGTCTCGAATCACTGGAGCCCCAAGAGGTTCATCCTTCGTCAGAATCCCCTTTTGTTTTGTGTAGGGTCTCGACTCTGTCGACCAATTGATCTCGGTGACAGAGTCCTCCATGATCACCGTCACCTTATTGAATAGATCGGTGATCGACCTCGCCCGCCACTTTCCTCCAACTACCTCCAACCTTTTCCTTTCCGTCTCTATCTTTTCCAAAAGCATCCCAGCTTAGCTTGAACCCCATCAAGTATTGTCCTCATGACACATAGTGCTGGAGTGCTGTCACCGTCATGAGAACTTTGTTCTCCCAAGATGACCTTTGTGACGATGGTCATCGGAAGTCGATACCTCCGTCGGAGCATCTTCTTCTTCAACTCCGATCGCCTGTCCCTCATAGAATTCCGGCAATCATCTCGAATGATTCTACCCATTCATCGCACTTGTAGGTGAGGGGTTCACTCCTTCACTACTTGTATCAAAAATCCTGGCCACCTCACGAGTAACGGTTAAATCCTCTCCATATACTCTGGTTTTAAAGACTCGCTTCTCGAGCGTCCCGTTGATGTAGAACTCGATTCCCGCATATCCGGTGTTTTATTGGAGGATTTCTTGGAACGAGAATGTCCTCAATCCAGCCCTCTCCAATAACTCCAAAACCTCTCTTGATTCACCATCGAAGTTGTGTCGAAATCCACATACATCTCCGATTTGATCTTCTTATTATACGTCTCATTGTGAACATCCACCATGGTTGAAGTAATTCCTATTTGTTTTTAGAAGTGCTCATGAAATGATCAAATACGGGTTTTGAAAATTTTTCAGAGAGTTTATAAGAATTTACGAGAGTGAAAAAGTTTGTTTAAGGAAGAAGATGTATTTATAGGGGGAAGATTGGAAAGAGAAACCGTCATTTTGGAAAATTTGAATTAATCTGAGCCATTTATTCAAAAAGTTTTTACGTGCATAAATCAACGGTTAAAAATTAAGATAAGCGATTAGGATTCAGCGCGTGGATGTTAATCGCCTTTGGAATGCGTAAATAGTTACTTTATAGATCGTTGATTTGACAGAGGTAGGTTACTTTATGCGGGAAGTAAGTATAAGCGACGTCCACTAGGGTTACCTTACTTGACTAAGGGTTTGCAAATCGGATGAGTTTGAAAAGCAGATGAGTTGAAAAAGTCATCGATAAAGTAACTGTCGATTTTTTTAAAAAAACACTTAAGTTCAAAATTTTTAGCAATCTTAAACACAATTTTTAAATAAACAAGACTCAGACTTAATTTTCTAAAAATGGGATTTTCAATCAATCATTCCAAAAAGAATTTTATAAAAATATGAAGTCTATATTTTTTTTTAAAAATGTTTTTTTAAAAAAAAATTGAGAACCAGATGAGGTGAAACAGTATGAACCGTGATCTATTCCTGCAAAGACATAGACTTATGGAAAACCATTAGTAGCTTGAGGTAGATCGAGATAGGGTGCGAGATAGTCATCTGGTTTTGAGAAAATCGATTGACTATTGTGCCCTTATGCGATTTACCATATGTCGAATAAGTAATTATCATGTCGTATAAGGTCAATATGACTAATCCTTGATTCTTGATTCCTAAGAAGGAAATCAATGATATCGCCTACTGATTGTCCTTTGACTCGATCTAGTCGATAATTCTTTCTAGACATAATAAAACTAAATTGAGAAAGACAAGAGAAAAAAATTAGAGATTTACTAAAGAAGCATCTAATAAACCTAATTCTACAAATAATTCTTTAAACCTCATTTCTCGCCGGTGGTTTTGTCAAGATGTCTCGCTCTTTGAAAGTCGGTCAAGATCTTCTCAAGTCGATATCTCCTTTCTCTACATGGTCTCGAATGAAGTGGTGTCGATATCTACATGCTTGCATCTTGTATGAAGAATCGGGTTACGAGTAATAGCTATGACACTTTTACTATCACAAAAGATAGGTACATCTTTAGTGATAATATTATAATCCCTTAGCTGTTGACTTATCCAGATCAGTGTGAACAACAACTTCTAGCCGCCATATACTCGGCTTGATTGTGGAAGTAGCTACAGAGGTTTGTTTCTTAGACAACCATGAAATCAGCTTACTTCCAAGAAATTGGCAAGTACCAGATGTAGATTTTCTATCTATCTTACACCCACCAAAATCAATCGAGTATCCAGACGACTCAAAGTTGTCATCAATTTGGGTACCACAATCTAACATTTACTTGATCCTTTCAAATACTTGAGGATTTTCTTTCCGCTTCAAGATGGCTTTTCTTAGGATTAGCTTGAAATCGAGCATGACTCCAACCGCAAATGAAATATCGGGTCTACTAGCGATTAAATATAATAAAAACCAATAAGACCTCGATACTCGGTTTGGTCGAGTGTCTTCTCTCTTCTCGTCTGGATCCATTGAAAAATTTGTCATCATAGGTATCTTAGCTTCTCGGTGGTACCTATTCCATATTTTCAATAAGATCTTTGTATATTTGGCTTGGTTGATGAATATTCCCTTCTTTGTCCTGCTTGACTTGAAGTCCAAGAAAATATGTCATTTCTCCCATCATGGACATTTCAAATCTGCTTTTCATAAGACTACTAAATTCTTCACACAAAGATATGTTAGTTGATCCAAAAATTATATCATGAACATAAATTTGAACTAACAAAAGATCACAGCCAAATTCTTTTCTAAAAAGAGTTCTATCAATTCTATCTTTAACAAAACCATTTTGAATTAAATAATCGGACAAGGTGTCATACCAAGCTCTTGGTGCTTGTTTAAGTCCATATAGAGCTTTCCTTAGTTTATAAACTTTGTCTCCTTTGACAAAACCAGGAGGTTGCTCTACATAAACTTCCTCGCCTAAGATTCCATTTAAGAAAGCTGATTTAACATCCATTTGAAAAACTATGAATCTTTTAAAAGCTGCATAGGCTAAAAACAATCTTATGGCTTCCAGACGAGCTACCGTGCAAAGGTTTCATCATAATCAATACCCTCCGATTGTGAATAGCCTTGAGCAACTAGTCTGGCCTTATTTCTAACCACAATATTGTTTTCATCCCTTTTGTTTTTAAAGACCCATTTAGTTCCAATGACTTTTTGATAATGAGGTCTTTCAACAAGCTCCCAAACATCTTGTCTTTGAAATCGATTTAGTTCTTCTTGCATGGCATTAATCCAGTTGGAATCGATTAGAGCTTCAGAATTGATTTAGGTTCAAGTAATGACACATAGCAATTGAACATACAATCTTGATTTAGTTGGGTCCTCGCCTGACACCGAGTCTAAATCTCCAATTATCTGCTCAATCGGGTGATATGTCATTACTTTCTTACCTTTATCTTTTACAAAGATGATGTCTTGTCTCGAATTATTTATTTCAGATGATTCTATGTTACCTTCGATAATTCTACCCGATCGGTGATGTGTTGTTGGTCGTCTCGATCACCGATGTGTCATTGGTCGTCGATCGGTTGGTAGATCACCGTTGAGGAAGTTCTTTCGTGTTCTTTTCCTTTGTCTGATTCTTCCTCTTCATCCGAATCGATTCTTGATTGTAGAATTTTATGGTTGATCCTTTGATAGTCATCTCGATTCTGATTATCGATATCTTTGTGATGTCCCTTGTCTTATCAAACTCAAAAGAAGATTCATCAAATACCACATGGGGTGTTTCTTCTACACACAAGGTTGTCTTATTAAAAACTCTATATGCCTTTGATATAGATGAGTATCCTAAGAATATCCCATCCTGCTATCTTGGCATCAAATGTTTTTAATTGAGATTTCCCATTATTGTGTATGAAACATTTACAACCAAATATATGAAAATATGAAATTTTGGGAGATCTTCCCTTCTAAATTTCATAGGGAGTTTTACACTTATCCTTGACAATCGGACTCTATTTTGAACATAGCAGTCGTATTCACCTTCGCCCAAAACCTATGAGGAGTGTTGAATTCGAGATAGCATTGTTCTAGCCGCCTCTTTCAAGGTCCTGTTTCTTCTCTCAACCACTCCATTTCTTTGTGGAGTCCTTGCTGCAGATGTTTCCTGAGCTATGTCATTCTCAATGCATTAGTTAGAAATCAATTTATTTAGAAATTCAAGACCTTTATCACTTCGATTTTAACAATATTTAATCCCTTTTCATTTTGAATCTTCTTAAGGAAATTCTGGAATCTTGGTCATAGTCTCATTCTTTTGTACAAGAAAATAACCCAAGTAAATCTTGAAAAATCATCAACAATTACTAAGGTGTATTTTCTTCCACTAAAGCCGAGAGGAGTTCTTGACCAAACAGATCCATATGAAGAAGTTCCAAAATTCTTTACGAAGAAGGATTACTTATTGTTTTAAAAGAAGCTTTGGTCTGTTTTCCTTTTTGACAAGAAACACATACATGGTTCTTTGAAAATACTTTATCAGGGAGTCCTTTAACTAAAGATTTCCTTGCTATTTTGTTAAAAGTTTTGAAGTTTAAGTGACCAAGTCGTCATTGCCACGACCCAACTTAAGTCATCCGAACTCTTAGCAACAAGACAAGTATCCTTAGGACAGCTTTTGAAGTTGGCAACATAAATGTTACCTTGTCTTACTCCAGCCAATAGAATATTTTCATTTAAACCATCTAATACATAGCATGCATTATGAGTAAATTTGACACAAAACCCTTTATCACAAAATTGTGAAACAGATAGTAGGTTGTGCTTCAATCCTTCCACGTAGTAAACTTCTTGAACATGAACATCTCCAATCATTAGTGTTCCTACACCTTTAGTAATTCCATAGTTGTTGTCTCCAAACATCACTCTTGGTCCATCAATGGTTTGATAGTTAGAGAGAAGTCGTCTTTCATAGGTCATGTGCTTGGAACAGCCACTATCAATGTACCATGACCTCAAGAATGTCTCCTCTATCAACTATCTTTTTATCTTCCTGCAATCACAAATTTATTGCTAAGGTACCCTTTGTATTTTGGGTCCTTTCATGTTAAGTTGACTCTTAGGAATCTAGATAAAAATATCAATGTTCCTTAAAACCATAGATTGAAGCTTACATCCATATCTATCTACTAAGATAAGACTTTCAAGATCAACCTTTCGATTCGAGTTGATCTTTTGAAATTGTCTTGAATTTTGGTAAGAATGGATAAGATCTGCTTCTTCCATCAAAGCTATTATACCTAGGATAGATCTTTGATTTAGTCTTAGGTTTAACCTTAGGAGTTACTTTCCTCGTCGATTTTTCTTTTCGTAAGTATCGGTATAAGGTAATTAATTCCTTTGGTTTCGAGGGACTGAATAAGGTTTCTACCTTAGGTTTAGTTGCTTTGACAAAAACTCTAGGTTTTATAGGATCATTCTTCTTACTCCTATCAAAACCTAATCCAGCTTTTATCACTAGACTTTTGAGATGAATTGAAGATTTTATCTATTGTGGTTTGAGAATTATTCAAAAGTCCCAACTTGAGATTTAATTCCTGTTAGTCCTTTTATAATTTTCATTCTCGGAATAGATATTTGAAAATTTTATTTTTAAAGAACTCAGCCTCTGTTCTAACTTATCTGTCTTATCGACAAGGTACGTGATCATCTCGACCGACATTCCCCTTGAATGTACAATCTAGTTTCTCACTTTCCTTAGTCTCGATTGACCTTAGTTAGATCAGAAATTTGATCCTTTAAATTAAGATTTTCGATCTCTATCTGTTTATAAGCGAGATAGAGCGATCTCAAATCTTTCAACAGGTTTATCAATAAGGCAGGATCGATTTCGAGATAAGGTGTCAGTCATTATCGATGATGAATAGTAATGTACCTCTTTAGCCATTAGACATATGTCATCATCGACCCAAAATCAGATGAGGATGATGATGTCTCACAAGCTTCTTCTTTCTCGCTAGGAGAGCTCTCGGTCACATAGCTTCTATCTCTTTTCTTCCTCTTTTCTTCTCTCTCTCTGGGAGTGGGTTGAGGACAATCATAGGCTGTAGTGACCGGGTTTGCTGCATGTATAGTATATATCTCCTCTGTCTATTTTTGGACTACTTTCTCCTCGTCGATAGGTGACTTATGACTTCTTGGTGATCCTTCTTTTATCATTATCCGAACTCTTTTCATCCACTGTCGATCTATAGTTCCTTCGACCTAATCTGTCTCTTTTGTTTCTTCGTACTTCATCTTGAGTCTTTCATATCTTTTCAACAAAAGAGTCATTTCTTCTTTACGAGACAAATCGAGATGCTTTAGAAATCTTTTCGCATTCATCCCGATGAACAAATGCTACAGCTTTTCCAGATGTAGATGACTCTGCCTCATCTTCTTCATCTTCAATGAATGTCATATTCCAAAGTGCTTTAAGATGAGAGAAGAGAGTGTGATGTGATATTGATGACAAATTCGTGTTGCCTTGAGAATATTTGCTTTTTCTCTCCATCTTTTGCTCAAAGATCGAGTACTTTGTTGTTAATTTCTTTCTCGGTGTAAGTCTTACCCAAATCGGTGCTTTGTTCACAAGATTAGTCAATCTCACGTCCGGTTGATCTACAGTTTCACCATCCTTCATTTTGAATGTGTCAAATGCATGTACAACAGATCAAGCTTATTTTCTTTGACTGTTCGGATCCTTCATAAATTCCGGCAAGAGTCTCCCACATTTCTTTGGCAGTCTTGCATCTTTTAACCTTTTCAATCCAATCCTTACTTAGAGTCTCAATGATCTCGGTTCGAGCTACTTGATCAAGATTATGGACCTTTCTTTCATCATTTGTTAACTCGTAGCTCTTCTTTTCTTGCAGTCCTGGATTGGTGACTCGGCTCAGTCTTTGGTTCCTCCATGATAGAATTTTATAGGTCCCTCTTCAAGAACCTCTTCCATCCTATCATGAATGGCTTTTACGTGATTCTCCATCCTAAATTTCCAATAATCATAATCTTCAATAGAGAATTCGGGAAGATTTCTTGACTTCTTGTTTTCCACTGATGACATGATGAAACAAAGGAACAAAATACTCCACAAACTAATTAGTAGCACGTTAGTAAAAGAAGAAAATGAAGAAGATCAAGATAATTTGAGAATCTTATTCAAGACCTAAAATCAATATCGAAACGACTTAACAACTGCTCCGTATACCACTTGTTGGTCCCTGAATGTTGAGTTGAATAAAACCTCGAGTTAGCCTTCTAGAACAAAATCTAGAAAGGGGGTTTGAATAGATTTTGTAGATTTTTCAAATCTCCCAAAATCTACTCAAAGAATCAGATTAACACAGCGGAATATAATTGAGAACTCAACTTTTAACAAGATCAAAAGCAAGGTGATATTCGATTTTAGTTAAGATCCTGAATTTTAATCTTGAATTAACAAATTGTAAGTTGAACGAAATTAAAAAAACAAGAAATAACACCGAGGATTTATAGTGGTTCGGATTATAACAATCCTACATCCACTCTCCTTCTTCAAACCTTGAAGAAGGGTCTTCACTAGCCGCTTACTTACTTACTTGTACAAACTTTACAAATTACAACTTGATCTTCAACTCTTCAAAAATCTAATCAACTTTCTAAAATCTAACTCTAAGAACAAGATGTGTTTTTGAAGATGTGAAGTGAAGTGTTCTATAAACACTTAGAAAATATTTGAAATCTCTCTTGAAAAATACTTTGTGAAATCAATAGTGAATAGTGTGAAAAATCAAATTTGCATAAGTGTCTAGAAAAATAAAATCTAGTCCTATTTATAAGTCTCGAAAAGACAATTAGTTTGTTAGTTAGTTCTAACAAACCTAAACCGCTTAACAAACCTATTCTTGAAAAGCGCTCTTGACCTCGGTGATTCTTCCCACTCGTCTGCAGTGACTTGGTGAAGACTCGCCTTTCTTATTTTACTCGGCTTGTCTTGACCTCGTCCTGAGCTTTTCATGATCGTCTCCTGCAGATGACTAGATCTCGGTGTTGAATTGGTTCTAGACCTCGTCCGATCTGTTTAGCTTAACCTCGGTGATCTTCGGATCGTCACGATCAACCGAAATGCTTCTTTTAACTCATCAAAACTTCTTGATTCAACAAATTGAAATTACGGAATCAAATGGCTTAACCTTCTTGAACTCCTAACCGCATCTCTTTATAGTTTTAATTTGTAATTGGAAGGCGAATTGTTGCAAAAAGGGTAACATATTCTTAAGATATATTAGTTAAATATACCCCTATTATTTAGGTAGTTTGTTAGAGTAGTTCTTATCGGTTTCTTAGTTTTTCATTCCAAGAACTTCTTTATAATCTGCGTTCCTTTAGAAGAGAACTTCACTTTTGGATTTTCTCTTCACATCTATATTGTAAATCTTTCCCTTCATCAATGAAATTCCTTTTCGATTCTTAACCCAACCTTCAACATGGTATCGCTTATTTGTTTGAGAAATCAATATTTTCTTTGAATTGATTTCTCACGCAGCGACGCCATCTTCAATTTTTTTTTTTTTTTCCGGGCTTTACGTTTCGCTTTCTTTCCTCCAATTATTCAGTGGAAATCTTGTTGAATTGATCATCTATTGATCAATTTCTTTCTCTATTACGCGAATTGTGCCTTACAATTCTTGGGTTTCTTCCATTTTTCTTTTCTTCCCTAGTCTGCATTCCTCCATGGCTGCAATTGATCCTACATCTCTGAATCCGGCTCTCAATCCACTTTCGCCATTGCACCTTCATCATAACGATAACCCGGCGGTGAGCATCGTAATCGACCCGCTCGTTGGCTCGAATTTTATTTCTTGGAGTCACTCGGTCAAATGAGCTTTGAGCGTTAAGAACAAATTGCCTCTCATCAATGGTACTATCTCTATCCCTAATGGATTTGATGATGCTACTACTTATGCTACGTGGGTACGTGCAAATGACCTTGTCTTTAATTGGATTATGAATTCAATTTCACCGATATTAAGAAAAATTTTGAATACTTCTCTGTGTTGGATGAATTGCATGCTCGATATGCTAAATCGACTTGACTAGGGTCTATCTTCTTAAAAAGTCTCTTAGTGCTATTAAACAAGAAAATCAATCTCTAGTACATTACTATAATGAGTTTAAGTCTCTGGGATGAGCATTTAAATTCTGAGCACTGTTCTTAAATGTTCTTGTGGTGCTTTGAATGATTGTTCTTGTGAGTTGCCCAAACTTATGGCCGGCATTCAAGAGCAAGATGGTACTATGACTTTCCTTCTTGGTCTTCATGATTCTTATTCTTCCATTAGAAGTCAGCTTCTCTTGCAATCTCCTTTTCCCCCTCTTGCCAAGGTCTATTATCTTTTAGTTCAAGAAGAATCCCGAGAGAACTCTCAATACCCCTATGTCCTGCTCCTACTGATTCCGTAGCTATGCTAGCCAAGAACTCTAAATTTTTTAAGATAAAAAGAAGCCTCTTCATTATACACATTGTCATGTCCCGGCCATACCATAGAGAGGTGTTTTCAGGTGATAGGATATCCTCCTAGGTGGAAGGGGCCAAGAGGACCTCGTGGCAAAAATCTTGAATCAAAAACCTCAACACACAACTCTGTTAAAGCTCCTGCGATGAAGAACCGGTTGCCTCTAACCCCCTGTTTAATCAAGAATTGTTTGAATAGTTTCTCCAATTTTCCAAGATGCGAGTAATAGTACCTCTACTACTAATCATACGGCTGTAGGAGCTATGATTAGCACTAATCTGTTTCCAACCAAGGTATTTCATATTGTTTACATTTCTAAACCCTCATATATGAAACCCTTTACTTGGATTCTTGACACTTTGGTGCTACTGACCATATGATTTGTGATATATCAATGTACACTTATCCACCTATTAATACTAGCATTACTATTAGTTTACCTAATGGTAATACTACTATTGCTACCCATATTGGTAATATTATCTTGAATGCTTCTTTGAAACTTTACAATGTTCTTTATGTTCCCGACTTTACTTTTAATCTCTTATCCATAAGTCATTTAACAAGATACTCTAATTGTTCTCAAGTTCTTTGCCTCATATTGTGAATTGCAGAGAACAACACATTAAAAGTGATTGTTCTGCTGAGCAAAGTGGCGGTTTATATCATCTCAAGACAACTTGTTCGGTAAACCTTACTTCATTTTCATACTTCTTCCTCTAATGTTTGGCATTCTAGATTGGGACATCTCAATGCAAAAACCATGAAGCATATTTCTTATATTGATGTAAAAGTTGATGATTTTAATAAGACTTGTGAGATTTGTCCCTTAGCTAAACAAAAGAAACATAGTTTTCCTATTAGCAAGTCTATTTCTATTCTTGTTTTTGATCTTGTATATTGTGATATATGGGGCCCTTTTCCATACCATCTCACACTTTGGGCATAAGTATTTTTTACCATTGTAGATGATTTTAGTAGATGCACCTAGATATATCTTATGAAATCAAAATCAAGTAAAGATCTCCTTAGAAAATTTTTACAATATGGTCCATACTCGGTTTAATATCAAGATTAAAATCATAAGAAGTGACAATGGTCCTGAGTTTGTTTTGCATGATTTTTATCATCATCTTGGCATTTTGCATCAGACTTCTTATGTGGAGACTCCACAACAAAATGTCCTTATTGAAAGAAAGCATCAACATCTTCTTCAAGTTGCAAGGTTCTTACTTTTTCAATCGGGTTTGCCTTTAAAATATTGGAATGAGTGTGTTCTAAGCTGCCGCACATATTATAAACAGGATACCTACTCCTGTTCTAAACAATATTTCACCCTTTCAAAAACTTTTTAACAAGTCTCCTAATTATTCTTACTTGAAAGTTTTCGGTTGTTTTTGTTTTGCTAACACACTTGTTGCTAATAGGCAGTTTGATCCAAGAGCTACTAAATGTGTATTTCTTGGTTACCCTTTTGGTACAAAAGGTTATAAGGTACTTGACTTGAATAGTGGGAAGATTTTTATATCAAGAAATGTTAGATTTATTGAAAATATATTTCCTTTTAAAGACAAGGCTGGTACTAACTATTATATTGATCGTTGGCTTCAAATTATAAATTCTTTGATTTCATGGAAGACTCTTGTGATGATGTATGTGTTTCGATAATTTACAATACATCTCAAATGATTCTTTAAATACTTCTCCAACTACTCAGAATCAAGAACCTTCGATACTACACTATCTCATCAAGACTTACATCGGGAATTTAAGGACACTACTTCTCAAATAGTGCCTCATATTGGTCTTGATGATGATTGATAATATCGGAAGGTCATCCGTAACTAAAAGTCAACCTCGCTTATTTGCAACTCTATGAAACTCATTTACCACCTTCTCTTAGTCATAAACCTTCTACTTGCTCATGTTCTTACAGAAAACAATATCCTATATCGATTACTTATCTACTTTGCTCAACTAACATCTTCTTTTAAAGCATATACTGCTGCTATTACTCAACATATTGAACCTAAAACTTATAAGCAAGCGACATCTAATATTCATTGGCAAAATGCTATGAAAGCTGAGATCCATGCTCTTGAAAGGACAAATACTTGGTCTCTTGTACCCTTGTCTCAAAACAAAAATTGTATAGGCTGCAAATGGGTGTACAAGATCTAGTATAAGTCTGATGGTAGCATAGAGAGGTACAAGGCCAGGTTAGTGGCTAAAGGATACACACAAAGAAGAAGGTATTGATTACTTTGATACTTTTTCTCCCGTTGCTAAAATAACTACTCTAAGGATTTTGTTGGTTGTTGCTATTAGTAAGTCTTTAGTTTATTCATCAATTAGATGTGAACAATGCTTTCTTACATGGTGATTTAAGCGAAGACATTTATATGATTCCTCCTCCTGGATATTGTTAAAAACATGATAAGAGAGTTTGTAAACTTAGCAAAATCATTTATGGTTTGAAACAGACTTCTAAACAATGGTTTTCTAAACTATCGACGGTCTTATACTTCTTGATTTTGTACAATCAAAGGCTGATAATTCCTTATTTACTAAAGCCACGATAGTTCTTTTACTATTATTTTGTGTTATGTTGATGATCTCATTATCACCGGAACCAATCTTTCTGAAATTATGGCTGTAAAATCTCATCTTCATGACAAATTTACCATAAAGGACATTGGAAATCTAAAATACATGCTTGGTATAGAAGTAGCAAAATCGATAAAGGTCTTCGGTTGTGTCAACGAAAATATACTCTAGACTTGCTTGAATTTTCTCTCGGTTATTTAGGTAGCAAACCTTGTTCTACTCCTATGGATTCCAAGCAAGAGTTTTTAAACACCGATAGTAATGCTTATGTTGATGTTGTTCATTATAGGTTGGCAAGTTGTTATATTTAACAATAACCGGACACGATATTTCTTATAGTGTTCAAACTCTCTCTCAATTCATGAGTAATCCTAATGCTATGCATATGAAGGTTGTTCACAGGTTACTTAGATATCTTAAAAGCACTCTAGGCCAATGTCTTTTTATATCCTAAAGAAAATGATTTCAAGCTCCGAGTGTTTCTCGATTCTGATTGGGCTAGATGCCAAACCACGAGGAGAAGCATAACGAGGTTATGCGGTTTACCTTGGCAACTCTCTCATCTCTTAGAAATCCAAGAAGCAGACTACCATTTTTTAGATCCTCTCTGCAGAAGCTGAATACGAGTCATGGCCACAACTATTTGTGAGACTCGGTGGATCATCTACATTCTTCAAGACTTGAGGATTAATCCCACTCTTCCGCCATTATGTACACCGACAAGTCCGCATTTGCCATGGCACATAATCCTTGCCTCCATGAGAAGTCAAAACATATTTCGATAGATTGTCATCTCACAAAGATTCAAGATGGAATGGTCAAGCACATACACATTCCAACAAAAAAACCTTGCCGATCTGTTAACAAAACCTCTTTCCCTTGCTCAATTCACTACTCGAAATCCAAAATGGGCACATGTAATATACATGCTCATTTTGAGGGGAAATCTTAAGATATATTAGATAAATATACCCCTATTATTTAGTTAGTTTGTTAGAGTAGTTCTTATCGGTTTTTAATTTTTCATTCCAAGAACTTCTTTATAATCGCATTCCTTTAGAAGAGAACTTCACTTTTAGATTTTCTCTTCACATCTATAGTAAATCTTTCCCTTCATCAATGAAATTCCTTTTTGATTCTTAACCCAACCTTCAACACATATGATATCGTATAAGATAATTTATTTGCGGGGCACAGCAATAAGTCGTCGGATGATTTCGAGGCTCCAGCGGAGGCCCCTTTTTCTTTCCGACATATGCTTGATGTTTGGCACGGCAAAGACGAGAATTAAATATCCCGAGTCATGACGATACTTTGGATATGCGGCCACAACGGAAGGGGATTTTTCTCGGTCAAAATAGACGATGCCCAGTGCGGAAAAGGATTTCACAGCTTCAAGGCTACACTCATTGGTAAAATTTCTCTTTCACATGGGGATAAACCCTACTCTTTGGAAGGATTAATGGGAAAATTAAGTGATGCATGGGGTTTATTAGAGAAGCGACAGTTAGTCCCTCTTGGTAGAGGATATTACAATGTGCGGCTTCCCTCTTTGGAGGATAGAAATAAAATTCTTGAGAAGAGAGTGTGGAATATGAAACTGGAATTTTTCGTGTTCAAAGATGGGTGCGTGGATTTAATCCATACAAGGCTACCTCTAGTTTAGCACAAGTTTGGGTTAGAATATTCGAAATTCCTATGGAATTTTTTCAGCCTAAGATCATACATGCATTGGCTTACGCCCTTGGAACAGCTTATAAAAATTGACGATCGTATGCAGACAAAGTTCAATGTGTCATTATGCTAGAGTGTTAATTGAGATAGACATGACAAAAGGATGTGAGGATTTCATTATGTTTGAATCGGAAGGGCAAGTTATGTTTGCACTTTAAAGTATGAGCAGTTGCCCTCTTTACGTAACCATTGTGGTATTGTAGGACATTCGCTTGAGAATTGTCGATCAACTTATCGCACTAATACCGAAGGTGATAAGGTCTCAAAGGTTACGGGGAAGGCAATGCCCCAACTTGAAAGAGGGGAATGGAGTACGAAAAAATGAGTTGTTTGTGGAGCCTCCAATTGAAAATAGTGCAAACATGGAACCACGGTTCAAGCGGTCGAAAAATAAGCAATACAGTGCTAAAGAAAAGAGTCGATGCGTACCTCCCGGGGGTTTCGGAAGAGGGTTGGGTTTATAAGGGTTCTCCGCAAAGAAGAGCAACAGAGTTACAATCTAAGGAGGCTCCACCATCGCACATTCTCACAAAAATGGTTATGAAACGTTAGCTGAATTGGAAGAAGAGAATGTGGTGCACGGCCAATAAGCGTTTAGATAATATTGATGCTAATAAGGGATTGACATCAATAATACATGAGGATAGGGGTATAGATATTGATCGGATGGCGGAATCCTTTCTGTGGAGGCCAACGACCAAGGCTGCGGTTGACAAGGCGAGGGACGCGGGTACTTCTATTAGTTCGTCTTCGAACTCGCGATTCACTTGTACATGCCTCTAAAGCTTCGTCCAAAAAGGAAAAAAAAACAGTGCTAAGGCGTGCAGTAAATATAATTTGAGAAGCAAATCTAGTCGGAGCGGAGTGCGATTTTGCCTCCTTTTGACAACGATTACGTGATTACCTCGAAGGTGGATACGGATGCTCTTAAAGCAATGCGAGCCGTGGCTTCTAAGAGTTGGGCGAGATATGTGTGAAGACGATATGCCGTAGTAGTAGGAGTTCTACTTGGATTTTGTAAAGAGTTTCTTTTCTATCCTTTTTTAGGAGTTTGGTTTGACCCTTATTAATTTTTCATGAGGTTTTGCTTCGGATCGACGTGTGATCTTATGGCTTTTTATTTTCTTTTTATTATATTAACTAATTAGACAAATAATCATGTAACTTTGTCCAAATCTAAATTTGATTATTTTCTCTATATTTTATCAATTGTGGTCCTTTTGATAACAAAACGAGGTTCTTTTTCTTTGGATAATTCAAATTTTGGTGAAAATAGCCGGAAATTTGTTGTAGCATACAAAATAATACGAAAATGTACCAAAAGAACGGGCTCGACAAAAGGAAGAGAAATTTATAGGTCTCAACCCTCCCCTCATCGGAAAATGCTCGAGAATTAGCGGCAGTTGACAAAATTCATGATTTTGAAGTTGCGGTTTACAAGGAAGTTGTAATCGAAACTTGAAATTAATTGAAAGTTTTGCTTCCTGCATGAAAGACGATGCAAATAAGAGTGGATACGACCGCCGACGCGATAAGAATATAAAATTATGACAATTTTCCGGCCAAAATTGGAATTCTCCAAAGGAAAGGACCAAAATTGACACCAATAGGATCAATATTAATAAAATAAAAAGAAAAGGACTAAAATTGGATTTGAGTGAAGATACAGGACGGTTTGTGAGTTTTTCTTCATATAGTATATAGCATTTTGGCTAGTTTCACTTGTATTTCTATATATATAGATGTGTTGTGTAGTGTAGTAGTAGTAGAATCTATGATGAAATGGAAATGAAAACATCATGATGAGACCTCTGTGAGTTGGAAATGTGGAGGAGAGGAGTGGCGTCGTATTCGTTCGTGTTGGGCTTGTTAGGAAGTGGGAGGGTGTGGGTACATCCAAGCAAGACTTGCAGAACATCCTTCATGGGTGGTCTACTAGAAGGGAGTGTTGCAGTACACATGAGACCGAGCTTCAGCACTGTGTTAATGTCCTCCATGTAAAGGGGCTCCTTTATATCCTCATCCACTGCATCAACTATCTGTTGAAATCGACCCCACGCCCACTGTGCCAGCGAAGAGCTATCGTCTCCGTCGTGAGCTTCTCTTCCCGTTATCAATTCGAGAAGGATCACTCCGAAACTGTACACATCAATCTTCTCAGTCACTCTTCTTGTTTGTGCATACTCTGAAATAAAGTTATATGCATGGTTAGATAGAAGAAATAGAGACTAGAGGTGATATGAATTGAGGAGGTGCTTGTTACAAACTCTTCAGATGAGAATGAAAATGGTTTTTCCTTTTATGCCCCAAATATATTGGAGGAAGAAATGTCTTTTCTGTGGTTATATTGTGCTCTAATTTTTGAAACAATGAGACAAAGGAAGCTTGGTGTTGGTGGTGGTGGTGGGGATGGATTGAGGAGAGATAATTGTAGGAGGGGAAAACGTTAATCAAAATCAGCAGTGATTGTCTTATTTAAGAGGAAAAATAGTATTATTGATCATATTTTGTTCTCATTAGCCACCATAATTAAAAACTCATTCTCATTTCTATTGAAGAATTCTTAACCTGAGTACGTACCTGGAGCCATATAGCCGAAAGAGCCAGCGACAACGGACATTGTATTAGGCTCTCCGTACTTTGTCAACATTCTTGCTAGCCCGAAATCTGCAATCTTGGCATTGAAGTCGGAGTCCAGGAGTACGTTGCTCGATTTTACGTCCCGATGAATTATTGGAGGCGAGCAGTGGTGGTGCATATAGCAAAGCCCCTGAGCAGCTCCAATTGCAATGTGCAATCTCTTAGGCCAATCCAACACGGCACGCCCGAAATTCGCCCGTGAAGCCACGTATCAAGACTGCGATTTTCCATGTTCTCATACACCAGAAGCTTAGACTTGGAGGAGTTATCACTAGAAATGCAGCATAGTAGTTTCACAATATTTGAGTGTCGAAATGTGCCCAATATCTTTACTTCAGCTACAAATTGTTTCTCTACCTTCACCTCGTCTCGTATCCTCTTAACAGCCACGTATTCACCCGACCCATTTATGGGGACCCTGTACACTATCCCGGACCCTCCACTTCCGATGATGTTCTCATCTTTTAAACCCGAGAGTATGTCTGCTTCTGTGAAACTCAGCCTCTGGAATGAAGTGAGCTTCCAAGTTGAGTGATCAGATGACATCTGCTTTCCCTTTCTGTACTCATAAATTGTGTACAGGAACACCCCTAACAAGGCCACCACTGCTGTACATGAAACAGCAGCAATGAATTGAGATGAAGGCTTATTTGATTTCCTAGTTTCGACAAGATCACATCTGGGGAGGCCCAACGATGGTACATTGGAACAGAGCCCAGGGTTGCTGGAGAAGCTGCTTTCGAAAGCTGCATTCTCATACTCACCCGGGATTCTGCCCGAAAGCATGTTTGAGGAAAGATTGAGTGCAGATAGCCTCAAATGGCCAATTTGAGGTGGAATTGTGCCTGAAAGCTCATTCCTTGATAAGTCCAAGACATTGAGGACAGGCAAGAGGGTGATAAAGGCAGGTATTTCACCCCAGAGTTGATTCCTGCTCAGATTCAAGATTACTAGCGATTCCCACGAGACTAGAGTCGTCGGAAGGGGCCCAGAAAGCCGATTTCCATCCAGCAGAAGGACTGATAGGTGTGGAAGAGCTGTGAGCTCTTGAGGTACACTACCATTTAATAAGTTGTCACTTGCTTTCAGCTCTGTCAACCTTTCCCAAGATGATATCCCCACAGGAATTGGACCCGAAATCCGGTTGTTCATCACCTCGACTAACGACAATGTAGACCCTATTCTATCCGGAAGCTTACCGGTAAACAAGTTGTTGTTAAGTGTCAAGGTAGTTAGGTTTTTCGACGTCCATAAACCATCAGGGATTTCACCAGAAAGCTGGTTATCTTGAACTCGAACGACTCTTAAACTCTCACAATCGCCTAGAGAATCTGGCAACCTTCCTGTTAGTTTGTTTTCAAAGGCGATCACACCTATCAAGGCCTTGTTTTCACACAGATATCTGGGTAATTCACCCACAAATTGGTTTGAAGAAACCTGAAATCTTTTCAGCATTGAGTAGTGACCAAAGTCAGGTGGCAATTCACCGGAAAGATTGTTGCTGAATAGACCTATATCGGCAAGCTGTGGCAATTTTCCTATGCTTGTGGGTACTTCCCCTGATAACTGGTTGAAGAACAAAGCCAAGCCCGTAAGGCTAGTTAACGTCCCGAAATCATCAGGGATTGTCCCAGTTAAGGTGTTGTTAGAAAGATCAAGAACTTGCATCTTCAAGGTTTCAACTGTTCTTGGAATGGAACCGGATAACCGATTTTTGTAAAGAAACAAGACAGTTAAGTTGCTGAGAAGAAAGAGGGAGTCAGGTATTTTTCCTGTCAATTTGTTTTCAGATAAATCTAAGAATTCCAGGGATGACATTTCCCCTATGCTGTCAGGGATTTCTCCAATCAAGTTGGCATTGTTCATCCACAGATTCCTCAGTTTCTTCATCTTAGTGAAACTAGATGGAATTGTTTGAGGAGCAAATGGATTGTTGTTGAGCACGAGGTCCTCAAGCTCCGAAAGGTCTCCTATTTCAGGCGGGAAAGAGGCGTCGAACAAGTTGGAAGAAAGCTCAAGGCTCCAGAGACTTGTTAAGCCTGCAATGGCTGATGGAATGTCGCCAGTGAAGTTGTTCATGGTCAAGTTCAAGACACGTAGGCGGGGCGAGAGCTTGTTTATGGAACGGGTATTGTGCCGTTGAGGTAGTTGAACGAGAGGTCCAAGTATTCGAGGTTGGAGCAGTTGTAGAGGGCAGTGGGGAAAGAGCCAGGGATGTAGTTCCATTGTAGATCAATGTGTGTAAGGTTAGTGAGGTCACATATTGAGGATGGGATTGTTTGGCTTATGCTTGCGTTGATGATCGTGAGAGCAGTGGCGTGGCCACCTGGCGTGCACGTGACCTCCGGCCACGTGCAGTGAGACGAGGAGGCATTCCAGTGGCGGAGGGATGAGGGATTCGACCAGCCGTGTTTAAGTCCGAGGAGAATTGTTGATTCTTCATTTGTGTTTACATGGAAGGGTAGGGTGAGGAGAAAAATGGTGAGGAGTTGCAAAAGGTTGTAGTTTTCATGCATATTGTATTGTGAGATGGCCAGGCCATTGCTTCATCATTAATGGATATTGTAAATTTGTGATGTGAAAACCGAAGCTGAAGCACAAAGGAAGGTGCAGTTGGCATGGAAAATTCAAAGTTCAAAAGATGGACTTTTCTTTTCAGAGACAAATTTTGGATTGTTAAATTGTTCTTATCATAACTTGATGTATTGTAAATGGGAAGAATTTTATATAACAATTTTAGTTTAACTCTTAATTAGGTTTTGAATTTTGAAGTGTCTCAAATTATTGTTTAATTTTTATTTTTTCTCAATTTAAAATCCAATCAATTTATCTTTATATCAATATTTTTATAAAATACTAACATATAATAATTTTTTTCTAATTAATTTTCAAAATAATTTATTAAATTAGAAAATTATAATTTTTACTTGACATTTTGCATTAGATTTATTCAAAAATAAAATTTTAAGTTTTTATTTTCTAATTTAGGTGATGAAAGTGAGTATTTATAACAAATGTATGGGGATAATATAAAAATAAAATATATTTCAAAATATAGATAAGAAAAACTATACATAATAAAAATATTTTTTTATAAAAAAATTAGCGGTGTATGAATAGAAATGAAAAAATAAAAAGAATTTTAGATCTTAAACTAAGAAAAAAATTATCTAATTTAAAAAATTTCAAAATTCAAGAGGTAAATTGAGACTTTATAAGTTATAATATTAAATTCTTCCATTTGTGAAGTGAAAACTGAAGCCGAAGCACAAAGGAAGTTGCAGTTGACATGAAAAATTCAAAGTTCAAAACATGGACTTTTCTTTTTAGAGAAAAATTTTGGATTATGAAATTGTTCTTTCCATAACGTGATGTAGTGTAAATGTGATCACATCCTTTATTTTATGTTAGACTAAGATGTTTTTATATTAACAGAATAATACTTTGTCCGTTCTAATCTTAATTGCTCAAGGAAAATAACACATGTACTAAGAAAAATAGTTGTTTATTAATATTAAAAGATATTAAGTGAAGAATAACTGAATATTTTTAATTTTATTGAAAGGATTAATTGAGTGATATTGGGGTGTAAATAAGAGATGTTTGTAAGAGTTTAGTTTGAGAGACTCCTGCTGCTTTTTGTTATTTTAGATATAGAAAATAAAAGTAAAACGTCTATTTTTTATTTTTATTTTGAGCAATAAAAAATGGGACAAGGAGAGTATTAATTAATTTTTTTAGTATAATTAAAAGTGAGGAGTGTTTGAAGATAAAGTAATTTTAAATCAAATTGATGAAATGATGTGTTTGCAAAAAAAAAAATTATTAATAGTAAAGATAATTATTATTTTTTTCCAAATAAAAATGACTTTTAAATAGTTTAAAAGAGTAAGTCTTGTGTGAGGCGTCTCATGGATCTCATTCTATGAGACCGATCTCTTTTGTCCCGTGATATAATTATATACAAAAAGAAGTGAAAAGTGACATGATTATCATGAGAAGTGATAGTCACTTTAAACATATATAAAGTTTAATTTTATAAGTGTTTCATAATTTTTCAATACGATTATAATTGTGTTATACATTAACCTTAAGTAAATTACTTCATTAACTAACTTGATACAATAAAAGTGATATAATTATATATATTAAAAGTGATAATGTACATGTGAAAATTGACAGTATTTTCATAAAAATTGACAGCGTGTTAGGCTAAAATAATTGGGTCGAAATAACCCAAATAATTAGAATACGGATAAAAATAAATTAATCTCATAAAATAAGATTTGTGAGACGCTGTCAAACGCGTTTCTGCTAATTTAAAAATATGTAAAACTAGTTTTACAAAAATAAAACAGTGGTTGCAAACGGCCACATTAATTGATGTTTCTAGTCTAGATTCATTCACCTTTTCAAATTTGGCGACTTGGCTTATTGAGGTTTGACTAGTGAACGATGCCGTTTTATTTGATTCACATTAAAAAGAGTTGGAGAACACGTGGGATCTCTTATATATCCCTATATTACTAATAGGGAGTTGTTTTTCTTAGGTGTCGTCGTGAGGTTAATTTGAATGACGTATCACATTCTTATTAAATTCTTATATATGTTAATAATCTATGTATCATTTTTCTATTGATTTATAATTAATATATGACATCTATGTGGCATTTTAATATAGGAATTAATTAAAAATATATTTCTAAGGAGGTTTGAACCTTAGACCTCTTGCACAATATGTATATTTTTAATAAATAAGTTAATATATAAATCTTTAAATATTTTAAATATCTATTTTATATCTAAAAAGTGTTATCATATGACAAATTTTAAACATAAAATTATATTTAACTTAAGCCTATAAATGTATGTAAGAAAAATTGTGGTTATATCAACTTTTATAAAAAAAAACTAATATAATAATAGTATAATATTTATTGTTAATATACGATATATATATATATATATATATATATATATATATATATATTATTCGGAGTAATATTTATGCATCAATTATATAAAAAAATTCTATTAATTGTAAAATAAATTTGAAACAAATCTTATTGTAAATTCTTTCACATAATTATAATAATTCTAATCCCTAACATGAATTGTCATACAATTAAATTACCATTATTTAAATTTAATATTATAATTATAATTTTTTATACATATAAATTATTTTAATATATATATTATTATTTGAAAATATTATTATATTATATTGTAAAGTTTATTTAACGAAAATACTGCGTAATACGCGGGAGCTCATCTAGTATGCTGACTATTTGTTTGTTTTATTAAGATTTATTTAATTGCTTATGCATTTATATTTTCTGCTTATTTTCTCCGTTTTTAAATTAAGAAAATAAAATTGCTTTTTTCAAATTCTGAATAGTAGAAGTCCGATCGTTTTTACTTGTTACTTAAATTGATTTTATTAGCTCATAAATAAAATAAGACAAATTCTTATATAAAATATTTCATGGATCGGAATCCGTGAAATTACCCATATAGTGAAAGTCGTGGATTACGGGACGGGTTGGGTCGGGGTAGGTCGTGTTTGGTAAATATTTCTAAGAAAAACTTCGTGCATGGACAAAAATACAATTTTTGCTTTCAGGTGCTCCTGTGGGTGTTACTATTAGGTTAAACATATGTTATTTTAATAATAAAATATGTGTTACGGTTAAATAAATAATATGTATTTGGCTAAAAATAATCACTCAAATGCAAAAATAAAAATAAAAATAAAAAAATGGTCAAATAAATCTTTAATCTTATATGTGTCAATCAAATAAGTCACTAATCTTCGACAACTTTATTTTCATTAATAGAGTGTGATTTTATTAATATAAGAGCTTATTTGATCTCAATATTAAAGAGAAATGATTTAAATATGTTAAAATAAAGTTCATGGGTCTATTTAATCTCACGTATAAAATTTTGAGGCAAATAAGTATTATTGTAAGATCAAATATGTGTATTAAACTCGTGCGAAGGTAAAAATAAAAACTCGAGTTTTAAATGTTTTACTATAAGGTCAAACATGTGTTATTGTATGAAGAAAAATGTCTTACTAATGAACAAAATCGATCTGACACATGAATAAATATTTTATTACATTAAGGACTAATAACATGTATTTATCGTTACGGTAACACATCTTTGATCTTATAGTAACACACACAGGAGCGAGATTTTATGTATGTCTTTGCGCGAGTGTTACTATATGAACACAAACGTGTTCTTGTATAGAGAAAGATGTGTTATTATTTGAAAAAAATGTGTTACTATATGAATACAAACATGTTACTTTATCGAGAAATGTGTGTTACTATATGAACCTGAGAAACATGTTACTTTATCGAGAAATGTGTGTTACTATATGAATAAATCATAAATAGATTAGAAGTTGTGATATTAATTCCAGTTTAAACGAAACAAAAATTTATCATCGAAATTCGCATAAACTTTGTATTCATCATGTTTAAGCTTTCTCCACTATTGTTTTCATCAATCGGATCATCCAACACCTAATTCTTTGACAATTTTCAAAAAAATTATCCATGTCTTCTCCTTTTTTTCATTGCTCTCTTCTCCTCAATTTGATCTCGTAGTTGAATTTCTTTGTTATTTTCGTCGAATTTCACTATTTTTATTGTCTCATGATGGTCGACGTATACTGCGTTGTTGATTGTTGTTGTTAACCGAAATATTTATGGGTGATTAATGTGGCTATTCAATGCATTAAAACAATAATGATATGGATACTTATGGTGATAAATATCCTAGGACAATCATTAGCAATAATGAACAATAAATATCGAAATAAATGCGAGAAAAACAAGTAAAGAACACAAGGATTCTTTGGGAGTGTTAGTCCCAGGCTAAGGGTGAATGACTCGAGATCCGTTTATTATGCCTTGTAGGTCATACTTATACATGGAATTGGTTGCCTTTTGGGCGGGACAAAAGTACTAAAATGCAATTAATTGCATGCAATCCCCAATGAATTGGGGTGTACCACTGCACTTGGGTAGACGGTTGGCCACTCGCGTCACTGCTAGCTGTCCTCTGGCGAGGGGATCTTTTGTCGGTGAGGAATTTTCTTCCTTTTTGGGCAAGGTTGACATTAAATTGAGGCTGCCACTTCGTACTCGGTACTATTTCGTGGGTGGCTTGGTCGGCAAGTCTTCCGCTTGCCAAGCTAGTTCGATAAGTGTCTTCGCCGAGCTTGCCATCTCGCGCCGAGCTTGGCGCTTCGCCTCGCTTGATTCTTGTCCACTCGCCAAATAGGCGTGCTCGCCTGGCGAGGCGAGCGGAGTCCTCGGCGTGCCGAGCCCGGAGGGTCTGCTCGCTCGGCCGGGCTTGCTCGCCGTGCCCGGCGAACAGGCCATCGGTGGTGCCGAGCTCCATCGAGCTTGGCCGCATGGGAATGGGCCAGCCCATTGATTCTTGGGCCTTGGGACAAATAAATCGTCATACTCTCTAAGGGAGTTCGGAGGCCGAGCTGGTCTCTTGAGGAGTTGTTCGCCGTTGATGCCGAGCTTCTCCATGCCGAGGCACCCCTTGGGATTCAACCGATGGGAGTTGGATAAGGATTTGGGGAAAAAATAGCGGTTGGATAGGACAAGGGGTCGTTTTCCCACGTGCCTGCAAAAGTTACTTTTGCGGGCGCGTGGCGGTTGGAGGTGATTTGCACGCAACCACCACGCAGACACGTGGCGTGCCCTTGTGGTGCCAAACGGTCACTTGACCTTTGATAAGTGATTAATTGTGCGTAAATTATGTGCGAATATTGGTTGTTTAATTATTAATTTCTAGCACAATTCGTAGTAATTCCGCTTATTATTTCTTACGTAAGTCGGTTTACTTTGAGGTGTTATTTTTATATCAATTGTAGGTAAATTGATTGACGTTGGGAATCGGGAGGCAACGCGTGTGTCGGAGCCGATGGAAGAGCAAATCTGGCGTTTTAAATGAACAAAATAAAGGAAGATTTGAGGACTTCCTTGTTGGAAAAAGAAAAGTAAAAAGGAAGGGGGACGAACACGGACAGAGGGGAAAAAGGGAGAGAAATTAAAGAGGAGAAAAAAAAGGGAAAAGAAACTTACGCAGGATTTTTTGAGAAGCGAATTGGAAAAGGAGAACGGAGATTATTTTTCATTTCTTTGTGAAGACAAGTTGTAAGATTTTAATTATTTTGATTATTGTCGTTGTCCGTTAATCATGTTTAGTAGCTAAACTTTTATTTTCTAGTCCGAGCATGCTTTGAACTTTGAGCGGTTTGAATTTCTTGCAAATTAGTATAAACGTTGTTATTTCAATTCTTGTCTCGATTTTATTATTATTTGATTATATGCTTTGCATGTTTTGAATAATAGATAAATTAGGATTGATCACCCCAATTGTTTACTATTCATCTCTAGCTAATTCACATTTTGTAATTCGTAATTGTGCAATTTTGTGATATGGTAGCAAAGAATAATAATATTTAGGTTGTATGATTCGAGCGTTTGATTTCATAGCTTAATTTTTCCTATCGTTTTAGGCGAATGCATTCTAGGAATTGAATCCCGAATACATGTTTTAGGATTATTCCTGGGATAGATTAATCAAGAGTCGTACTTTTTGGTTAATTAAACTTAAGAAAGCGATTCGAACTAGTTTGGTCGTACCCTTTGGTTTAGGGAAAAGATTCGAGAAAGAATTTGAATAGACGTGGATATTAATTTGAGTTAGGAAAACCGTTCAAAGGGAAGCTATCGAGGGCTAGATTGGTTCTTATATTGTTTTAATCACACTGCGAGACTTGTTTTAGTTTAATTCGTGGAATATTTATTTTAGTAAATAGAGTAGTCGAAATTCAACCCCCTATTTTGTTACCGTTTTATTTCACACAAATTATTTCAATTTAAATACTCGGTTCCTCGTGGGATCGACCCCTTACTTACCCTACTACATTAGTAGGTTGGTTCGAGTAATTAATTTATTTTTGGGTGCGGTGACAGCACACCAAATTTTAGCGCCGTTGTCGAGGAACTGTTGGTAATTTTGTTGAATTGCTTTTGTGTTTTTAATTTATGTTGAAAAAAATTCTGGAAAAAAGTTTTAAAAAAATTTTCTTTGGAAGTTTCATTTTGGAATTCCACTGTGCATTTCATTTCCTTAAGTTGAACACTGAATCCCTCGGTGTCTGTTTTGGTTACGGAAAATTCGTGTAAAAAAATTTTTGCGAAAGCTGTGCTATTCGTTACGGACTTTATTTTACGCTGCTCGATTGCTAACACCGACCCCCTCGGTGTCTATTGAGAATTTTATTACGGTGAATGATCACTCGTTCGGATCGAAGTGCATCACTTGAGTTTGATCCGGAAGTAGAAAGAAGAGCCGAGGCGGCTTAGGAGAGAGACTCGGTTGCGGAGGCGAATTGATTTTGCATCAACAAGGGATACAAACAGTGACGAAGGGGTGAATCTAGTGAAGAAGTAGAATGCTGTATTTACGTTCACTAACATGACTGCGAGGAGCGAAGAGAGGACGATGAATGAGTTGGCAAATCCGCCACCAACCATCAACCTCTTTGCATTACTATTCCTACTCTTGCTACTAATGTTAATTTTGAACTTAAATGCAGGTTAATTCACTTATTGCCTTCTTTTAATGGTCTTGCGGTGAAAACCCACATGCTTTTCGAAAAAATTCCACGTTGTATGTTCAAGCATGAAGCCAACAGGAGTTTCACGGAGCATGTCAAGTTGAGTGCATTCCCGTTTGCACTAAAAAGCACCGCACGAGACTAGTTATATTTCTTGCCACCCAGATCGATTACTTCATGGAATGAGATGGAGAGGCTATTTCTCCAACACTATTTTCTAGCCACCCGAGTGGCGGTCTTGAGGAAAGAAATTTCGGGTGCTAGACGAGGGTCGGGAGACATTGTATGAGTATTGGGAGCGTTTCAAGCGTCTCATAACTTCGTGCCACGCATCAAATCAGTGATCAATTGCTCATCTAATATTTCTACGAAGGTCTCACTCTCACCGATAGAAACATGCTCGATGCAGCCGGTGGAGGAGCTTTGATGAGTAAAACACCTACAACTGCACGAGAATTGAGTTTTAGCATAGCAACGAATGATGCCATGAGCGAGACCTATGGAGCGACCTAAAAATGATGCCTTAGAAAAAATTGCAAGCATGATGGAGATGATGCTTTGAAGGTCAAAGCTCCAGAAGTCCGTCCTTGTAAAGTTTGCCATACTACGGAGCATTCTATTGAGGATTGCCGAGTCTGAGTGATGAGTTAGAGCAAGCTAATGCGGTTGGTTATGGGAATTCTCAAGGCCGAAGGTATGATCCATTTTCCAACACCTATAATCACGGGTGGAGAGATCATCCCAACCTTCGTTATGGAAACCAACAAAATAATCAACCAGAGACAATTTCGGACCTCCATTTCGAAACGAAAATTCCAATTATTTAGAGGGAATGATAGAGGTGGTGAGAGCTCTGGGCGACAGATGGGTGAGAAGGATTCAGGACCTTCTTTGGAGGATATGATGAAGGCGCTAACATCCAACACCATGAAGTTTCAGCAAGACACTCAAGTGGTGATAAAGAGTCCGGTCAACGAACTTTAGAGTCTGGGCAACGAACTTTAGAATCTGGTCAAAGGAATTTGGAAGCCCTAATGAGCCAAATAGCCACCGCCATTAGCCGATTACAAGCACAAAATAGTGGCAAGCTACCTTCTCAACCCGAAACTAATCCTAGAAATGTGAGTGTCATCACCTTGCGTAGTGGTAAGCAATTGGAGGAAATTTTGCCACCAACACATCGGAAAAAGGTGAGGAACGAGAATGGGGAGGATGAGGAGGAGCAGCCCATGGTACCGAAGGAGAAAGTGGAGGAAGAGGAAGCTGTCCCCAAAAATGCGGATGCAGATTGCACTAACACGACCCCATCGGTGTCGGTGGACCGAAACAAAAATTCAGGTAAAATCTCATAATTTGATTCCTGTTGATACTAATATTTTACCTTTCCCTTCGGGATGAAAAAAAAGCGTAAAAGGTATCAAGGATCAAGAGACACTTGAAGTGTTTGAAAGGTTGAGCTCGGCCATACCTTTGTTGGAGGCAGAAGCAAATTCCTAGATACGCCAAGTTTTTGAAGGAGTTATGTACGAATAAGAGGAGGTTGGCTAACGATGAGAAGATTATTATGGGAGAGACCGTTTCTGCTGTTTTCAAAAGAAGTTGCCCCCAAAGGAAGGATCCCGGCATGTTCGTAATTCCTTGCATGATAGGTGACCACAAAATCGAGCAAGCCATGCTTGATCTTGGGGCCTCTATTAATGTTATGCCTTGAGTCTGTTTACGAGCGGTTGGGTATTGGGCCATTGAAGACAAGCTGGAGTGGTAATTCGGTTGGGCGATCGAAGCCATTCATACCAGTGGGGTAGTTGAAGATGTCCTTGTTCGGGTAAATCATTTAATTTTCCTGCCGATTTCTATGTTCTAAACATGGAGGGTAACTTCGGAGATTCCACACCTATTTTGTTAGGGAGGCCATTTTTTAATACCTCTCAAACAAAAATAGATGTACGTGAGGGAGCACCCTCACGATGGAATTTGATGGAGAAATCATCCAGCTTTAATATATTTGAAGCCATGAAATATCCTAAAGAATCGACTCTCTTTGTTGCATGAGTATTATTGAGCGGTTGTGCGGGATATTTTTGAGCTCGATTGCGGGGAAGAAATTGGAGGATAAATTTCAACAACGCTTCAAGAAGAGGTTTATGGGATTAATGCCACGAAATGGGGAATAGGTATCAACTTTCTTTTGTTAAATTACCCGATTCTTACCTGAAAATTCTTCCATCTTCTTTGCGAGGCCCCAAAATTGGAGTTGAAGGCACTTCCGAGCACTTGAAATACGTTTATCTAGGTCCTAATGATACTCTCCCAGTCATAATTTCGTCAAAGTTGAAGGACGATCAAGAGTCTAAGTTGGTGATGATATTGAAGGAATATCAAGGAGCCATAGGATGGACGGTTGCAAACCTTAAGGGAATTAGCCCTTCCATTTGCATGCACCGAATTCATCTTGAGGACGATGCCCGCCCTTCTCGTGAACCTCAACGTCGATTGAACCCACCTATGATGGAAGTAGTCAAGAAGGAGGTTTTGAAACTTTTGCAGGTTGGGATAATTTTTCCCATTTCGGATAGCAAGTGGATTAGCCCGACACAAGTTGTGCCAAAGAAATCGGGGTGACTGTGGTAAAGAATGATGCGGGTGAACTTATTCCAACTCGTATCCAAATGGGTTGGAGGGTATGCATAGACTATCACAAGCTAAACTCTATGACTAGAAAGGATCATTTTCCTTTACCATTTATTGATCAAATGATAGAGAGATTAGCTGGTCATTCTTATTCTTGCTTTCTTGATGGTTTTCTGGTTATTTTCAGATTGCTATTGCCCAGGAGGATCAAGAGAAGACAACATTCACGTGTCCCTTTGGTATTTTCTCTTATCGAAGGATGCCTTTTGGGTTGTGTAATGCCCCTGCTACTTTTCAAAGGTGTATGGTGAGCATTTTTAAGTATGTGGGGAATATAATTGAGGTTTTTATGGATGATTTTAGTGTGTATGGTGATACATTTGAAATTTGTCTTGAAAATCTTGGTTTAATTCTCAAAGCGTTGTATTGAAACAAACTTGGTTTTAAAGCTGGGAAAAATGTCATTTTATGGTAGATAAGGGAATAGTGTTGGGGCATGTTGTTTCGAAAAAGGAATTGAAGTTGATAAATCTAAAGTGGAGCTTATGGTTGCATTACCTTATCCTACTACCGCGGGAAGTTCGTTCCTTTCTTGGCCATGCAGGGTTTTTACGGGAGGTTCATTCGGGATTTCTCCAAGATAGCGTCGCCACTTTGTCATCTTTTGCAAAAGATGTGGAATTCAAGTTTGATGAGGCGTGTAGAGAAGCATTTGATAAGCTGAAAAATTTGCTCACGACTCCGCCCATCATCCAACCACCTAATTGGAGCATCCCTTTTGAAATTATGTGTGATGCTAGTGATTATGCTTTGTTGGGGCTGTCCTTGGACAAAGAATTAATAAGAAGTCCCATGTGATATATTATGCTTCACGCACCTTGGATCAGGCTCAAGCTGATTGGAGTGTATAGGGTAAGAGTTATTAAGACCAATCAACAAAAATATCGAACCCAAGGGAGAAAGTATGCAAACGAAATTCAAGGATAAGAGTTCTAAATGGCTAACGTTGCAACAAGCTCTTGAACTAAATCACTACAAATTGCAAGAAATTATGCAAACAATTTATCAAACACTTAGAATGCAAGATCAAATAGACTAAAATCAATGAGGGAATAGGGTGCAAGGGATAATCTCCATCAAGGAATCTATGATTAACAAGCTATGATTGTATCCAAATGCAAATCAATCAAATTAGAAGGCATAAACCATCATGAAATTAATCACTCCATTAATATCCACAATGCCTAATGTGAGTATCCTTAGTTCTTCCCATCTCTCAATGTAGAAGTCCCCAATTCATACAATCATGCAAAATTGAAACCCGATTAACACCTAATCACGTTAGCTCAACTCTCGCCTATTGCTAGGGTGATCAACCATTAATCAAAAGAGACAATTTTTCATGAAGCACAATTAAGAATCACAATTAGGAAGCAATCTAATTCAATTGATCACAATTATCAACAATCATAGCATGAGGCAATCACTTCATCCCTAATTTCAATTATCCCAAGCACAAAGCTATTAGCCCATGGTGCTACAAGCAAAAACCATGGCTAGAAAATCTAAGTAAGCAATTAACAATCTAATTACTACAAGCAATGAATTAAAAGATCAAAGGGTAAGAACATCACCAATTAAGCTTCAATAGGCAAAAATAAGAATGATTAAACTTGTACAATGCTTCAATTCAACTTCACTTCTTCCCAATTCTCAGCTGCAAACTTCAATTACAATCCACCAATCTACTAATCTAATGAACTACATGTGGAATCTATCTCAATTCTAACAATCAAGTGCAATTACAAGTAAATTCAAGCTACAAAATGTAAAATTCGCCCAAAGAAACTCCTAGAAAGCTGCTCTGAACTGCTAGAATCAACTCTTCCTCTGTTTTGGCTTTCAATGACTTAAAAACTGAATTTTTCGGTTTTGGGCACTCCTCGAGTCGAGCTTCGAGGCCCTCGAGTCGAGGCCTAAAAATCGCTAACACGTTTCTTTAAAAATCTCTCTGCCTCGAGTCGAGGCCTCGCCCTCGAGTCGAGCTTCCTGCAATTTTCATCTCCCTCGACTCGAGGCTCCTCCCTCGAGTCGAGGATCCTATCTTTTGAAATGGTTTCCCTCCGGCATGAACCTCGAGTCGAGTCTGTGCACCCTCGACTCTTACTCGAGACCAGGGAATTTTTATCGAGACGGGCTCCGGTCCCGACCCCATTTTCATCCCGTATGTTCGTCTTTTCATTCTAAGAATACCGGTACTCTCGGTTTGGCAAAATTCCACCGATTTACCTGCAAAGCGGGCGAAATACATCAAAACCTCTCAAAGTAATACTTTTAGGCAAAAGAGTGATAGTTTTCACATTTAGGCACAAAAATCATACTTTAGCTCACTTTTGCACTAAAAATAGCCCTAAAAACATGTATCAATTCACTCCAATCATACCCCCAAACTTGAATTGTTGCTCGTCCTCGAGCAATGTAGAAACTAAGAACAAAGGAGTGAATTGATTGCAATTATGTCACATGGCACCATAGGCGAAAAATAAGACAATCGAACTCATCAATGATCACTTGTATCAATGCAACTATCCACTAGCAATCAAGACAAATCATGCTCAAACAAATGCTCAATCAAATACTCAACACATTGCTCCTTCCATGGAGTGTTTCACTCTTCACTCAAGTGTATCAAGGTTTAAAGCACTCAATCATCAAATTCACAAATAAGTACACCATATGCTTGCCACAAGACTTAATCTCAATCAAAATCATTTGTGATCAATCAAGAATCAAAGAGGTCTTTCTTCTAGGTTGTAATGTAGGCTCTTTGGAAAGGTGAGATATTTATGGATAAGAGTGACTAAGTAGTAGAGACTTGAATGTAAACTAATCCATACAATGCACATCTCTTCACTTTCATCTAGCAACACTCTTCCTTTTGAACTTCAATGATCATTCCACCATTCACTTGAGCTTTCTCTTTTAAAGCTCACAAATTGAATCTTTATTCTTTTCACTTCATGCATTTTTCCAAATTCAACTTTTAACAACCTTTCTTTTCTTTTATGCTTCATTCATCACTTAGCTCATCATCTTCCCACACTTAGCAATCAAATCACCATCATTAGCCAACATTCAAGCTCAACTAAACATAGGACAAGAAAGGCTCATACAAATAGGCCAAATGGTTTCAATTTCACTTGGCTTGCCAAAGAATATGGATCATAGGCTCAACATGGCTCACTAAGGAAATCAAATGTATTTGGTAGGAAAGTATTTGGCAAAGTGACTCATCATTCCAAACATGGCCTCTTGTCATTTTCAAAACATTACACAAAGATCAATATCAACAAGTCTAGTGGCAAGTTCTAGCATACAATTCATGAATGATGCACTCACAAAGGAATCAAATCAACCGTATAAGATGTACGATTATTAGGCACAAAACCCACGGGCTTAAATTGAGCAATGAATCAAGTATTATCAATCACATTCATCTTCACATAATTAATCAAGCAACTAGCATCAAGCTACAAATCTACTAATGATCATAACAAAATCCACTAGTCTTACAACTCAAGCACAAATGCTCATGTACATAACCTCAAGCATACTCACTATATCAAGATGATACTCAAAAATATGTCAATTAATCCACTATTAAGCTCAAGACAAATGAAGCTCAAAATATACAAGGTAGCCAAGACACAATTATAGCATCATCATCATTAAGCAATAAGCTTATCCAACCCCAAAATCATAGAAGAGCACAAAAGAATTAGAGATGGGAAGAGAAACACCTCCCCCAAACTTAGACAAATCTAAGTTTGAAAGGAAGTGTGGTACCAAAGAGCCTTTCAACTCCATCTTCCTTCAAACATGCATAGAGCTCCTCAAGTTCCAAGCGAATCTCACAACCTACAAGGATCAAAAGACCCAATTATTCAAAGCAACAAAAAAAAACAAACACACGAAAGCAAGAAAGGATGGGTTGCCTCCCATCAAGCGCTAGGTTTAACGTCCTTTGCCGGACGGAACTCTAAGAGTTCATACTTCCCTCTCACTTCCTAAGTAAGGCACATCCTTGAGATCAAGAGCATCCAAAACCTCTTTTTGTGAATGAACATGATAGAGCTTCAACCGGTGCCCATTCACTATAAACCTTTCATCCTTGTCGTTCATCACTTCAAAGTATCCATTAGGAAAAATCTTCACAACACGGAAAGGTCCACTCCATCTTGATTTGAGTTTACCGGGAAAAAGCTTCAACCTTGAGTTGAATAGTAACACTTGATCTCCTTCTTTAAACTCCTTCCTTCTAAGCCTTGCATCATGCCACTTCTTGGTCTTTTCCTTAAAAATCTTTGAACTCTCATAAGCTCTCATCCTAAACTCATCCAACTCATGTAATTGTAGAGCCCTCTTCTCTCCCACAAGTTCTTCATCAAAATTCAACTTTTTAAGAGCCCAAAATGCTTTATACTCCAACTCCACCGGAAGATGACAAGCTTTTCCATACACTAATTGGTAGGGAGACATGTCAAGGGGTGTCTTAAAGGCGGTTCGATATGCCCACAATGTGTCATCAAGCTTTGTTGCCCAATCCTTTCTACTTGTCCTCACCGTCTTCTCCAAAATACCTTTAATCAAGCGATTAGACACCTCGGCTAAGCCATTCGTTTGTGGGTGGTAAGGAGTAGCAACCTTGTGT
The DNA here is from genome assembly GCA_030762865.1 of Paraleonurus japonicus. Classification (NCBI taxonomy): domain Eukaryota; kingdom Viridiplantae; phylum Streptophyta; class Magnoliopsida; order Lamiales; family Lamiaceae; genus Paraleonurus; species Paraleonurus japonicus. Next base: position 29,967,017 of record CM061060.1, read on the forward strand.
TTAACATCATACCTTAACAAAAGCTTCTCCATGGCTTTGTTAACAAAATGGCTACCACCGTCACTTATCAAAATCCTTGGAACCCCAAACCGTGTGAAGATTCTCTTCAAGAAGGCTATCACCACTTTAGAATCATTGCTTTTGGTTGGAATGGCTTCTATCCATTTAGTAACATAGTCAACCCCTACGAGGATATATTGATATCCCTCCGACGGTGGAAATGGCCCCATAAAGTCAACTCCCCATACATCAAAAATTTTCACTTCTAAGATATTGCTCAATGGCATCTCGTCCCTCTTGTTAAGGTTCCCTATCCGTTGGCACTTGTCACATTCCTTGATAAATCTCTCACAATCCTTAAAAATGGTTGGCCAATAGAATCCCGCCAATAAAATCTTCCTCACGGTCTTAGACGTGCTATAATGGCCTCCACATGGTAGAGAGTGGCAATGTTTCATGATTTCCTCCCCTTCCTTCCTTGTCACACACCTACGAAGCACTCCATCTACCCCCACCTTGAAAAGGTATGGATCATCCCATACAAAATGTTTGACCGGTTATAAAAAACCTTCCTTTCAAAAGGATTCATTTCCGGTGGCAATTCTCCACTTGCTAAGAAATTAGCATAATCGGCAAACCAAGGAACATCCCCTTCCTTTACCACACTCATGACTTCTTCAATACTTAGTAATCCCTCATCGGGAAAGGTCTCTTCAACTTCCTTGACATCTCTTTCCGTCTCTTCTACTCCTTCAAGTCTAGAAAGGTGATCCGCTATGACATTTTCACTTCCTTTCTTATCCACAATCTCCATGTCAAATTCTTGCAACAATAATATCCAACGAATCAACCTAGGCTTGGCATCCTTTTTCGACATGAGATACCGAATTGCGGCATGGTCGGTGTACACAATAGTTTTCGAACCTACAAGATAAGGTCAAAACTTATCAAAGCGTACACCACCGCAAGCATTTCTTTCTCGGTAGTGGTGTAATTGACTTGGGCCGGATTAAAAGTCTTGGAGGCATAGTAGATAGCATGAAACCTCTTCTCTTTCAATTGTCCTAAAAGCGACCCCCATAGCGAAATCACTTGCATCACACATGATAATGAAGGGCTTTGTCCAATCCGGAGTAATTAGAATGGGTGCACTCGTCAAAGCTTCCTTCAAAGACCTAAAAGCAATCAAACAATCATCATTAAACTCAAATGGCACGTCTTTTTCTAAGAGATGAGATAGAGGTTTAGAAATTTGAGAAAAGTTCTTTATGAATCGCCGATAGAACCCGGCATGTCCAAGGAATGATCGAATTCCCTTCTCATCCTTAAGTGGAAGTAACTTCTCAATAGCCACAATTTTTGCCTTATCCACTTGCAATCCCTTTGATGATACATGATGTCCCAATTCAATGCCTTCCTTAACCATGAAATGGCATTTCTCCCAATTGAGCACCAAGTTCGTATCTTCACACCTTTGCAAAACAATATCAAGATTAGCAAGGCAATTATCAAATGACTCACCAAACACGGAAAAATCATCCATAAATACCTCCATAATTTTCTCAATCAAGCCATGAAAAATTGACATCATGCATCTTTGGAAAGTGGCGGGAGCATTACAAAGGCCAAATGGCATTCTTTTCCAAGCAAAGCGGCCCATACGTGCAAGTAAAAGTAGTCTTTTCTTGGTCTTCGGTGCAATCATAATTTGATTGTATCCGGAATAACCATCTAAGAAACAATAATACTCAAATCCACTTAATCTATCAAGCATTTGATCAAGAAAAGGTAAGGGAAAGTGGTCCTTGCACGTGGCCTTATTAAGTTCTCTATAGTCAACACACTCGCCACCCCGTAGCTACCCTTGTAGCAATTGATTCATCATTTTCTCCCTTTATTACCGTAATTCCCCCTTTCTTAGCCACCACATGTAAGGAGAGACCCAAGGACTATCGGAAATAGGAAAAATCATATTAGCGTCTAACAATTTCACAACTTCTTTCCTAATTACCTCTTGAATATTAGGGTTCACTCTCCTTTGTGGTTGAACTATGGGTTTATGGTCCTTTTCAAGCCTAATCCTATGCATACAAATTGAAGGATTTATACCTTTTAAGTCATCAATGGACCAACCTATGGCGGATTTGTGCTTACGAAGAACATCAAGTAATTTAGTTACCTCATCAAATGTAAGATATGACGATACAATTACCGGGCAACCTTCATTTTCCTCCAAATAAGCATACTTCAAGTGCTCGGGTAGTGGCTTAAGGGCTCCTTTCACTTTCTCTTCACTTAGCTTACCATCTTCATTGTTTTCCCAAGGTTGATTGGGAAATCCTTGAACTTTATCTCTTTCACCTCCTCCACTTCCAATGCATCCCTATCACAATTATAAGAAACACAAGATTCATTAAGAGGATGATTATATGATGGAATAACATAATCTTGAGAGAAAAAAGTATAAGAAGAATCCTCCCAAGCCTCTTGAAGGCATGAATCAATCACATCCACAACGTGGCATTCCTCCTTCTCCATAGGGTGCTTCATCACGTCCTTCATTGAAAAATGAAGCTCTTCATCATCAAGCTTCAAAGTAAGCCTTCCTTCACTCACATGAAACACCGCTCTTGCGGTAGCTAAACGGCCTCCCTAAGATCAATGGTACATCTTTATCCTCCTCCATCTCAAGTACTACAAAGTCATTTGGAAACACAAAGTCTTCTACCTTGACCAAAACATCCTCCACAATACCTCTTGGAATAGTCGTTGACCCGTCGGCAAGTTGAAGAGTTACGGTCGTGGCTCCTAACTTTCCTTGGTTGAGCCTCTTAAACATGGAAAATGGCATCAAGTTAATACTTGCCCCCAAGTCACACAAGGCTTGCTTCTCCAACCCATTACCAAGATCACATAAAAGAGTAAAGCTACCGGATCCTTCAACTTTGGAGGAAGCTCTTGTTGAAGCATAGCACTACACTCCTTGGTCAATTTAACTAACTCCGGCTCTTCCATTCTCCTCCTTTTTGCTAGCAAATCCTTAAGAAACTTCGCATAGTGAGGCATTTGCTCAAGGGCCTCCGAAAAAGGAATGTTGATATACAATGTTTTGAAAACCTCAAGGAATCGAGCAAACTTCTCATCTAGTGCTTTCTTCATGTACCTTTGAGGATAAGGCACGGGAACAACCGTCTTTGGAATCCCTTTCTCATCCTTTTCAATAATCTTTTTCTTTGCTTTCTCTTCCCTTGCCATCAACCACTTTGGCTTCTTCTTTTCTTCCTCCTCCATCACCTCTTGCTTTTCTTCATCACAACTTTCATAAGGCTTATCCTCTCCATCACCTCTTGAAGGAAATTTTGGTCCTTCATACCGTGCACCACTCCTAAGCTCGATGGCTTGACAATACTCCTTTGATTCTTTCTTTTGCAAATCATCCACCGTAGACGAGAGCTTCCCAACCGTAGTAGCAAGTTGCCCTACTTGATGCTCAATCGTCTTGAAACGAGTGTCCATTTGCTTCCCTATATCATCAAGCCTTGAATCATTCGCTTCCAACTTCTTCACAATCAACCCCAAGATCTCCTCCGTAGTAGCCTTTCCTTCATTGTTTGGAGCTTTTGCACCCGGATCAAATCCGGGAGGAAATTGAACGGCGGCTCTCGGATTGGCATATGAAAAATTTTCGTGTCTCCTCCATGTATTCCCATTGAATGGAGCTTGCGGTTGAGGTTGATAGCTTCCTTGTGGCCTATTTTGGTAAGGCATTTGATAAGGCCTTCCTCCTTGATAGTTCCCTTGATAGTTTCCTCCTTGATAGCCTCCTTGGAATGGAGGCCTACCCATATAACTCACCTCTTCCACCGGCAATGAACTTGGCCCAACATCAACATGAGGAACGGATGGACTCACACTTGCTTGGCTTTGTGAAGTCGTAAGAGCTCCCAATCGGTCCATCATAGTCATCATCATACTCTTCATACTCTCTATCTCATCAACTTGTGACACTCTATGATGTGCTCCTCTATTAACCGACACTTGGAATGAGTCTTGAGCTATGTTCTCCATAATTTCATTCATTTGCCCCACGGTTTTCGACCAAATCGATTTATTAGCACAAGCATTCAAAAGCGACCTATCCCCATCCGTCAAACCATTGCAAAAGTACATAATGGTTTGCTCCTCCGGGAAACCGTGTTGAGGGCAATTAATAAGTAACATGCCATACCTCTCCCACGCCTCCGGTATCGTCTCCCCATTCTTTTGTCGGAAATGGGAAATAGCCTCCTTTGCTTGCACGGTCTTTGATGGTGGGTAAAATTTCATCAAGAATTTCTTTGACAACTTCTCCCATGTCCGTACGGTCCCGGGCGGTAATGAATTAAGCCATGCTTTTGCTCTTCCTTTCAATGTAAAGGCAAAGAGTCTCAACTTCTTGGCATCTTCGGGCACCCCATGGTATTTTGTAGTGTCGGCTATCTCAAGAAATTGTGCCATATGTTGATGTGGGCACTCATTTTCATCTCTACCCTCAAATTGCTTCTCCCTAAGCATTCTCACCAAAGCGGGACTTATCTCGAAGTTATTGGCATCTATCCTCGGCCTTGCTATCCCATCATAATACTCTCTAAGTTGTGGTTCAAAGAACTCTCTCAAAGGCCTTCCTTGAGGTGGTGGCTCATTTACATGTTGTTGTTGTGGTTGTGGTTGTGGTGGCTCATGGTATCGTGGCTCTTGATTATACGGCATATTGGGATAATATGGTGGAAATTGTTGTGGATGAGGTGGATAGTAGGGATATTGATGAGCTTGAGGTGGATAAGGGTAGGGATTTTGGTAGGGATAATTTTGTGGTGGCATCCCTTGAGGAAAGGGGCCAACTTGAGCATGGAAGTGATTCCCATTACCTCCATTTTCTCCTCCTCCTACTCCTTGTCCATGTATCTCCTCTTCTTGAGGATCACCCACTAATCTCTCCTCATGCCTTTGCTCTTCTCCTTCCATAGCTTCCCTTCTTCTTCTCACCACGATTTCTTCTCAATGTAGCCTCAATTTCCGGATTTAGTGGCAAGGGTGGAACACCACTTGATCTTGTTAGCATACACCTACAATGCCACAAATCCAAGGATCAAATTCTCACCAATAAAAACACCAAAAACAAAAATAAAACAACAAATAGCCACTTCAAACAATCCTCGAATCTCACTTATCGGCGCAAAAACTAACTCCCCAACGGCGCCATTTGATTGGAGTGTATAGGGTAAGAGTTATTAAGACCAATCAACAAAAATATCGAACCTAAGGGAGAAAGTATGCAAACGAAATTCAAGGATAAGAGTTCTAAATGGCTAACGTTGCAACAAGCTCTTGAACTAAATCACTACAAATTGCAAGAAATTAAATGGCAAGATTATGCAAACAATTTATCAAACACTTGGAATGCAAGATCAAATAGACTAAAATCAATGAGGAATAGGGTGCAAGGGATAATCTCCATCAAGGAATCTATGATTAACAAGCTATGATTGTATCCAAATGCAAATCAAACAAATTAGAAGGCATAAACCATCATGAAATTAATCACTCCATTAATATCACAATGCCTAATGTGAGTATCCTTAGTTCTTCCCATCTCTCAATGTAGAAGTCCCCAATTCATACAATCATGCAAAATTGAAACCCGATTAACACCTAATCACGTTAGCTCAACTCTCGCCTATTGCTAGGGTGATCAACCATTAATCAAAAGAGACAATTTTTCATGAAGCACAATTAAGAATCACAATTAGGAAGCAATCTAATTCAATTGATCACAATTATCAACAATCATAGCATGAGGCAATCACTTCATCCCTAATTTCAATTATCCCAAGCACAAAGCTATTAGCCCATGGTGCTACAAGCAAAAACCATGGCTAGAAAATCTAAGTAAGCAATTAACAATCTAATTACTACAAGCAATGAATTAAAAATATCAAAGGGTAAGAACATCACCAATTAAGCTTCAATAGGCAAAAATAAGAATGATTAAACTTGTACAATGCTTCAATTCAACTTCACTTCTTCCCAATTCTCAGCTGCAAACTTCAATTACAATCCACCAATCTACTAATCTAATGAACTAAATGTGGAATCTATCTCAATTCTAACAATCAAGTGCAATTACAAGTAAATTCAAGCTACAAAATGTAAAATTCGCCCAAAGAAACTCCTAGAAACCGCTCTGAATCGCTAGAATCAACTCTTCCTCTGTTTTGGCTTTCAATGACTTAAAAACTGAATTTTTGATTTTGGGCACTCCTCGAGTCGAGCTTCGGGTCCTCGAGTCGAGGCCTAAAAGTCGCTAACACGTTTCTTTAAAAATCTCTCTGCCTCGAGTCGAGGCCTCGCCCTCAGTCGAGCTTCCTGCAATTTTCATCTCCCTCGACTCGAGGCTCCTCCCTCGAGTCGAGGATCCTATCTTTTTGAAATGGTTTCCCTCCGGCATGAACCTCGAGTCGAGGTGCATGCACCCTCGACTCTTACTCGAGACCAGGGAATTTTTATCGAGACGGGCTCCGGTCCCGACCCCGTTTTCGTCCCGTATGTTCGTCTTTTCATTCTAAGAATACCGGTACTCTCGATTTGGCAAAATTCCACCGATTTACCTGCAAAGCGGGCGAAATACATCAAAACCTCTCAAAGTAATACTTTTTAGGCAAAAGAGTGATACTTTTCACATTTAGGCACAAAAATCATACTTTAGCTCACTTTTTGCACTAAAAATAGCCCTAAAAACATGTATCAATTCACTCGATCACAAGCCAATTATTCTACTACGAAAAAGAACTTCTTGTTGTAGTTTTTGCATTAGAGAAATTTCGATCATATTTGCTTGGTACTAAAGTAATTGTTTTCGAGTTAATATTTTTAACCCATTTAGTTTCCATTGATTTGATTTTGATCCGAGCTACGTTGACAATTTGAATATTAACCAATAAGTTGTAAATTTTTTTGAAAATAGCCTAGAAACCGGCAATAGCAGTAATCGAACCGGTCATTGCACACGTGGCATCCTATTTGTCTTTCTTTGTGTGTGTGGCGGTCTTTGAGTGGATATTTATGTTTATGTGGCAATTTTGTTTGATATTTTTTTGTTTATGTGGCATTATTTGTTTAAATAATTAATTAAAATAGTATAAAAATATAAACATTTGAAGGTCAAATTATTTCATACTTTGATAAATAGATAAATTATTTTTATTTATTTTTAAGGAAATATAAATTTATTTTTCAAAAATTAAATTTTGATTTCTATTTAAAATCTACAATATATCTAAATATCATAAAATAAATTAATTGTTCTCTCTCAATTTAATTGTAATTGTCCTAATTGTTTGTTTATAGGCAAAATAAATATTTTCAATCGTAAAATTTAACAAAATTTTATTTTTAATTGAAATTTTTTTGAACACTTTTTAATTGTAATTTTAACATATTTAATTCTCCCTTAATTTAAAATTTAAAAAAATAGAAATTTGTTTAATTATTTTAAAAGAGAAATTAACAAACAAAAAAGAAATCAGTTAAAAAATTTAACAAATAAATGAGTTCAAAAATTAACAAATAAAAAAATTAGTTCACCCATTGGATTGTGTTGGTGAGTGCACACACACGGTGATGAATGCACCCACCATCTTCTTTCACCAAAACCGCACACCATCGTATGCCCTAACCAACAGCAACACCAATTTCATTCAATCTCCACCGTCACCCCTCTCACCATTCATCACCACCAACAAGAATCTCCGGCGTCGCAACCCAACCACCAATCATCACCGCCGTCGCGCCGCCACCGATCCAACAACCTTAGCCGTCGGCTCCATCGCATCGCGCAGCCCTTCTCGCCACCGCCGTGAATTGCCATCGCCGCCGTAGCCTGCTGCGGCAACACGCGACATTGTGCGACCTCCATTCGTTGTCGTCGTCGATTTAATTGGTCGACTCGGCCGTGCCATCGTCGATTAACCCATTCGTCGTCGCCGCCGACTAACCCATTCGCCGCCGTCGTCGACTCAACCCATTCGTCTGTCGTCGACTCAACCCTTGAGGGGCTAAAACATTCCAGAAGACCACCTTGGCTCGGCCTCATTCCATCTCGTCGTGCGCTTCTTTTCTCGAGTCTTCTTTCGTCGCCGTCGTCGCCATCACGACTCAACCCGGCCGTCGTCGCAGACCTCACCATACATCACCGTCGCAACCCCCTCGTTATCGCCGCCGCCGCTGTACATATGCCATCACCGGTCAATTACCCTCACCTTACAATTATTTTTGTAAAATGCGTTGCGGCTGAGCCTCGAGTCTTCTTTGTCGCTCACGGCAAAATGCGAGAAAATGGTGGATTAGGGTATTAAACCCATTTTTTGTTTTAGACCCACCGACTGTAATAATCCGACCTAAATTATTATAAGCTGCTGGAGGTTTAATATAACAGTGGACAAATTAAATTTAAAAAAATTAAAATTACACGTGGCGATTGACCGGTTCGATTACTGCTATTCTTAGGTTTTACGTGTTATTTTCAAAAAAATTTACAACTTATTGGTTAATATTCAAATTGTCAACGTAGCTCGGACCAAAGTCAAATCAATGGAAACTAAATGGGTTAAAAAAATATTAACTCAATTGTTTTCTCACGATCATGCGGCGTTGAAATTTTTGATGAAGAAGAAAGAGGCAAAACCGAAACTAATTCGGTGGATTTTACTACTTCAAGAATTCGACCTTGAAGTCGAGGGATAGGAAAGGGTCGGAGAACCTTGTGGCGGACCATTTGAGCAGATTAGAGAGGCACTGAAGAGACTGGACCCTTGCTGGAAAAATTCCCGGATGAGCGTGCTCGTAATTGAAAACCGAGAATCATTGCACTAACACCGGCCCCATCGGTGTCGGTCTGATCGCCTCCATGGTTCGCCGATTTGGTGAATTATCTCGTTGCTAAAGTCTACCCGGGTGATATGAGTAAGGCCCACCGTGATAAGTTACGTAGTGATGCCAAATACTACGTTTGGGATGAGCCATATTTGTGCAAATATTATCTTTGATCGGGTAATACGCAGTGCATACTGACTCTGAATTTCATTCTATTCTTAAATTTTGCCACAACTATGCATGTGGGGGACATTTTGGATCTAAACGCACTGCACATAGGGTTCTTGAATGTGGTTTTTATTGGCCAACCTTATTTCGAGATGCATATAATTTACGCAAAACTTGTGATAATTGTCAACAAGTAGGAAATATTTCTCGTAGGAATGAAATGCCTCAAAATCCAATTTTTGTTTGTGAAATTTTTTGATGTATGGGGCATGGACTTTATGGGGCCGTTTCCTTTATCGTTTGGTAATTCTTATATTTTATTGTTTGTTGATTATGTCTCGAAATGGGTGGAAGCGAAGGCCACTCGAACTAATGACTCTAAAGTGGTTGCGGGTTTTCTACGTTCTAATATTTTTTCTAGGTTTGGGATACGAGAGTAATAATTAGTGATAAGGGGACACACTTTTGTAACCGAACTATTGACGCATTATTGCGTAAATATTGATTATACATAGGACATCCACCGCATATCACCCACAAGCGAGCGGCCAAGCGGAGGTTTCCAACCATGAGATTAAGATCATTTTAGAAAAGACCGTGAAGCCGAACCGCAAGGATTGGAGTCTAAGATTAGACGATGCATTATGGGCATACCGCACCGCCTACAAGACCCCTATAGGGATGTCCCCATATAGGCTCGTGTATGGTAAGCCTTGTCACTTGCCGGTTGAACTTGAACACAAGGCCTATTAGGCGGTGAAGAAATGCAATATGAGTCTTGATGAGGCGGGTGTTGGTAGAAAGCTGCAATTGCGGGGAAATAGAGGAATTGAGAAATGAGGCTTACGAGAATTCGGTAATTTACAAGATGAAAACCAAAGCATTCCATGATGCTCGGATTTCACGAAAGAATTTCATTGTTGGGCAAAAAGTGCTACTCTATCATTCGAAATTGAAATTATTTCTGGTAAGTTACGTTCTCGTTGGATTGGGCCATTTGTGATTACTAAAATTTTTTTCTCATGGTGCGGTGGAAATTCAAAGCTTACGAGCGAAAAAAATTTCAAAGTAAACAGGCATCGAGTTGAAAGAATATTTGGAGGGATTTCAAGGAGAGCCACGTTGAATACGTGGATTTGGATTTTCCACGTTTTTATGAGTTGGTGAATTAATTAAGTCGAGCCAATGACAATAAAAAAGGCGCTTGTTGGGAGGCAACCCAATATTTTATTTTATTTTATTTTATTTTATTTTATTTTGCACGCTGCTTTTTTTTTTTTTTTTATTATTTAATTAGTGCTTACTTGTGTTCTTTTCGTTCTCTCGGGTAAACCTATTGAGGAATAGTTGAATGAAACCTGCTGCCAAATTATTTTGGATGGCCGTGGGTTGATTTGAAGAGATTTGGGCTTGCAAAGGTTTTTTTAAAAAAAAAGTAAACTAAACCCAATTTATTTGGAGGCCCATGCGTCAATATCAATAGGAGGGCTGGTCAAATCTTTTTCTTTCCTTCTCCAAACACCAAACCCGCTTACGCAATTGCCTCACGCTGCCCAACCGCCGCGATCTCCGGCCGCTCACGCACTGTGCCGGCGCGCCGTCGCCGGCAGCGGCGACCTCCATTTCCAGCGGCCCCTCTTGTTTCACGCCTCTATCGGTTCTTCACGCTGCGCCGCCATCAAACCCGCCACTTGTAGCCGCCGCGTGTCCAGCGAGCGCCGCCGTTTGCACGCTCATCACCACCGACCAGCGGCGGCGTCATTCGGCTTCCTTGCCGTCGGGTGGCGAGTCCACTACCACCAACTAGCAGCCCGTCGCCTTGCTACCGACCTCCTGCCGTCGCACATGGTTTCACGCCACCGAAGCGCCGCCCGATCGCACCGTCGTCCATAGCGGCGGCCACCGAGCCATTTCACCACCGTTGTGGGCTGCCCTCACTGCAGATTTCTTTTTTTCCCACTTTGCCAAAATTTTAGAGAACCCTCATGGTGAATCTTCGACCACGGACGGGGCCGAAAAGGGTCTTCCTCGCGAGCTCGGCGGTTATAACCATTGATGAAGATGAACTAGTTAATGACCCGTCTCCCATGGAGGACCCAGCAACCCGAGGAGAGTGAGCAACCACAACCGAGTGCTGGGCGTCAATGGTGTTTTCCCAATGCCCACTCTATCGAATGGCTAATCCTGCTCGGGTAACTTCGCTATCGTAAAATTTGCACTCGTAAAATTCGAGCTACTACGTATTTGGGTATGCCATTGTTGCGTTCTCTAGGGTTGTTAGATGATGTGATGAAATTATTAAGCTGTTGGATGCTTGCGTTATTTGGTTCTTGGTAATTGGCCTACTTATGATGATTTGACCTATGAATTTACGAGTTCTTTTGAAAGGTGTGATAGTGGGGTTCGGTTTTTTTTTGGGTGGGCATATATATGAATGGACCGTTGGTAGGTTGATGGAAGCTTTGGGTGCCGGATGTCACAATTCAGGTCCCACCCTTCCATCCCAAATTCTTTTGGGATGATATCACTGAATGGCGAGGATTGAGTATCACCCGGCGAGTGCTAAGGCTAGTGCCATCCGGAATCCTAATTTCCGATACATTCAAAGGCTTATTACGGAGTACGGTGTTTGGGAGGGAGACTAACAAGAATGTGGTAGAGTTTAAAGAGATGTTCGTGATGTATTCCATGTACCATCGCCTTCTGCCATGGAGCGATTACGTTCTAGAGCATTTCGAGACCACATGCGGGAGAGACGGTGGGATAGTGATTGGAGGCCTCATCACCGGTATTGCGGTTAGTGCCGGCATTTCCCTTGAGGGAAAAGTCCCCATTTCCCTGTTCAAACTTTGGGATATGAGTTATTGCAGCAAATGGGGGTGCTCGAGAATGATCATGGCACTTATTGGTGGACCATTTCCCAGCAACACCCATTGCCGTTGCCTAATCCAGACTACACCGGCATTGAAAATATGCTTTGAATGTTCGAATGATGTTCTGTTCTGGCCCACGAGCCCAGCTCCGGCCTTGATGCCTATTCATGGCCTTGGATTCGGCGACGTTGAGCTTGGCGCCGTCTGGGCAGAGACTTGACACTAGGCAGGAGGCACAAGGATATCGAGATAGCAAATCTTGCGGATGCTCAGGAGCAACAACAACCGCCCACCGATTAGCATCCGGTAACCCCGCTCCATTTTTATGTAATTCTTTATGGTGCAAGTCTTTCTTATTGTGCATTTGTGCTAGGGACTAGCACTTGTTTAAGTGTGGGGGGTTTGATAGAATTTGTCATTGTTGTTTTGTTTATTTTGTTATTTCTTGTGTTTAGTTGTTGTATAGTGTTATTGTTGTTTAGTTCGGCATGTTGATATATTTTTGTGGAGTTCGAGCATGATAGTTGAGCACTTAGGCTGTTGATGTAGCTGCTGATTTTTACATTAAATATCTTGAAAAGCGTGAATTGCATGTCTTGATTGGTGATTGCACTTGAATTCATGTGTTAGTCATAGAATTGAGTCGATTGTTAGTTGCTTGGCTTTGACATCGCAACTTAATAATTTGTTCTTGGTAGTTGTTTTGGTCTTTTGGAAAAGTGAAGTTTGGGTTGGTGCTTAAAGTTGAAAATAATAAATGTGTGGTTGGAGGAAAAATAAATAAAAGGAGTTCTAGTTGAAGAATTGTGAAAAAAAAATAACGAGGGGCCGATACGGCTGCCTACTCTTGGGGGCTCAAGTGTATAAAAAAGGAAAAAATGAAAAAAAGAACATGAAAAGAGCTAAAACCCGAGAGTAGAGGCGGAGCCGCGAGCCCTCGTTTGAAAATCGAAAAAAAAAAGAAAAAATAGTAAAAGAGAAAAAAGAGAAATAAAGGAGTTAGGCACCACTCGAATTTGCACTTTGAAGAAAGACCGAAAATAATTTAATTGAGAACAAGTTTTTAGGGAGTTTTGGAGAAGACTTGAGTAGCTAAGAGTAGATGAGATTTTGTGATTAATCGTGAGTATGAGTTGTAATTATTTTGATAGGCACGTGAAACATCGGTTTGGCTCGGGAATTCGGTAGCTAGGGAAATAGAAGAGTGTCTTAACTATTTTTGCTTGAGCCCGTGTGTAGTAGTATTTGCTTGAGGACAAGCAAAAGCTTAAGTGTGGGGGATTTGATAAGTGGTTAATTGTGCGTAAATTATGTGCGAATATTGGTTGTTTAATTATTAATTTCTAGCACAATTCATAGTAATTCCGCTTATTATTTCTTAACGTAAATCGAGTTTACTTTGAGGTGTTATTTTTATATCAATTGTAGGTAAATTGATTGGCGTTGGGAATCGGGAGGCAACGCGTGTGTCGAGACCGATGGAAGAGCAAATCTGGCGTTTTAAATGAACAAAATAAAGGAAGATTTGTGGACTTCCTTGTTGGGAAAAGAAAAGTAAAAAGGAAGGGGACGAACACTGGACAGGGGGAAAAAGGGAGAGAAATTAAAGAGGAGAAAAGAAGGGAAAAGAAACTTACGCAGATTTTTTGAGAAGCGAGAATTGGAAAAGGAGAACGGAGATTATTTTTTTCATTTCTTTGTTAAGACAAGTTGTAAGATTTTATTTATTTTGATTATTGTCGTTGTCCGTTAATCATGTCTAGTAGCTAAACTTTTATTTTCTAGTCCGAGGATGCTTTGAACTTTGAACGGTTTGAATTTCTTGCAAATTAGTATAAACGTTGTTATTTCAATTCTTGTCTCGATTTTATTATTATTTGATTATATGCTTTGCATGTTTTGAATAATAGATAAATTAGGATTGATCACCCCAATTGTTTACTATTCATCTCTAGCTAATTCACATTTTGTAATTCGTAATTGTGCAATTTTGTGATATGGTAGCAAAGAATAATAATATTTAGGTTGTATGATTCGAGCGTTTCGATTTCATAGCTTAATTTTTCCTATCGTTTTAGGGCGAATGCATTCTAGGAATTGAATCCGAATACATGTTTTAGGATTATTCCTGGGATAGATTAATCAAGGGTCGTACTTTTTGGTTAATTAAACTTAAGAAACGATTCGAACTAGTTTGGTCGTACCCTTTGGTTTAGGAAAAAGATTCGAGAAAGAATTTGAATAGACGTGGATATTAATTTGAGTTAAGAAAACCGTTCAAAGGGAAGCTATCCGAGGGCTAGATTGGTTCTTATATTGTTTTAATCACACTGCGAGACTTGTTTTAGTTTAATTCGTGGAATATTTATTTTAGTAAATAGAGTAGTCGAAATTCAATCCCCCTATTTTGTTACCGTTTTATTTCACACAAATTATTTCAATTTAATTACTCGGTTCCTCGTGGGATCGACCCCTTACTTACCCTACTACATTAGTAGGTTGGTTCGGAGTAATTAATTTATTTTTGGGTGCCGGCGACGGCACACCAACCTTTCGCGAAAATAATCGCATTTTTGCCCCAGTCGAAAGGTTTTGGGGTTAATTGCAAAGAGGTCCTTCCCGCTTCTTATAAATAGGGGTCATCTTCTTCAAGTTAACCTTTCTAGACTTTCCACGATTCTCGAGCTTCATTCTGATCTTCTAAGCTTCCTTTGATCTCTTTCAGCGTTTGTGCTCTGTTCCTCCTTTTAAACGGTAAATACCTTTCAAACTTTGAAAAATCTTCTTCTCTTTCATTTCTCTTTCTTTTCATCCGATCAAAAATGGTAAGATCGAGGAGCTTCATCTCGTGGAACCCCTGTAGATATGGTCTATCCAATCGGGATGGCTTGGATCCGGTCTTTGGCCGTGCAGAACCCCAAGCGCCGCCACTTCCAGCGGCGGAGGTGCTTTGGAATGATGGGAATGTCCCCTTCGAAGGCACAGGGGACACAGGCATCGACATGAGGCTAGGCGAGGACCTAGGCATGCCCCCCTCGACGCCGGGGTAGAAAGGGCGACCGAGGAGGTACTTGGAGTGGCTCTTGTCCTCATCCGGCGGTAGCGGGAGCAGTCGCGACGGAGTCGGTCCGATGATAGAGGCGAGGCTCCGGTCCCGGCGGAGTCTTCGTGGGCCACCGCCGCCGAGCTCACGGAAGAGGCGAGCTCACGGAGGAGGACAGGGGATGCCGAGGACCGGGCCAAGCGGGCGGCTGCCCAGTCACTATCTCCTATGGGACACAGGAGCATTACGTGGATCGGCTTGCGGGACCGGCGCCGACCTTCGACTTCCGAAGCTACTGTGGGAGCATCCCTACGTTCGTCCGGAGAGGTCTCGCCGGATGTTCGGAAGGCGGTGAGGTTGGGTGGCCGGCAAATACGGAAGCGAGGCGGAGCTCGGTGACCAAGGCCGACTGGTCGAGTGGCGGGCACGGTGGCAAATTCCGAGCGATGTTCATTTGTATGTGCCCGCCGAGGATAAGAGGCACGATCAGCCGAAGGGAATGGTAGCCGTCAACTAATGATGGAGGTAGGGCTCCGGTTCCCTCTCCATCCGAACATCTCCCCACCTCCTCGCCGCATGGAACGTGGCCCCCATCCGAGATCCTCCCCAATGGGTGGGCCAACCTCCCGACTCTCTTCGTGCGGTTGGGGAAGCTTAGGTATTCCCGGATGCCGACGGCCGCGGAGGTTAACTTCATCTTCGCCTGTCTAAGTCGAAAAGAGTTATACATCCGGACTCGGCAAGGCGGGACATTCTTCGATGGCATCCCCTCAAGCTTCGGGATTGGCAACGGAGGTGGTTTTTGTTGCGGGGCTTGGTTGGAGGTCGCTCGGGGTGAATTTTGACTCCAACAGGAGATTCCCGTTACCTTCGGGCACAAACCCAAAAGTAAGTCCTTAAATTTTTACTCGCTCGCGTGTGGTGATCTAATTTTCTTTTCCTTTTTGCAGAATTCTTTGTTCCAAAAAGGAGGAGTTGAATACCGACTTCCGCCTCGCCCTCGCCAAGCTACTCTTCCCTTCACCGAGCGGAAATGCTCAAAGGTGAACTCGGATGAGGCTCGGCTAGAAGCCCGTTTCTTACGCTACCCCGCCATCTCCGCCGAGACGCCGGTAAGGCTTCACCCGAGAGTGTTAGTCTTTATTGTATTTTCCTTGATTAGAGACTAACACTCCACGGGACTTGTAGGTTTCAACTATCCCCCGCCCGGACAGCCCATATAGTAATCATGTCGGCGGTTTCCAACTTGTTCGGCCGGGCAAAGCTCGAGTTAAGAAGGCGAGCAAGCCTCGCAGAAAGGATAAGTCTGCCGACGAGGTGGCCGTGGAGCAGGTGCCGGTGGGGGTTCCTATGGCTCTGCCTGCACCCGAGCCCGTGGCGGTTGCGCCCGCCGAGGATGCTATGGCCCAGGCCGAGGCCGAGGGCCGATAGCCACCCCGAATCTCCTAGGGGAACCCGAAGGGAGAGGGATTCCTCGGTGGAGGTAATCGAGGTTGAGTCTTCCGCCGCCGCGGTAAGAAGGCTCGGGTGGAGGAGAGTGCCCGTCGCCGCGGTGCTCGGGCTCAAGACCGAGGCCGAGCTCGGCTCGGGATCCGGAGGACCAGTCCTACAGGGCCGCGACGTGGCCGTCTTTGAGAAGTAAGTATTGTACTCTTTAATTTCCTTTTCCTTAAATTTCTCTGGGGTTACTAAGCTGTCTTTTCCCAGATTCCTCGCCGATGTCGCCGCCCCCAGTGGTTGATTTCCGACCTCTCGGAGGGACCCGGCTCTCGAGGAGCTCCCGGACTTTGTCGTGCAGGCCATGGAAAGATCCCGCCGGCACTGGATGGTCGGGGCGAATGCGGACTCCTCTTGGAACCTCGAGAGCTCCTTCTTGCTCGCCCGAGGCCTTGGGCTTCCGAGAGCTCCATCGTCTTTGGAGCGGTGCATGGAGGCCGGGATTGGGAGGTCGCCGGGAGTGGGACCGGGCCGTGAAGGAGGGTGAGAAGGCGCGGGCTAAGGCCGAGGAGGCACGGGTGGCCTCTAAGGAGCGAGAGAGGCTGAAGTGGCCCGTTTGAAGGAGGAGGTCGCTGCCAACGGGCCGAGGCCGAGAAGGAGGTGGCTGCCGTCCGCGAGCTGCTCGAGGCCGAGAAGGCTGCCGTGGAGAGGTCAGCCCGCGGAGAAGCGAAGGCCGAGCGGGCCACTGGCCACCCAGTTGAGAAGGAGCGGGACCCGGGGCCGCTAAAAGGCCGCTTCGGCTGACGGTTAGAAGGCCGGGCTTGAGGAGAGGTTGGCAAAGCCGAGCACCTCTTGGCCGCGGTCTATGCAATTTCGAGGCCATCGTTCTCCCCCGACCCGGAGATCCGGCCATGATGGGGAGTTCGCATATTACATGGCCTCTGCCGACCTGATCCGCAAGGCGAAGAAGGCGGTGGAACCGACGGGGACTGCGGAGAGATATTTCAAAGAATATGCTCTCGCCCACCCTCTCCATGACGAGCTTACACTGGAGATCAAAGATCCGGAGAGGGATTATGGGGTGGACCTCTCACAGTACCCCGACCGAGGACCAGTGGCCTTCCCGGAGAGGATGCGCGGCGAGGCGAGGGAAGCCGGAGCGAGGCAGCGGGAGTGGGGAAGCGAGTGCGGAGGTGGCGGGCGGCAGGCTTAGGGCCTTTTGTTTTCTTTTGTATGCCCTTTGGGGCCCTTTTTGTAATTGGTCGATGTGCCACCTTTGTAATGGCCGGCTGGCCCATTTTGTCATTAATGAAGTTTCTTTTTAAGTTCCAACTTGTCTCGGCTTTAATTTCTTTGCTTTAGTACTTAAAAATTTTTGCGAAATTTCCCAAATAAGTCAAACTAGGGTAGCTTTGTCCGCCCTCGGCCTTACTTGGTCGAATGACCGAGCTTATCCCATACCTTTCCATTCTCGTATTGGTATGAGCGGGCTCGGACTTTGGTCAAGTAAGGATTGGTTTGGGGAGCTCGGCTCGCCCTTGCATGAGTAATCGGTTTTCAAAACTTAGCATTTTTCTTCAAAATTTTGCAAGTATTTCAAACCGTTTATGGTTAGCTTATCGAGGCCTCGGCCTTAAGTGTCGAGGAGGGTTCGAGCTCGGCCTGCACCTTTCCGATCCGATCTCGGCGCGTGCGAGCTCGGACCTCGGCCGAGGTAGGTTCAACCCGGAGAGCTTGGCTCACCGGGCGTATTTCGATGGGATGACAGTCCGTCGGTCCCTTTGTTGCCCAAACCGGTCCTCGCACCGCAACTTGGTCGGGCGAGGCGATGAAGGTGCTCGCCAAATGGAGTCTAGGCCACCGATCCATCCGCCGGAATGGCTCGAAGTGGTTGCTCGCCGAGAGACTTGTTCTCCGGGAAACCCGGTGCACTTGACGACTTATGGAGATGCGTCCAGTGGCGTGCTCTGCGCTCCTGGGCTGATCACTAAGACCGAACCACACACGACTTTTGTCCTAACTCCGAAGAGGTGGCGACCTCACTAGCCAGAAAGCTAGGAGACCTTGGCTGGAGACCCGGGCTCGTCGCGAGGAATTTGAGGGGCACACGGCCGGGAAAACTAGGTGACCTCGGACGGTAACAGACACGTCACGAGGGTTTAGTAGGAGCCTCCCGGTGCATGGGATCGGGCGGACCTCGCCCTGAGGCCCAGGCTCGCTACGAGGAGTTTTAGGGGCTGGACCGCTTCCTCGGTGGGTACTTTGACCAAGCGAGTATTGGAGGGACCCGCCCTTGGCCGCTCGGCCTCGAGTGGGTCCGCAAGGATACCTCTTTGCGAGGGTTTAGAGCACAAAGAATTAAATTACCAAAAAATTTTATTTATTTACAAAGAGTTCCCACGAAGGGTTTATAAGGTCTATAGAATACGTGAAATTTTTCAAACATGAGTGAAAAAATTTTCTAAGTTACAAGAAAAGATTTAGGCGACAAGTGCTCACTTGGTAATATTTCTTGAGGTGGCATGCGTTCAAGGGTATTGGTCGAAGTGCCATCTGGGTGTTCGAGCTCGTACGCTCCATTAGGTAGCCATTTGGACACCACTGAGCGGTCCCTCCCGATTCGAGGCCAAATACACCTTGGCTGGGACCGTGAATCTTTTCAAGGATGAGGTCGCCGATCGAGAATATGCGAGTTTGACCTTGGAATTGTAATATTTCTCCGACCGTTATTTGTAGGCCGCATTCTTATGAATTGAGTCGGCGGCTCTTCGAGCATATCGAGGTCAAGTCTCCTCGCTTGCTCGTTCTCACCGATCTTACGTGATGTGCGGAAGCTCGGCACGGCAACCTCGGTTGGGATGACGGTCTCGGTGCTTTGAAGGCGAGGGCGAAGGAGTCTCGCCCGTAAAATTTCTAGTAGTTGTCCTGTACGCCCATAGGACATCGGGCGAGCTGGCCGCCCACTTTCCCTTCCTCTCCTCGAGCTTGGTTTTGAGGGTGTGCTTGATTATCTTGTTGACCGCCTCCACTTAACCATTAGTTTGAGGATGGTACGGGGTGGAGAACTGACCTCTTGATCTTCCATCTCTCGCAGAATTCTAGGATTTCGAGTCCATCGAATGTTTCCCATTATCCGAGACTATGGCTTGGGGAAGGCCAAATCCGCAAATAATGTTCCTCCGGATGAATCGATGATCGCCTCGATCGATTTTGTTCGGAGGCTCGGCCTCCGCCCACTTGGTGAAATAGTCGACGATGACCACCGCAAACTTGCAACCCCTGGCACCACCGGCGGGGGTCCGATCAGTCGATCCCCAGCTGGGCGAGCGGCCAGGGCTGAAAGATTGATGTCAAGTGCTCCGGGAGAGCTTGATGTTGGGTGCCATGATTTGGTGTAGGCAATGGCATCTCGCCGGAGGGTGGGCCAATAATAGCCCTATCTCATTGTTTTATAAACGAGCGCTTGCCCCAGCGTGATTTCCCAAGACTCCGTCGTGGATATCGGCTAGAACTTTCTGCCCATCCTCGGGAGTGATGCATTTGAGTAGGGGTAGAAAGAAACTTCGTTTATAAAGCGCATCCTCAATCGAGTGTACCTTGCTGCTCAGATTCAAGCCGCCTAGCTTGGACTCGGTCTTCCGGAGCGTGCCCATTTTGAGGTAGAGGATGATGGGCGTCATCCGGCTCGCCTCCTCGGCTTGGACGGTGGCTCTTTGCCCACTTGCCCGATGGCCGAGTGGCGAGTTTTGTGAGGACGATGTTGGATATGTCCGCCTGCCCCCTCCGAGGTGGCGAGTTTGGAGAGGGCATCCGCACGGGAATTGTGTTCCCAGGGATTTGCTCAATGTAGACTTGTTGAAGCTTTTTGCACATAGAGGCGACGAGCTCTTGATACTTGATCATTTACTCCCCGCGATCTTCATACTCTCCCTTGACTTGGTTGACCACGAGAAGGGAGTCCATAAATATGTGGAGTCGTCGAACGCCCACCGCGGCCGGCGAGCTCCGGACCGCCCGACGAGAACCTCGTACTCGGCCTCATTGTTGGTGGCTGAGAACTCGAAATCGGCGCATTCATGAAGCATTGCCCCTCCGGTCCGATAAAGGCGATTCCAGCTCCGGCCACATGGCGTGTTGAGGAGCCATCAACATACGATTTCCATGGTGGGATGGTTAGGGTCGAGGATCGTTTGGGAAAGTGAGCTCGGTGTGAAGTCGGTGAGCGCTGTCCACTTGATCGCCATCCTCGGCGCGTATGTTATGCCGTATTGGGCAATCTCGACCCGACTATTTTAGAAGGCGACGCCGTGTCCGGCCGGTGTAGGATTTGCCCGAGTGGAAGGGTCGTGAGAACCTCGACTTGATGATCAAAGAAGTAGGCCCTCGGTTTCCTAACACTCATAATAAGGGCATATGCCGGCTTTTCCAATGGGGTATACTTGAGCTCGGCATCATGGAGGACACAGGTGGCCGAAGTAGATTGGCGAGATGGTCTTGTCCGTCCGCCCGACGAGCACGACACTTAGGGCGGACTCGGATCTTGCCGGATACGAGAACAACTTCTCGCCCGGCACCGGCTTGGCGAGAATGTTAGGATTTGCGAGCTACTCCTTTAGCTTGAGGAAAGCATCTCGGTTTTCTTTGTTCCAAGAGAATTTTTGTTTCTCAATGGTAGCAAAGAAAGACTTACTTTTTCGCCTAGGCGGGAGATGAATTTGTTCAAGGCCGCCGACACCTGATGAGTCTCTGGACTCCTTGACATTGCGAGGTTCCTCCATGTCGAGAATGGCCTTGATTTGGGCAGGGTTAGCTTCGATTCCCCTTTGGCTCACAATATTGCCGAGGAACTTACCGGAGCCGACCCCAAAGCTACATTTCTTCGGATTGAGCTTCATATTGTACTCCCGGAGGATCGCGAAGGTCTCGTCTAAGTCTCTCGGGTGATCCTCTTTTTCACACTCTTGACAATGATGTCTTCTATGTATACCTCCATCGTTTTCCCAATTTGTTCGGCGAACATTTTGTTTACTAGCCTTTGATAGGTCGCCCCGCGTTTTCAACCCGAAGGGCATCCTAAGCCAGGAGTAAACATTCTTTTCGGTGAGGAAGGAGGTATGTTTGATATCCTCCACGACCATTGGGATTTGGTGTCCACGAGATGATCGATGTGAGGCATCAGAAATGATCTTTCGGGCACGCCGCATTCGGATCCGTGAAGTCTATGTATAGTCTCCAAGACCCATTTATCTTCTTGACGAGCACGGCAATTGCCACCCACTCGGCTCGTCCTCTGCCTTGCTCGATCGGTTTGTTATCGAGCGGCTTCTTCACTTCTTCGGCCAGAGCGATACTTCTCTAGGCCAAATTTTCGCCTTTTTGCGAGACGAGGCTTGCGAGTTGGGTCGATCTTGAGGTGATGGCGAGGCATGCTTTGGGTCTATGCCGACCATATCTTGATGCGACCAGGCAAAGACGTCCACATTGCTTACGAGGAAGTCTATGATATCCCCCGCATTTCGGTGGGAATTTTGGAGTCGATGGAGACTTCCCGGCTCAGGCAAGCGAGAACCCACCGGAATGTGCTCTAGCTCTTCGATCAGCGGTGCGCTTCAGCCACCGGCCATTGGGATCACGGAGGTTCCCCCAGGGTCAATGTCTAGCGGCATTGGCTCGAGCCGAGGCGAGGCTCCAAGTCTTGTTCGCCCGCCGTGCCGAGCTCCATAGGGGTTGGGGCCGAGCAAGTGGGCTCGTCCCGGGCTGCTCGGCTTGAGGGGAGTTGGTGCGCAATCCATAGGAGTTGCTTCATTCGGATCGATATCGAGCTCGCTAGGCGAGATGCGCTCTTAAGGGAGCTCGGTGTTTTATTGTTCAGAAGAGTAAAAATGAAAGAAAAGTCTAAACTAAGTGCGTAAATTAAATGCGGACACGTGTAGTTCAAACACTTCTTTGACATTTTTCGATCACCTTTTATCGTGCCAACCTCCCCTTCAACAAGAGGGAACTTAACACAATAAAAGTAAGAAGAGGCAACCGCCTCAAAAGTTTCGAGAAAAGGGCGACCAAAAAGTCGTTATACATGTTCGGCGAGTCAGTCAACAATTACAAATTCAAGAGGCCTAGTAATCCTAACCCTATCATTTGCAGAGTCGACTAGCTCGGCAGAGACGGCTTGATCTTCCCATAAGCGAAATCACGGTGTCCCGAAGCCGCGGAGCGGAGGTCGTAGGGCTTGATGTATTTGGCGAGGTTGCCTATTTGGTCCAAGGCGGACTTGAAGATGATGTTGCAGAAGGCTGTCATTGTCGACTAGGACTCGGTCCACGATCATTCCCGAGGATATTGGCCAAGATGACCAGAGCATCAATTTTGGGGCACGTGACCCCCTCGCGGTCGGCATTGGAAAAAGAAATTACCGCGGTCTTGGAGATGGTGGGATTTGGCGGCGCTGACCATTTGGATGTGATCAATTGCCCTCGGCTCGGCCTTCCTCTTCTGTTCAACCGGTCAAGACCTCAACCAGCCCGCCGAGGCTACCCCCCTCGGCTTGGATCATGTTGATCCGTCCACCGGGGCGAGCGATGGGGAGAGGTCGTCGCCGGACGACTCCATTTCAGCCGCAACCTCGGCAGTGCGACCCTCTTAGGGGAGACCACCCTCTGCCTCCTAGGAGCTCGCTCCTCGGTGTCCGGCCGCGGGGAGGCCTTTTGACAAACTTGTCGAGAAGCCCGTCCTCGAACAGCCTCCGAGAGATGCTTCAGCAAGTCCGGCACCGGCTGGTGTTGTGCCCAGGAGTCGTGATAGGTACGAGAATTTGCCGATGTTTGCCACAGTGGGGTCCACCCTAATGGGTTTGGGCTTCGGGATTAGCCCGGTATGCTTTGGATTGCATTGAAGACAAAGGCCGGGAGTATCGAGCTTCTCCACAACCTGGATGGATTTATGCGGGGCCGAGGGTCCTCGAAACTCTTGAAGGTCCCCGCGCCTTTTCTGCTGGCCCTTTTTGGTTGGAGCCACGCTCGCGAATAAGGGCACCTTGGCTACAGCCTTGTCCGCTGTCTCCTCCCCTTCCTCCTTCGCCTCGCCCGGCCTTTGTGCGAGCATTTTCTAGCGAGTGATGGGCTCGCCTGCCCGCCGGCGGAACTCGGTGTAGGAGGTGGGGTAGTTCTTGGTCATGTGCCGGAACATGTGGGACTCCGATCTTAGGCGGTGAGGGCTACATGTAGTTGGAGCTCGTCTCCAACCGGTTACCCAGTGAGGAGAACCTCATCCAGCGATTGAGGTAGGCCTCGTCGCTCTCGTCCTTCCTACCCGATTCCCATCGATCTTTGCCGATTCTCGGCTCTGGGAATCTTGGAGGCGAAGTAGGTGGTAAATTTTTCTCCCGGCTCGTCAAACGTGCGGATTGAGTGGGCGGGAAGAGAGACATACCACTTATGGGCGAGCTCGCCCAAGGTTAGTGGGAACCGACGGCACTTGGTTGCATCGGAGGCCCCTCTCCCAACCATGTAAATATTATATTTACCGAGGTGGGTCTCGGGTCGATCTTTCCTCATAAACAGCATCCGAGGGGGAGGATTTTGGGTTGAACGGCGCATGTTCAACCTCCATAGAAAGTGGCTCACTCACCACACTTCGCCCGGCTGCCCATTGCGGGCCCCGAAGCGGGATTCCATCTCGCCGATCTTCTTCTCGCATGGCAACGAGAAGAGCATCGTAAGAGTCAGAGTTTAGGCTCGCGGCGAGGGCTTGGGCGGTCGGAGCGCTTAGGCCGAGCTGGGCCTAGCCTATCCTTAGCCGAGACCCTTCTAGCCTCGCTCGAGGCGCAGGCGCGGCGAGGCCCTATTGATGGGCCGACGGTCCTCGGCCGCCCGCCGAGCCACGGTGCTTCCGATCCTGGACTCCGTTTGATTCTAATCCGAAGTCCAGATTGACGAGATGACCCAGCTGCTCAAAGATGATCCTAGACCCCACAGGGTTGGTCGCCCCTCTTTGGGGATCCGGCCATCCCGAGCTCGGCCGGGCCTTCTTCTTCTTCTTCCCCATATTCTTCGAGTGGCAGCGGATGGGCTAGGGTTGGCCGTGGCGACCTCACGACCTCTAGCTTGTAGAAGCTTGATGGCCGTCTGAATCTGCTCAGAGTCTGGGGATGGGAGTAAACCCTCGGCTGGCCTGGTGGGGGTAACTTCCCCACAGGGCTGCTTCATCATCATGTACATGCATGGATTCCATGCGATAGCCGCTGACAATGGGGTTTTCCCCACGGGAGCGGTGTTTCCAGCTTTTGTCATCTTCCAAAAGAATCGGGATCTTCTTTAGAAGGGATGGGTTGCCGAGTGAAAAACAAGGGATGTTCTTAGAAGGATTTTGACTTGAAGAATAGTGAGTGTTCTTCAAGGTTTTTCCCAGAAATTTCAATAAAACAGTTGAGAGTAAGAAAGCAACAAAGCAAGAACACCCTCCTTCTAGCGCCAATTGTTGTTAACCGAAATATTTATGGGTGATTAATGTGGCTATCCAATCGGTTAAAATAATAATGATATGGATACTTATTGTGATAAATATCCTAGGACAATCATTAGCAATAATGAGCAATAAATATCGAAATAAATGCGAGAAAAGCAAGTAAAGAACACAAGGATTGCTTTGGGAGTGTTAGTCCCGAGGCTAAGGGTGGATGACTCGAGATCCATTTATTATGCCTTGTAGGTCATATTTATACATGAGATTGGTTGCCTTTTGGGCGGACAAAAGTACTAAAATACAATTAATTCTATACAATCCCCAATTAATTGGGTGTACCAGCCCCCGCACTTGGGCAGCGGCCGGGCCATCGCGCCCCGCCACCGCCCTCCGGCAGGGGATCTTTTGTCGGTGAGGGAATTTCCTTCCTTTTTGGGCAAGGTTGACACTAAATTGGGACTGCCACTTCGTACTCGGTACTATTTCGGGTGGCTTGGTCGGCAAGTCTTCCGCTTGCCGAGCTAGTTCGATAAGTGTCTTCGCCGAGCTCGCCATTTTGCGTCGAGCTTGGCGCTTTGCCTCGCTTGATTCTTGTCCGCTCGCCGGATAGGTGTGCTCGCACAGGCGAGGCGAGTGGGTCTCGGCGGGCCGAGCCGGAGGGTCTGCTCGCTCGGCCGAGGCTTGCTCGCCATGCCCGGCGAGCAGGCCATCGGTGGTGCCGAGCTCCTTCGAGCTCGGCCGCGTGGGAATGGGCTGGCCCATTGATTGCTTGGGCCTTGGGGCGAATAAATCGTCATACAACAATTGCCATCGTTGTTTTGCTCTCTAATTTGCCCTAATCTGTGTTATTCATGGTTTGACCCGTTTTTATTTGGCAGTCGCGAGATTGGTGTAACTACCTATTTTAATTGATATTGCACAAAAAAATATTTCATAGGAGAGTTGCTCTAAAAACAAATTTTGTTTCGATAATGATCGAGTATTTTTTTATGGGGTGAGTCTTACGTAAACCAAGTTTCACGATGAAACTTGATGCACATTGAAAAATAGATTCAGTTTACTTTTTAGTTATCCTAACTAATTTTTTAGTAATATATGTCCTATCATTCAGTTATTATTACTAATACTCTTTATAATGTTGTCCTACTTTGTAATATAAATATTTACTAGATGAGCTCCCATGTCTTACGCGGTATGTTCGTTGATTTGTAGTAATATCAGTAAGTGGTATTAAGACCAATCAACAAATATCGAACCCAAGGGAAAAAGTATGCACGTGAGGCCCTAGAAATACGAGTTCTCGATGATTATTGTTACAAAGCGGGTTTGGAAATAAAAACACAACAAAAAGCAAAGAATAAACTCAAACAATACTATGAGGCAAATGATCGAACACATAAGAAGCAAATACAAACACAACAATAAATGGGGGATTTGGGAACATCCATCAAGGAATCAAAGATCAACAAGCTATGATTGAATCAAATTGCAAATCAATCAAGTTAGAAAGCATAAACCATCATGAAATTAATCACTCCATTAATATCACGATTGCCTAATGTGAGTATCTTTAGTGCAACTAATCTCTCGATTCAAGCACCCAATCCACACATTCAAACACAATTATAACCCGATTAATCCCGGATCACGTTAGCTCAACTCTGCTATTGCTAGGGTGATCAAACATTAATCTAAAGAGATAACTATGCATGAAGCACAATTGAGAATCAAAATTAGGAAGCAATCGACTCAATTGATCACAATTATTAACAATCATAGCATAGGCAATCAAATCATCCTCAATTTCAATTAACTCAAGCACAAGAGAGTTAGCCCATGGTGCCAGGGGCAAAATCCATGGGAAGAGAAGCTAGATGAGCAAATAAGAAACAAAACACAAAAATTAAGAAATTGAAAAGACAAGAGAGGAAGAACATCACCAATTGAATTAAATCCACAAAAAGAGGAATGCTTGAGTCTTCAATACAAATCTCCAAATGAAATACAAGCTTGAATTGATGAATCAACAAGATCAAATGCTAATCTAAAGCTAATCTAATCAACATCAATTGAAATCTAAATCTAATTCTACACTCTACAATACCTACAATGGGAAATTGGCTTTGGGCCTAAGAAATCATCCCAAAACCGCTACTAACTTCTCTATCTAATGTTCTATCGGATATGCTCTGCCTCAACCCTTTAAATAACAAATTTTCTGAAAAAAACTCTCCCTCGAGTCGAGGCTTCTACATTTTGCCTCTCCCTCGACTCGAGACTCAGCCCAGTCGAGGCTTCCCTGTTTGCACATCCTCGACTCGAGGCCTGCGGCCCTCAACCAGAGGTCGAGACCAGGGCATTTTTCCGGCCGGGACTCCGCCTCCGACCCCTGTTTTCGTCCGTCTCGTCCGTCTCTTCATTCTAAGCATGCCGGTACTCTCGGTTTGGCCAAATTCCACCGATTTACCTGTAAAACGGACGAAAAATATCAATAATATCACAAGTAATACTTTTAGGCAAATAAGTGATACTCTACACATTTATGTACAAAAACTAACACTTTTGATCACTTTTGCACTCAAATAAGCCTCAAAATCATGCATCAATTCACTCCAATCATTTGTTAAATAAATTTTATAATATAATATATTATATTATATATACATATAATATTTTCCATCAAATAACAATATATAATATGTTTAAAATTTTGTATATTATTAATATTGTATATGAGACTAATTACACATTAAACTCGTCATCATTACTAATATATCAAACTCTTTATATAATTGACATCTAAACATGTACATAAATTTATATTCTCATTTAATGACATATCATTGGAATTCACAAAAATTGAAACAAAAATGTTATAAACTCCCTATTAATTTATATGAGGATTCACTTGTTTGAAATACTCACAAATTAATATTTCATAAACATTGGAGTTTCTAAAATATACTAAGATAAAATATAAATTGATATGGTCACAAAAATTAATACACTTTTATATGCTAGAGATAAATAAATATTTATAGATTAGTTTAGTGGTAGATATTTTAAAACCAACATAAGAGGTTTAGGGTTCAAATCCTTACTATTATTTTTACAAACTTAATATATAAATGCCACATATACAAAATGACACATGACAACGAAACATACAAAATCGACACATAAGCAAAATGCATAGAATTTTGACACATAAGCAAAAATGAACTCCCTATTAGTATATAAGGGAAGTCATACCTTTCAATTATCACGACCGATACCGTTTAATAATGTAAGTAATACCCTTCAATTATTACGACTTATACTATTTAGTAATATATGACAACACTTGATTATCACAACCGATAACCTTTAGTAATATAGGTAATACCCTTCAGCTTATTACAATGATACCCTTACCCTTTAATAAATGAATTAAGTTTCACCATGAACCCTTGTTTATTGTAGACTTTGCCTTTTTATAACTCGTTATTCAGTCCAAAGGCCGACTAATTTGGGGAATCCATTTCACCGTCCACTATCGGAGTCTCAATTGAACCTAGGTTTATGTTTGTAGATTTCGAAATTGAGATCTAGAGAGCATCACACTTTTAAATTTTAACCCTTCACTGCTAGGTCAACCATGGGGATTTAATGATTAGCCTTAATAATTTTCTAACAAGTATTATTTATATATTTAAATGCAAAAAAGAAAAAGAAAATCACCATCTTTGGGGTTCTTACCAATTACAATATATCTTTTTTTCTTTACAATTCGATACATCATATTTTTAAATTTTACAATTTGATACATCCGATCATTTTCGACACAATTAAATGATGTGGCCACTACATAGATGTTCATGTAGATGCAAGCAAATAAAATTATTTTTCAAAAAATAAAAGTAATGCCTTTTAAAATTATTTTTAGAAATTAAAACTTTAATTTATGTTAAAAATATATATTAAAGTTATATATATATTTTTACAGAAACATAACTTAATTTATTCATTAACGGCAAGAGCAAGGCTCCAATTAACCTAACACGACCACATTTACACAACCAACATGATATAAATTTAGACACTAAAACAACTGTAAATCTGCTCTATTTTTTATTTTTCAAACAACATAACATTATCACATACTCAAAGTATATCTTGTTCACATTCATACTAGAGTCCAACAAACCAACAATCTACAAAACTCGCACACCAATCTCATCAAGACATGTTTGTTTATACAGTACATATCCAAAACAGATATAAAATACAATAGCAAGCAAAATAAGTCACGGTCCCGCCCAACAAAGTCATCATCTATGTACACACCCACTCAAAATCCTACAAGAGGGCCACGGCTTGTCCAAGAACCTCATCAATAATAACCAGGATTACCTACAATGCATAAAGCTGGGTGAGATATAAATCTCGATGAAGCGTAAAATTATGTATGATGTGATGTTGAGTTCGAAAACTCCCAATGCACATAACACTCTCTTTTAAATCATCAATTTATTTATGAAACACTCGTTAGGGCCCCTAACTCACTACTATGCACCGGCACACGAGCATTAAGCTCAATACAAATATATTCAAGTTTCCACTATATGTATGACCTCGACGTGAGACTCATCCTCTTGTGGCAATCGAAGGTTCCCCCATCACACCTCTCATGACCACCAAGAAGTTATCCCTCCACGCCGACCCATACCGTGAGGATCCCACCCTCTAACGGCCTAGTGAGGTCCATCACCAACCCTCGACCCCCGTCCGTTCGTAAGTCCTCTCTGTTAATATGCACACACCAAAGCATATGAGATGGTGGCCTACTCTAGGTAGCATACGCCAGATCTGTCTGCCGCCTTAACTCCTAGGTTGCCCTGCCGTCCTCGGTGCATAATCGGTGGTCAAACATACCATTTGATAAAAATATTTTTATGTTAATGCATGATATGCATGATGCAATGTAGCATATACACACTATAGAATCTGTTAGATCAAGAAAGTTTTGATGAGTTAAAAGCGCTTATTCGGATGATCGAGATAACCACTGAAGAAGCAGTTGAGGCTGAGTCCCAGTACTAAGCCGATCGGACTAGGTCATTGATCGAGCAAGTCACCAAGACTCGGAAAGTTGCAAGTCATCCGAGACAAGCTCAAACCTAGTCATCTGCAGGGAGACGATTATGAAGAGCTCGAGACGAGGTCAAGACAAGTGAGTAGAAAAAGAAAGGCGAGTCTTCACCGAGTCACCGCAGACGAGTAGGACAAATCACCGAGGAGCAAAGCAGCTTTCAAAATTAAGTTTGTTGAGCAGCTTTCAGTTTGTTAGAACCGACTAACAAACTAACTGTCTTTCGAGACTTATAAATAGGTCTAGATTTTCATTTTTCAATTAACTTTTGCACACATCATGAATTGCGCATTTTCTCTCTATTCAGATTTCACAATCAATTCACAAGTTTTCAAAAAGAGTTTTCAAAACAATTTTAAGTGTTTATAGAACACATTACTTATAATCTTCAAATTCCACTACTCATTGTAATAGTTAGATTCCAGGAAGAAGTTAGGAGTTTTGAAGATCTCAAGGTATTTGTAAGTCGTAAGTTGTAAGTCGATCAAAGTAAGTAAATAGTAAGCTAAGTCCCTTCTTCAAGTTGGAGAAGGAGAGTGGATGTAGGATTATTCATAATCCGAACCACTATAAACCCCGGTGTTCTTTATAGCTTTACTTTACTTTTCTCACAATTTCAATTTTCGATTTATCAATCAAAGGTTAATTTCAGAATTGAAGTTAAAACTAAAATATCGGTTGCTTTTGATCTTGATCAAGTTGAGTTTAAAATTAAATTCGTTGTGCTACTTGGGTGTTTTGGATAAGTTTCAAAAGATTTGTAAAAATCTAAAATCTATTCAACCCCCTTCTAGATTTTTCCTAGAAGGCTAGTTCAAGTTTTCTCTAAGATACTCAACTAAGTGGGACCAACAAGTGGTATCAAAGCGGTGTTAAGTCAGTTTCGATATTGATTTTAGGTCTTAACCAAGATTCTCAAATTTGTTCTTGATTATCATCATCTTCTTTGTTTCACTAAGCGTGCTACTAACAAGATCTTGTAAGTGTTTGTGATTTTTCTATCTCAATATGTCGTCATTAAGAGCAAGAAATCTAGGAGTCTACCGATTTCTCAATCGAAGAATATGACTACCTGGAAATTTAGAATGGAGAACCATCTCAAAGCAATTCATGATAGAATGGAGGAGGTTTTTAAGAAGGACCTATCACATTTTATCATGGAGGTACAAGTAATGACCTGCAAATTTGAAACAAGAGTTAGACAAGAAAAGAAAAGCTCAGAACTCACAAGTGATGAAAGAAATATTCATAATCTGGATCAGGTTGCTAGAACAGAGATCATTGAAACATTGAGTAAGGACTGGATCGAAAAGGTGAAAAGATTCAAGACTGCCAAGGAAATGTGGGAAACTCGCCGGAATTTGTGAAGGATCACATCGTATCAAGGAAAACAAATTGCAATCAGTATTACATGCTTTTGACACTTTCAAGATGAAAGAAGGAGAATCCATTGATCAACTAGATGTTAGACTCGACTAATCTTCTAAACAAGGCTGATTTGGGTAAAACCTATACAGAGAAAGAAATCAACAATAAGGTGTTGAGGTCGTTAAGAAAGAGATTGAGAGAGAAAGCTAATATTCTGAAAGCTAATCTTCAATTTCACACCACACTTTATTTTCTCATCTCAAGGCATTAGAGTATGACATCCAAATCGAAGACGAAGAAGACGGGGCGTAATCTTCAACATCTGGAAAGATCAGTAGCATTTGTTCATCAAGATGAATCCGAGAAGATCTCCAAGGCATCTTATTTGTCTATTAAGGAGGAAATGACTCTTTTGTTAAAAAGATATGAAAGGCTGAGAATGAAGTACAAAAGAAATAAGAAAGAAAGATTAGGTCGAAGGAATTACGAGATCGTATAAAGAAGAAAAGAGTTCAGACAATGATAGGAAAAAGGATCGACGAGGAAGCACAAGTCACCAATCATGCGAGGAGATAGTAGTCCTAAGACAGACGAGAGGAGATATTTGTTATACATGCAACAAGCCTGGTCACTATAGTTATGATTGTCCTCAACTCACTCCAGAGAGAGAGAAGAAAAGAGTAAAAAGCGGATAGAAGGTATGCTGATAAGAGAGCTCTTCCGGCCGAGAAAAAGAAGTACATGAGACATCATCATCCACATCCTCATCTGATTTTGGATCGAGATGACGACATCTGTTTAATGGCAAAAGAGGTACACTACTATTCTTCTTGAGATAATGATTGTGATACCTTATCTCGAAATCGATTCTAGTCTTATTGGAACACTTTTGAAAGATTTGAGACCGCTCTATCTCGCTTATAAACAGATAGAGACTGAAAATTTTAATTTAAAGAATCAACTTACCGATCCGACTAAAGTTAATCAAACAAAGGATAGTGAGAAACCAGATCGTACATTTAAGGGGGAATGTCGATCGAGACCATCACTAGTACCTTGTCCGATAAGACAGACAAGTTGGAACGAGAATTGAATTCTTTAAAAATAAAATTTTCAAATATCTATTCCGAGAATGAGAGTTACAAGAGGACTAACAGAGAATTAAATCTCAAGTTAGGACTTCAGATAACTCTCGAGATCACAATAGATAAGATCTTCAATACCTCACAAAAGTCTAGTGACAAGACTGGATTAGGTTTTGATAGGAGTAAGAAAAATGATCCAATAAAACCTAGAGTTTTTGTTAAAGCAACTAAACCAAAGATAGAAACTAGGTTTAGTCCCTAGAAACCTAAAGAATTAATTACCTCATCCGACACTTCAAATGAAATCACAGACGAGGAAAGTAGCTCTTAAGGTTAAACCTAAGACTAACTCAAAGTCCTATCCTAGGTATAATGGCTTTGATGGAAGAAGTAAAACATATCCATTTTTACCAAGATTCAAGACAATTTCAAAAGATCGGTTAAACAAGATTGATCTTGAAAGTCTTATCTTAGTAGATAGATATGGATGTAAACTTCAATCTATGGTTTTGAGGAACATTGATATCTTTGTCTAGATTCCTAAAAGTCAACTTAACATGAAAAGACCCAAAGTACAAAGGGTACCTAAGCATTAAATTTGTGATTGCAGGAAGATAAGAAGATAGTTGAAAGAGGAGACATTCTTGAGGTCATCCGGTACATTGGACAAAGTGGTTGTTCCAAGCACATGACCTATGAAAGACGACTTCTTTCTAACTATCGCACTACATAGACGGACCAAGAGTAATGTTTGGAGATAACAATTATGGACTTACCAAAGGTGTAGGAACACCGATGATAGGTGATATTCAAGTAAATGAAGTCTACTACGTGGAAGGATTGAAGCACAATTTACTATCTGTTTCACAATTTTGTGATAAAGGGTTAAGTGTCAAATTTACTCATAATGCATGCTTTGTATTAGATGGTATTAATGAAAATATTCTATTAGCTGGAGTCGAGACAAGGTAACATTTATGTTGCTAATTTCAAAAGTTGTCCTAAAGATACTTGTCTTGTTACTAAGAGTTCGATGATTTAAGTTGGTCATGGCACAAACATCTTGGTCACTTAAACTTCAAAACTCTTAACAAAATAGCAAGAAAATCTTTAGTTAAAGGACTCCCTGATAAAGTATTTTGAAAGAACCATGTGTGTGATTCTTGTCAAAAAGGAAAAGCAGGACTAAAGCTTCTTTTAAAACAATAAGTAGTCCTTCTTTAGAAAGAATTTTGGAACTTCTTCATATGGATCTTTTGGTCCAATCACACCTCTTAGCTTCAGTGGAAGAAAATATACTTTGGTAATTGTTGATGATTTTTCAAGAATTACCTGGGTTATTTTCTTATACAAAAAGAATGAGACTATGATTAAGATTCCAGAATTTCTTAAAAAGGTTCAAAATGAAAAAGGACTAACTATTGTTAAAATTAGAAGTGATAAAGGTACTGAATTCCTTAATAAGCTTGTTACTAACTACTGCATTGAGAATGGCATAGCTTATGAAACATCTCACAGCAAGGACTCCACAACAAAATGGAGTAGTTGAAAGGAGAAATGTAACCTTGAAAGAGGCAAATTAGAACAATGTTATCCGAGTACAACACTCCACACAGGTTTTGGGCGGAAGCCGCACATTACTTGTTATGTTCAAAATTGAAGTTTGATTGTTAAAGATAAATGCAAAACTCCCTATGAAATTTGGAAGGGAAGATCCCCCAAAATTTCATACTTTCATATATTTGGTTGTAAATGTTTCATACACAACAATGGTAAATCTCAATTAAAAACTTTTGATGCCAAGATAGCGGATGGGATATTCTTGGGATACTCATCCGAATCAAAAGCATATAGAGTTTTTAATAAGACAACCTTGTGTGTAGAAGAAACACCCCATGTGGTATTTGATGAATCTTCTTTTGAGTATAGTAAGACAGGGGACATCACAAAGATATCGATGATCCGGATCGAGATGACTATCAAAAGATCAACCATAAAATTCTACAATCAAGAGTCGATTCAGATGAAGAGGAAGAAACAGATCCAAACAAAGGAAAGGAACCTGAAAGTTCTTCCTCACCACCGATCAGTCGACCAACAACTCGGATGATCGGGTTGAGTCATCAAAAGGTAACATAAAATCATCTCGAAATAAATAATTCAGACAAAACTTCATCCATTGTAAAAGACAAAGGTAAGAAAGTAATGTCATATCACCCACTGAAACAGATAAATGGAGATTTAGACTGGAGTCCGTGACGAGGACCCAACTAAATCAAGATTGTATGTTCAGTTGCTATGTGTCATTACTTGAACCTAAATCTATTACGTAAGCTCTAATCGATTCCAATCGGATTAATGTCATGTAAGAAGAACTAAATCGATTTCAAAGACAAGATGTGTGGGAGCTTGTTGAAAGGCCTCATCATCAAAAAGTCATTGGAACTAAATGGGTCTTTAAAACAAAAGGGATGAAAACAATATTGTGGTTAGAAATAAAGCCGCACTAGTTTCTCAAGGATATTCACAATCGTAGGGGATTGATTATGATGAAACCTTTGCACCAGTGAGCTCTGCCCTGAAGCCATAAGATTGTTTTTAGCCTATGCCGCTTTTAAAAGATTCATAGTTTTTCAAATGGATGTTGAGTCAGCATTTCTTAATGGAATCCTAGCCGAGGAAGTTTATGTAGAGCAACCTCCTGGTTTTGTCAAAGGAGACAAGGTTTATAAACTAAGGAAAGCTCTATATGGACTTAAACAAGCACCTAGAGCATGGTATGACACCTTGTCCGATTATTTAATTCAAAATAGTTTTGTTAAAGGTAGAATTGATATAACTCTCTTTAGAAAAGAATATGGTTGTGATCTTTTATTAGTTCGCATTTATGTTGATGACATTATTTTTGGATCAACTAACATATCTTTGTGTGAAGAATTTAGTCATCTTATGAAAAGCAGATTTGAAATGTCCATGATGGGAGAGATGACTTATTTTCTTGGACTCCAAGTCAAACAGATAAAGAAGGGAATATTCATCAATCAAGCCAAATATACAAAGATCTCATTGAAAAATTTGGAATAGGTACCTGAGAAGCTAAGATACCTATGATGACAAACTTTTCAATGGATCCAGATGAGAAGGGAGAAGACACTCGATCAAACCGAGTATCGAGGTCTAATTGGTTCATTATTATATTTAATCAAGCTAGTAGACCTGATATTTCATTTGCGGCTAGAGTCTACGCTCGATTTCAAGCTAATCCTAAGAAAAGCCATCTTGAAGCAAATAAGAAAATTCTTAAGTATCTCAAGGGTACAATAAATGTTGGATTGTGGTATCCAGTTGATGACAACTTTGAGCCGTCCTGGATACTCGGACTCAGACTTTGGTGGGTGTAAGATAGATAGAAAATCTACATCTGGTACTTGCCAATTTCTTAGTAGTAAGTTGATTTTATGGTTGTCTAAGAAACAAACCTCTCGTAACTACTTCCACAATCAAGCCGAGTATATGGCACCGGAAGTTGTTGTTCAAAGCCGATCTGGATAAGTCAATAGTTAAGGGACTATAATATTATCACCAAAGATGTACCAATCTTTTGTGATAGTAATAGTGTCATAGCTATTACCCGTAACCCAGTCCTACATACTAGATGCAAGCATGTTGATATTATACACCACTTCATCCGAGACCATGTTGAGAAAGGTGACATCGTACTAGAGAAGATCCCGACTAATTTCCAAAGAGCAGACATCTTGACTAAGCCACCGATGAGAGACAAGGTTTAAATAACTATCCTGTAGAATTAGGATTATTAGATGCTTCTTTAGTTAATCTATAATCTTATTCTATGTTTTTCATTCTTTGTCTCTCTCAATTTAGTTTACTATGTCTAGAAAGAATTATCGACTAGATATGAGTCAAAGGACAATCAGTAGCCGATATCATTGATCTCCGCTAAGGAATCAAGAATCAAGGATTAGTCATATTGACTTTATCCGACTTGATGATTACTTATTCGACACTTGGTAAATCAGACAAGGATACAACAAATACCGATTTCTATAGAATCGATGACCATTGTATCATATCCGACTTACCTCTGGATACTAATGGTTTCTTCAAGTTTATGTCTTTGCAGGAATAGGTCACAGATCGATTGAAAAATCAGATTGTTTCACCTCATCTGTTATAAACCTTCTCATCCGTACACCTTTGTTTCGAATACTCTCTATACATTGTGTTTCTTGATAAAACTCTCCTCAAGTTATTGGATGGAAAAACTAACTTTAGAAAATTTAATCTGAGCACGCTTATTTGAAATAAAATATTTTCTTAACTAGTCTTTAAGTTTGCCAAAAGATAAAACTAAGATGTTTTAAAACCCACGAGGTCATTTACTGGTTATCTTCGAGACCTTGTCTCTGCTTTAGAAAACCTTTATGCAAAGAAAGGTAACCCTAAGTGACGCCAGGATTACTTACTTCTCCGCATAAAGTAACCCTACTTCGGTCAAATCAACAGTCTACAAAGTAACTTTTACGCAATTCAAAGATTAGTGAACTACACGCTGAATCCCAATCGCTTATCCAAATTTTTAACCATTGATTCAAAGACAAGAAATCATTTCAAATAAACGGCTTAGATTAAAATTAAATTTTCAAAGCGGTTTCTCTTTCCAATTTTCCCTCCTATAAATACATCTTCTTCCTCTTGTAACCGTTTTCACTTTCGTAAACCCGCAAATACTCTAGAAACTTTCCCAATCTCATAAAATTCACCATGGCCTCTTCTTCTAAAACTACCAAAACCTACAAGCCCACATATATTTCCACAAACTCTTCTCATTTTAAAATGAATGAAGAGTTGCTAAAAACCGTTTAAAAGCAGAGATGTATGTGGACTTCGAAACCACTCGAGATCCGTAACTGCAGTAAATCCTCCGCTTATTGGAAGCATCAAGGTTAAGGGGATTTCTATCAATGAAATCTCCTCGTAATAGAATTGTTGATTTGTCAAAGGGCGAGTTCTTAGCAAACATGAGGGATACCTGTGATGGGTTCGACACTGTGGACGGAACAAGATTGAGTTACTCCAAAGAGAACATTGCGCTGAATCTTCAACACGTCAATGGAAGGAGTCAATCCATTGGCGTACAAAGAGGACGATCGGGAGGAGTCTTTCGATTTGATGGCAAGGGTTACATACAGAGGAACCCGTAGGGATTTGAAGAATCTGTTGAGAAGAAAGTACCGATTGTTGATAACGGTGGTTACCAAATCGGTATTGGGTGAACAGAGTTCGCATGATGGGTTAACCAAACCCAGATTGTGTGTTATGAGGGCGATCCTGGATGGAGTCCAAGTGAACCTGACAGACTCGCTGATTTACAAGCTAAAGGAGGAGAAGAAACGGCTTACCTTCAAGTCATCTCCGAGGGTCGGGTACCAAACTCGATAGTCACCTATTAAACAAAATAATCTTGATTGAAGGGTCGAATGAGCAAAATTGACCGGAGAGTGGGTACAAAGAAGTACTCCAAGGTAAGGGAATCCTCACAAAGGATGAGAGGCTTGGAGGAAATCCAGACTGCACGATGAGTCCGATGCCGCCGTAAATGAGAGGCCGGAGGCGGCAGCAGAGGAAGCCCAGAGACCAAAGAATTAACCAAGCAGAGGTACCTCCACCGAGGTAGAAGCGAGAGGGACTCGAGGAGGAAGCACTGGGGTCGCAACTCAAGAGGAAGCGGTTGTGATTCCAACCCAGAGACGGCCGTCATTCCGAGGGTTTCTCGAGAGGCGTAAGAGGAGAAGACTGGTAAAAGCCTCTCGAGAAGAAGAAAGGAGAGGGTCCATCTCATTGCTCCAACCAAAGAAGCCTCAAGAAGAGAGGAGGTAGAGGAAGCTGAAATCCCATTGGTAAGGAGGCCCAGACGAGCATCTCAAAGCTCGAAGGCTCCACCAAATCTGAGGGTCTCGAGCAGCAGCTTGGACACAGCGACCTTGCTATCGTGAGGAGGTTCCTGTGGTCAAGATAGCAAATGAGGTTGGTCACCTTGAGGTTCCCCCTCCCAACCAAGGAAGCTGCTCTTCCTCGATCCTCGAAACAGTACAAGCCTATCTTCCTCTCATTCCTTATCACCTCGCACTGCAATGAAGAAGTGCCCCAGCCGGCACTTCGTGAGCCTCGCATTCAGCCTCCTATCCCACCTGTCCAAACAGTAATGAAGAGGTATCCTGTGCTAGTACCTCGCAGCCTCTCCAATAGCCTACTCCCTCAATAGTCCAAACTCAAACCCCACCCATCGAAACAGAGACATACCTCATCTCAACCACCAACACCACTCATACAAACCTCATCTCCCATTCCCACCCCCACTAAACAAACCCAACCATCACCTCTCCCGCAAGTCCAAGCCTCATCCTGCTCCTACTATATCTTACTCCTCTCTCCCAACTATCCAAACACATCCTACTCCTCTCCCACCTACTCAAAAAGAACCAACCCCTTCTTCGTCCGATTCCTCGTCCGAGAAAGACGACAGTGACCTAAGCCCTGTCTCCGCCATCTCCTCAATCCTCACCCTTGTGGAGAAAAAGATAAATTCAACATTCGGAAGGAAAATGAAGAGGAGGACAAGGAAGATGGTCGAAGCAAAGAATCGACACGATGCTTGCCAAAGATGAGAGAAGTGGAGGTAACCTTATCTCGATAAAATCATATTTGTCACTAACTCTGTCAGGCCGACAAAGTGAAAGCAATGGAGGAAGAGTCAAGGCGCCGAAAGAAGAAGTGAGGGGTTACAATCAGATGGTGGTGAATAAAATGGTCAGAGACCAATCGGAGTTCGTAGTCAAGTGCAATGATCTTGATGTAAAACTCGACGAACTTGGTCGCCAAGTTAAAAAGGGGGAAAAAGATGAGCAAGAAAAGAGACAAACCTCACAACCGTGGTCGAGGAGACCAGGAAAGAAGTAGGCACGAAGGCCAACACAGCTTGATCCGGAGGCATCTAAGGAAGACTTGAAACTCAAGTCTCGATGAGCTAGTTGTTCTCCAGTGAGGGTAAGTCAATTAGAGGAGGCGCCGAAGGAAGATGAGGAGAAACGAAAGAAAGAGGAGGAGGAGAGAACTGAAAGTCTCTTGGCTAAATTTAAAGAATCTGAATCGAAGAAGCCAAAGGGAAGGACAAGGAAGTAGCAACTATTGAGCCAAGATCACCGATATCTATTCCAGAGTCACGCCAAGGGGAAAGGAAAGAGGGAGGCGGATTATTCAAATCTTTCAAGAGAATGATTAAGAGGATAAAGAGAGAGAAGGAGTTCTACGGGAAGAAGGAGAAGAGAAGGGTAAGGAAAGAAAAGGGAGCCGATGTCTTCTCGGAGTAGCACTCGAGCGAAAATGGTTGGTCAAAGACTCAAGTGGTGCTAACTTCGCACCATTTCATCCAACAAATGCTCCACCAAAGTTGGCTTGTGGCAAGTATGAAGAGGAGTACAGGAAAAGAATCGAAGGAATGTGGATGTACTACGTACATTCTCAAAGCTCCAGGATCAACTCGGCAAGATCCAGACTTAGCTTGGCATGAGTGGATAGAGAAGATTGACAAAGACTTCTATCATCGGGCTGCTGGAAGAAGCAGATGTGGAGTTCAATGTTAACTGATCGCTCCAGCCTTTTGAGTATGCCATCCCCGCCAAGAAATCGGATGGATCCTGGACCTTGATTGGGTAAAGGGAATAGTTCAAAGGGCGAGGCGGAGTCTGGACTTGTTCAGGAGGAAGAGATCAAGCGGGAGGAGGCGGGTATTTAATTGGTTGATGATCCCAGATGAAGACCGGTGGGAGTCTAATAGAAACAGGACTTTTGTTTTTCTTATTTTGCTTTTCTATTAGTCTTCATTTGTAATCTTTGTAAACTGATGTGAATATACATGCTTTATCCGATTTACCTGGATTTTCGCTTTAAGTTTTTATGTTTTTAAGAAAACTTAAAAATTTTCTATGTGTTAATAATGCGAGAAAATTTTCATCTCACAATTAAAATTTTTCTAACAATTTTCAAAGTCTTAAAACTTTTCTAAGTTCTTTAAGATTTAAAAACTTTTCACTAAGTCTAAATTCTTAAGACTTAAGAATATTTTTTTCTTAAATTTTCTAAGTGTGAATTAAGTGCTCTAACTTGAATAAATCTGATTCAATGTGAGAATGTGCTCTAGTATACCTATCTCGATAATCTTGATTAACTCTAAACTAACTTCGATTGTGAGTGTGTCTCTTCCTTGTAGGTTTTAACTTCATCAAAAATGGGGAAATTGTTAGATCAAGAAAGTTTTGATGAGTTAAAAGCGCTTATTCGTATGATCGATAACCACTCAAGAACAGCTTGAGATCGAGTCCCAAGATTAAGCCGATCGTATTAGGTCATTGATCGAGCAAGTCACCAAGACCGGAAAGTTGCAAGTCATCCGGAGACAAGCTCAAACCTAGTCATCTGCGAGACGATTATGAAGAGCTCGACGAGGTCAAGACAAGCCGAGTAGAATAAGAAAGGCGAGTCTTCACCGAGTCA
Source organism: Paraleonurus japonicus (assembly GCA_030762865.1). Classification (NCBI taxonomy): domain Eukaryota; kingdom Viridiplantae; phylum Streptophyta; class Magnoliopsida; order Lamiales; family Lamiaceae; genus Paraleonurus; species Paraleonurus japonicus. The sequence goes on from CM061060.1 coordinate 30,008,066, forward strand.
CCGGCAGACGAGTAGGACAAATCACCGAGGAGCAAAGCAGCTTTTCAAAATTAAGTTTGTTGAGTAGCTTACTTGTTAGAACTCGACTAACAAACTAACTGTCTTTTCAGACTTATAAATAGGTCTAGATTTTCATTTTTCAATTAACTTTTGCACACATCACATTGCGCATTTTCTCTCTATTCGTATTTCACAATCAATTCACAAGTTTTCAAAAAGAGTTTTCAAAACAATTCTAAGTGTTTATAGAACACTTTACTTGTAATCTTCAAATTCCACTACTCACCGTAATAGTTAGATTACAGGGAAGAAGTTAGGAGTTTTGAAGATTTGAAGGTATTTGTAAGTTTGTAAGTTGTAAGTCGAAGAAAGTAAGTAAATAGTAAGCTAAGTCCCTTCTTCAAGTTGGAGAAGGAGAGTGGATGTAGGATTATTCATAATCCGAACCACTATAAACCCAGTGTTCTTTATAGCTTTACTTTACTTTTTGTCAATTTCAATTTTCGGTTTATCAATCAAAGATTAATTTGAAATTGAAGTTAAAACTAAAATATCGGGTGCTTTTGATCTTGATCAAGTTGAGTTTAAAATTAAATTCATTTGTCTACTTAGGTGTTTTGGATAAGTTTCAAAAGATTTGTAAAAATCTAAAAATCTATTCAACCCCTTCTAGATTTTTCCTAGAAGGCTAGTTCAAGTTTTCTCTAAGATACTCAACTAAGTGGGACCAACAAAATCACATGCTTAAAACAAAGATTTTCATTTCCACAATATCATAGAATTCGCAAATTCATTTCACGTTAATCTTTGAACTTATAGGTTCAATTCACAATAATAATCGAACTCACAGTTCATTTCACAATAATCACCAACCTTACAAGTTCAACAATAATTGAACTTGCATATTCAATCCATATCAAATATTGAGCGCATGTGCTCTTTCACAATAACAATTGAATATTAATCAAGAATCAAAATTAATGTAATATTCACATATCACCAATTAAGCATAAATACTTCACAAAATATTATATTTATGCATTGTAGGTGCAAATGAATTTCTACTTACCTCAAGTCCGCAAAGCGTTGATAAATCAAACCCCTAAACCCTTTTTATCGCCTTTCACTATCAAATAAGAATAATTATTAATGATATGAGGATAGGATTTTGTTCTACTCATCACGAGCTTCAAAACGATATAAAATTTATCGATCAACGAAAATCGAATACTTACCAAATTGCTTCAAAATCTCTCTCTCTCCTTCTGTTCTCGTGCGTGAATATATCTTCCAGGTTTAAAAGAAAATGGTATGCTTATACCCTCCACCGCCTTACTAATTAGCTTCACAAGTAAGTTTTTATATTTTATTATTTTTCTTTTCTTTTCCTTATCTAAACATACTTTTATATATATATATATATATATACATATATATATTAATAATTAGTTATTTTTATTAGGGTCGACATTACTAGGTACAATCCTTTAAGACTTATTACTACTAGATACAATCAAAATCCTAATTACTACTAGATACAATAATATAGGACAATCCGCCCAATTTACCTTTCTTCAAACCTCGAAATTGCTGCAACTTTTTCAAAATAATTAATGTGACATGACATATCACCTGTTCATTGATGGAATTTTATTTTGACTTTTCAAATTATATCTTGGCAGCTACATCTTTACTCATTCTCATTATTTTTCGTGTCTTTCATATATATTTTTAAGAAATTTAATATTTGTAATTGTTTTATTTGTACAAATCACTTTTTCTTATTATTTTTCTGCAAATAATATTTATTTATTTATTCATAAAAATTGTATACCGTATTAATTATTATCTGCTCACTTTTTTCTTATTATTTTTTCTCGCAAATAATAATTTCTTATTTTTCCATAAAAATTGTGTACCATATTAGTTATAAAAAAATTCTAATTATGCCAAAAAAAAAACTTACGCACATTTGCAAAAATTGTTGCACATGTGCGTAAAAAAAGTAAAAATCGCACATGTGCGTAAAAAAGCGAAAATCTGCACATGTGCGTAAAAGAACCAAAAATCTGCACATGTGCCAAAAATTGACCATTTTGAATACTTCCTTTTTGCACAGCTTACACATCGAATTTACAAAGTACACAAAAAATAAAAAAATCAACAAGTGCAAACGATCTTACAGTAATAAAAACACTAACTAAAAATGAATTCCCAAAATCAAACTCAAACAAAAATTAAAAAATTACAGTAGAGCAATTACCCACCAAATTTATATAATTTTCATGTACAAAATATTAGTTGGGGTGATTGTTAGTGCAAGGAAAATGATAATTGCATTAAAACTAATTCAAATCACACCCCAATCCAATTAAATTAAATATATTTAATGGATTTATCTATAAACTGGGTATGATTTTGAACAGGCACAGTAGCCACCATATATAAATATACATAGAAAGTTAAAAAGAGAACAGAAAGTTAAAAAGAGAACGAAAATGACAGTAGCAATCCACACGCCACGGGAAGCCGTCGGAAACCGTCGCGTAACGTATGTCGAGGCCGGAATATCGTTCTTGTCACCGATCTTGCAAAACAAAAAAACTGTAGCAAAATCAAAAAAAAAAGGAAAGAGGAGGACTTACAGTAGTGGCGAGGCGGCGTCGCGGCTGATGCGGCTGGATTTGTAGATCTGTGTTGCGGCGGAGGCTGGCGGCGAGGGCGCGTCGCGGCTGATGCGGCTGGATCTCGTAGATCTGTGTTGCGGCGGAGGTTGGCGGCGACGGATCTGTTTGTTGGGGCGGGCGCGTCATCGTCTTCGTCTTCATTGTCCTCTTCGCCGCCATCATCGCCGCGTCTTTGTCGGCGTCTTCGCCGTGGCCGTCGTTGATAGCGGGGCAGCTTCGGGCCTTCGTGGGTGGGGCGGTGGTCGGGGCTGGAACGAGAGAGAGAGAGAGAGGCGTAACTGGAGTAGGGTGGGAATTGTAGGGTTTTGGGGATTAAATATGTGGGAAGGGTATTTTGGGAACTCGATTAGATTGTAGTAAAGAATTAATTTTATATGTTGTACCTAGTAGTAATTTTTGTTCATATATTATATCTTATTGTAATTGGTCCTTTTTATTATTTCACCTATTTATTTATACTTCCTTTATTTTAATTAATAATAATAACACAAAATGATCTACATTTAATTATACTATCAATAATCAAATAAATTGCATTGGTACCAAAACACCATTAAAAGTTCAATCACTTATAAATTGATTTTCTCACCACTAAACATATAAAGACATATTTAATTAATTCTATATTTAAAAACACAATAAAATAATGCAAGATAAAATAATTAAAAATCACAAATAGCATATAATTAATTAAAATGCACTCAATGCATGAAATATATTGACCAATGAGTAGTAAGAATTTCGGATATCACATAACCCAACAACGGAAACTCTCAAATGAACAAAAGCAAAAACATGTGTCATAAGGCAAAGTCTACTATGAACAAAGGTTCATGGTGAAATTTAATTCATTTATTAAAGGGCATTAATTATGATAATCAAGGGTATTACATATATTGTTAAGGGGTATCGGTTGTGATAATCAAGAGTATGTCTTATATTATCAATGGTATCGATTGTAATAACCGAAAGGTTTGACACTTAATTATATTACAACATGACAAACATTACAAAGAATATTAGTAATGATAAATGAAGGGTATTACTTATATTACTAAATAGTATTAGTTAGGATAATCTGAAAAATAAACTGAATCTATTTGTTTAATATGAATCAAATTTTACCGTGAAACTTGATTCACAAGAGAGAAACCCGTGCCATAATATTAGCACTATACTTAACAAACTGAACCGACAAACTCGACTCTTCACTCGAATGGCTTTGCACCAATTTATAAAATCACCAAAGATAGAGATACTTTCACATTTGGGATTAAATAGCATGAGTAATAATCTTGGCTTCACCCTCAATAATAACACTACAACATAAATTACATTATGTAACACCCAAAAATATTACATATTATGTATAAAGTGTTACTTATACGATTGTTCGTGTAGTTTAAAGTCTTACTTATACAATTGTTCGTGTAGTTTAAAGTCTAATGTAATATTTTTTTATAATTTATGTATCACTTTAAAAAAAAAAAAATGTTACATTACGTAACACCTTTTAATAACATTTATAAAATGGACTTTAGGTAACACTTTTTATTAGTAAATAAAGAATGACAAAAATCGAAAAAATGTAATTTTAGGATTTGAACTCTGTACCATCTAGGGTATCCATAATATATTATGCATTTTGTATATAAATTTTATTTAACTCTTTATCAATTTTTAAATAGAATATTGGTTAATATCAAGTCATATTAATTATTAACATTTATTTTCAATGGACCAAATAATTTTCTACTTATTTATGGGACGGAGGGAGTACAACATTTTGAGCAACACAAGTGTATTAGAATGTCATTAGATAGAGAATCAGTGATACATTGATAAGTCTTTTGACGGTGTATTAAACTTATGAAAAAGGAATTGAGATACCTTTTAAGAATTTAGGTAGATAAGTAATTTTATTGGTGTTTGGTAGGAATGTAGTGAATTTAATTTTGTTGTTTGATAGGAAAAGATAACTTCTAAGATAATTATGTTAATTACTATTTTACCCTTTTGTCAGAAAACACATCTAATTATTCACAACTTATTTTTTCGGAAGTAACAAAAAACAAATTACTCCCATAACAACAATCCTTCATTCAACGCTCATTCATTGTTTCTCTTTTACTCAGAATTTTTCTTCAACCTAAATTTAACTTCACTTTATGAGAAATACGATTCTAATGCTCTGATTTGATTTCAGAAATCAAAAGGCAAAGAATAGTCTTTCTATTCTGCAAACACACCCAAATAGAAAGAAAGATCTGAATTTTGTATCTCTCTCTCATTCTTGATTTCAAACTGTAGAATCTCAATTGATGTAGTTACAATCAATGCCCAACAATTAATTGAGTTGATTGGTAACTGTCTCTTGCATATTGACATTCATACCCCTTTTCTCTTGCGCCAATTTGATTGATATTTTTTTCTCTACAAACAAACTAATTTTCTGTTTTAGGAAATGGTCAGGCTTGATTTTCCAATAAACCCTTCAATTTGATATGTAAACTACAACATACCTGCAAAAATCTCATTCATGAAAACATCTTCAATTGCACCGATAATGAAGAACTGGGGAACAACCAACGATGAAATTAAAGCAACATGGGTCAAAACCCAAACTAAGGAGCCAGTGCCTTCCTTAAAATTATGGGGAGAGAAGGAGGAGCGACGGTGAGAGGGGGTAACGGCGGCGTGAGGAGGAGCGACGGGGAGAGGAGGCGGTAGCGGCGTGAGGAGGGGCGGCAGCGACGTGAGGAGGAGCAACGGGCGAGATGGGGCGGCGAGAGCAGCAAAAGGTGCCGGAAGTCTTGGAACGAAGAATTGTGTGGAGAGTAAAACGTGATCTGTGAGGAAGAAGAACCAGATGGGGCATTTTGGACTATGCACCCCTTTTCTTGGTTACTGTTCAATTTGAACCATATCTGATGGGGTTGGTCGGACGGGGTTTCTAAAGAGCCACAATGTTTTTCAAGAAAAGAATTAAAGGGCCAATGCTTTTCTCGGGCCTTCAAGAAAAAGTTTAAGAACTACCAAACACTGGGAAACACCATAAATCTTTTTTTCTTGGCCTTTTCAAGGCTATCGAACGGGGCCTTAGTCATAGATTTGATAGTTGTATATTGAATCTTAATTTCTATTGTGAAAGATCTATCTTCAAATCTTCACACAATCCTTTTTATTCTCTTGAAATAGTGAAGGTTCACCGTAAGATATACGAGGACTTAATTTAGTTTGTATAAAGTTTACTTAGTTGCAAATAGTGTATTCTTTTGTTTATATTACGATATTTCAATGTTGTAATATACTCTTTCTATTGTGAAAGATCTATCTTCAAATCATTGTTAACCGAAATATTAATGAGTGGTTGATGTGGCTTTTTGATCGGTTAAAACAATAATGATTGGAGTATTTATGGTGATAAATACCCAAGAACAATCAATGGCAATGATAAGCAATAAATATGAAATTTAATGCAAGAAAGCAAGTAAAGAACACAAGGGTTCTTTGGGAGTGTTAGTCTCGAGCTTAAGGGTGGATGTTTCAAATCCGTTTATTGTGCCTTGTAGGTCTTTTATACATGGTATAAGTTGCCTTTTAGGCGAGACAAAAGGTACAAAAAGGTATAAAATATAATTAATTACGTACAACAATTAATTGGGGTGTACACTGCCCACACAGGCGGGCGGTGGCCACTCGCGTCCTGCCCGTCCTCTGGCAGGGATTCTTTGTCACTGGGAGAATTCCTTTCCTTTTTGGGCAAGGTTGACATTAAATTGGGGACGACTACTCTGTACTTGATACCACTTTTGGGGTGGCTTGGTCGGCAAGCCTCGGCTCGCCGAGCTTGGTAGGTGGCGATCTTGCCGCGCTCGCCATCAGTGGCGAGCTCGGGTCTTCACCTTGCTTGGATTCGTCCGCTCGCCGGATGGCCGAGCTCGCCTCGGCGTGGCGGGCGGGTCCCTCGGCGGGCCGAGCCTAGAGGGTCCGACTCCGCTGGCCGAGCTTGCTCGCCGTGCCCTGGCGAGCCGGTCTCCAAAGGTGTCGAGCTTGCTTTGCTCGGTCGGTTTCGCTCGCCATGCCCGGCAGTGGTCTATTGTGCGCCGAAACTCCGTTGGGCTTGGCCGAGTCAGGCTGGGCCGACCAGTGGTGTTGGGTCTCGGGCGAATAAATCGTCATACAACAAAATCTTCACACAATCCTTTTATTCTCTCGAAATAGTGAAGGTTCACCGTAAGATATACGTGGACCTAATTTAATTTGTATAAAGTTTACTTAGTTGCAAATAGTGTCTTCTTTTGTTTATACTCCGATATTTCAATGTTGTAATATACTCTCTCCGTCCAATTTTAATTAATCAATACACCTCTTTGGTCCGTCCAATTTTAACATGTCATTCCAAAGTGAAAATTTATTTATTTATTTCTACCCTCACAATATACACTTACCCTTTATCATTTGACTTCTACTATATTTTCCCTCTTTATCAACTAATTTTCCCTCTCCTATTAATGAATTAACAATACTCTTACTTTTTATTTCCACTCATTTACTTTATATATAAACAATTAATTTTTCTTAAAACTTGTACCCAATCTATTTGCCTAATTACATTCGGACGGAGGGAGTATATCACAACATTCACTACAACATTTTCTTTTTCTATAAAACACGCAAAACTTTTCAACTATTATATATTGATTTGATATAAAACAGAATTGCACCCACCAAAATCTCAAAACAGGCATATATTTATACTATTAATCATGATTTTAAATACATAGTATTTCAAAATCATAACTTCTACCGACACCTAAATCCCAAAACAAACATACCCGAAGGAATTGTGCTTCCAAAAGAGCTCAAATCTAGATCTAGCTTACTTATGAACATGCATACACTATACAACATAAGGGTTACTGAATCATCATCCTAGTTAAGCAAGTCTCGTAGAACAGATGGTAAAATTGTAAATGGCATCTCTTTGGGAGCCGCTGATTGCCAGGCACACAGATTACAGAGTGCAGTCCCTGCTACCCTCCAAGCAAAACCGCATTTCGACACTCTGTGTCATTGCAGCATGCTCATACGTTGCATGATATATGGCAACGGCTTCGTCATATATCACTTGCGTATTCTTTGGACTTTCTTCCATTTCAGCAGCCCCGTACAACAACTGCATGCATTTATTTATTTACGATTCAACAAACCAAACCTAATTTACAACCTAACTCTGTTTACTGCATCTTCTTCTCTTTCGATATAAATCATACCTGCTTGTATTTATTTATCACCTCATTCGCAGCATCATTCTTCGATTCATCACCACTATGGAGAGCGCTTGCCATCTCTTTGCGGTACATCTCATACCTAGCTCGCCACATGCTCATGTATGTCCCATTGATTGAAATGTCATAGCATGCCAATTTCCAGATTTCTACCTCCCATTATAAGCAATCAAGTTAGCCTTCAAAATGGCGAATTGTATGCCAAACTTTTTCTGAATGAAGAGACCTTGCTTGAATATAATACTAAGACTAATTAGTTTAATGATAGTTATTCAAGAACACTACCTGTTTCCCGCACATCTTCATCTTTAAATGCCTGTACTCTATCATATATTTGACCCAATATGGAGGAGGAGTGATAGCTATAATGAGGATCCTTTTCCATGTGATGCGGAAACATCTCTGGTCTCAGCTCTTCAACAACATGCACCTGTTTCTCAACAACATATAGTTTGGTGCTTGCTCAGAAAAACACTGCAAGTCGATGCTACGTGAATGCCATTATTTTGGTTTATCAAAATAATTCAAGCATATAAAATAACCCGCAGATGACTTTCTAAAATGGCCAATTATATTACTCCCTCCGTCCACTAAAAGTATGTTCATTTTTTTTTTTTTTTATCAGTAAATGTTAGTATGTTAGTGATTAGAAATTAGTTCACCAAGTCTCCTTACAATTCCAAATTCTCCAAGCCTCCTTATACCTCCCACTCCCATTCGTTCCCAAAAGGAATCGAACCCAGGTCTCCCACTTAAGTGAGGAACCCGGTAGCCAAGTAGGTTAAGCCCTTACTAAAAGTATGTTCATTTGGTTTTGACAGATTTTAAGAAAACGTAGATAAAGTAGACAAAGTAAGGGCATTTTGGGTTATTTTGTGGTCCATTTACAAGTTAAGTGGTTGTTTATAAGTATAAAGTCAATACCATGTGAAAAAATTAAGTGATAGTTGAATGGTGAAGCAAAACAAATTGTCTAAAAAACAGTGTGAGCATACTTTTGGTGGACAAAAGGACTAAAATTGAGAAAGACTAAAGTGAATCTAGTAATAACTCGGGAGGTGCCCAAACATAAACAGAAAGAAAACAAAAATTAACCTTTTTCCCACTTTTGGGTGCGTCCAGTGCTTCATAATAAAGGTCGACTAATGTAAGCATCTTTCTCTTTAAAGAATCCTTCTCAGTGGCACGATCATCACCTAACGTCAACAACCGATCCATCAATGTGAGCCAGCTATCTGCTGCTATGCCCATGCTAGAGCTGGTAGAGGGAGAATGATACAGTTAGAACAAATATGTCCACATGAACCAAGTCAAAAAGTGTCATGTTAGAGAGAGAGAGAGAGAGAGACGGGCATAAAACTAGAATTTCATAGATTATTCAAAAATAATCTGAATATTTCCTCTTTTATCTTGAAATTAATGCACAAATAATGAGAACGTACAAAAAGGGGGATTCAATGTAAAGATTGAAATTTATAAGTATTTTCAATGTACAGACCTAAAGAAGATATTATTTCCACCCAAGGGCACAGGAATTAGGTTCAGTGCTCCAAATACATGTTTACACCATTTATATTCAGATATGCACTCTGAGTATTTTCACTTTCATAAGGAGTAGTTTCTTTTTGTTCTTTTAGAGAAGTGTACATTTCCCTTGTCCGAAGGCTTTGTCCCTAAGGAGTGTTTTCACCTGACAAGATTTTAACGGCCTCTGGATCGGCTTGTGATCTTATGGCTCTAGGTTACATGTGGTGTACTACACTGGGTGTACATATAAAAATTATTTTACACAATCACACACACACATGTAGGTGGTTGTAGAATGTGCAGTGGATTTACAAACAGCGTAGAACAAATGTAGCATTTATTCCACCGAAGGGAGATGACATATAGCAGAGAATGAACATACTATTAAAAGAAAAGCATATTTTCCTAAAATGCACACTGAATAGCTTCATAGTATTAGCTATCACAAGTATAAATCATAAAAATAATTCCATTCATGATGAAAACAGAATACCTTGGTGTCCTAGCCTCTAAGAATAGTGCAAACAATTCACACTCCAACTGCAAATCTGAAAATTCGTGTGGATCTCTTTTCTTTGAATCTGGCACTGAGTGAACACGCTTCCATGGTTCATTTGCTTTAAAATATTTCAATAGCTGAAATATTGAGAAAAGTGCAGGTGAAATGAAGTTCTAAACAATATTTTCTAATCTTTGCATGCATGGTCCAATTAACTATTACTGCATGAGACAACAAGAATCAATTGTACATATTGTCACAACGTCAACAATAAATTCGATGTTATTATTCTTGGGCACCCCAAACAAATACAATTGAATGGGCTTCAGGAACATGAAGTAAGAAATGTTTACCTACAGTTAAAATGCCAAAAAGAAAATTATATATAAAAACATATATAGGTCTCTATAAGTCTCATTAGTCTGGAGAAGAAAAACAAAAACAAAAGAAAACTGTGCATTCAAATATACATTAATTTACATGTGTTCAATCTTGTAATTAATCTCCTACAGTTACTCTAATAACAAATATTCTCTCCGTCCCATACTCGTTGTGACATTTACCATTTGATATAAGTTTTAATGTAATAGTTGTTTAATAATATAAGATGATTTTTGATGAGGGTAGAGTAGTCTTTTGAACTTTAATAAGAGAGTTGTTTAATAGTATTAAATTTGGTTAGTGTGAGAAAAGTAGTGGCATATGGTGTAATATTGTAGTGTTTGAGGGGATAGATAAAAGTGAAAAGGTTGTTTTATTACCATTTAAGGAAATGATGCAACAAGTATGAGAGGGACCTTTTTGGCAAATGTCACAACGAGTATGGAACGGAGGGAGTATATATTTATTTACATAACATGAGTAAATGGTGTTGTCATTGTTAGAGGTACGGTTCTAGTCTCCAAACTTAGAAGGACATAAATATTCAGATCATTCCACTTGTACACAAAAACAAGTTTTGAAACATCTGAATGGCTTTCAACGTAGAACACAGCACAGATATAGTGTGGACTTATTCAGAGTGGAAGCTCTTTTGGAGACGGGGAATACTTGGGATGTCTTTGATTTTCATTGTCCATGAAATTTAACAATGGACTAGTAGTAGCAAATGAGAAAGAGAAAAATCAAGAAAATCAGAAACCGAAAAATGCTGACCTCAGGGTTTCTTGAAACCCAGTATTTGTCTCCATCGAAATCGCCAGTTGCCATCTCGTAAGCTGCTGACCTCTTACCTTTGGTTGAAAAGAAAATGCCATACTTTGCATTCCCAACAAACTCTTCCAATCTCTTCACATACACAGCCTCCATAACGTGAATATCTCCAAAATGCATTCCAGGATTCCGTACACTAAAACTTTACCTGATATTTGACCACAGTCGCTGCACACGCAACAAGACAATTTTTGTTTTTAGAGAACGACTTGTCAAATCTTCTTTATGGGGGCAGAAAACTAAATATAAACACAAAAACAGAGACTAGGGAAGCATTTTTACATACAGGATAACACAGACTTGATCGTTATTTAATTCACCAGTGGGATCAGCTGTCCCCATCAGGTAAAAGCTTTCGCTGATTGTAATTTTGCCTTGCTTCAGTTTATTTTTCTCGCCACTTTCCATTTTCGACAGACAAAGTTGGAGATATGGTTCATTTAGTGGTATACCACAAGATATCATTCTTTGTGCTATATAGCCATAATGCAACCCATCATGGTTGGAAACAACTGCAACAAGAAACATGTTTTAATGTAGATAAGTTCAATTATGTGCTTTTAGGGAAAAAGAAGATACAATTTTGCTGATGAAAGAAGCAAGTGATAGTTTTTTAAGAAAATTATCAAGGACCATATTAAGGAAACGTTAGCTAATTCTTAATAATCAATGGAAGGAGAGGAACACCACATAATGACCATTAGAACATGAAACAAAAAGATGCTCCCAATAGTACCTTTCAGAGCTGCACGCCTATTAGAGTACACATTTCGTGTCACTTCCAAAGCATTAGTCAGCAAATTCAGAAAAAAATCTTGAGGAACCCCTCCATAGCTCAAAAGAGCAATCAGATATTTTGAGAGACAATTTCTCTGAGGTCTCTTACTGAAAGATGATATCAAGAATTAGCAAATATTGCCAAAGGAGAACTGAACTTGAATTCATTTACAGGCATCACATGCATACTTGGGTATATCTTCCTAACAAAAATCTGATGTGTCACATCTTTCAATTTCTTTAACAAGATTAAAACACAATTTGGGATAAGCATCAGAGGTAATAGAAGTTAAAATTGATAATGCTATAGATTACTTAAATCAAACATTGTCCAACATTTCTTGAGAAAGAAGGCATTGTTCATCAATTTTCATATGTGGACACTCCACAAAAAAATGGAGCGGTTAAAAGAAAAACAGGCATCTTCTTGAAGTTGAGTTTTCTTTTCCAGAATCACATATGAAAGAGTTATCGGGCAGAGGCTGTTCCAAGTTTTACATGATTAATTGATTACCCTCTAAAATGATAGAATTCAAAGTCCCCTGATTTATCTCTTGGAAGAGAGAATATTTTCAATTCAAAATTGGCACCAAAAGTATTGGTTGTGTATCCTATATTCACGTTCATAAACAGCAAAGTGGACTAAACTTCATCCAGGAGCAGTTAGGTGGTTATTCTGACACTCAAAAGGTTGATAAATACTACAATTACCCTACTCTAGAAAGTTTTTCATCTCAAAAGATGTAACATATGATGAAAAAACATTCTTCTTCAATGAAAACTATCTTCAGGGGAAGAACAGCCTAAGGGAGGATAGACACAAACAACAGTTCTGGTATTGCATCCCTTCAAATAAATCTGCAAGAAACTGCTATTGGTTGTCCACTGCAGATCTATACAAGGAGACTGCAGCCCTACCACGTGCATGAGCAAACCAAATCAATGCAAGGTACTAAAACCTCTAATTGTTCTCCTACCGTTATTGATTATGATCTGCCTACAGGTTAGAGCCATTAGAAAAGGTGTAAGAAAGCATACTAAAAAACCTCTGTACATCATACAAAAAGAAATTCCCTTTACATAGAGCCTTCTCTCCACCATTAGCACCATTCAAATCCAACAACACCATTAAATGAATCATTTATTTTCAAAATTCCTCTTTTAACGCTGCTAGTTTCCTACCTCCAACAAACAACAAACCACAGCAACATATTGTATCGGATAATTTTAAGTAGGATTATAACGTTGTTGATAGAGATATCATTTATACAAGAAGGAAGAGGCCAAGTGGGCTTGGGCCTGAAGTTTATAATATTAGGAGCTGTAGTGGGCCTGTTAGTTAGTGGGCCCAATTATCCAATTATCGTTTAAATACTTGTAATTTGGTTTTGTATAGGGATCGGAAAATTAAGTGAACTATCAGCCTGTGGCTTGGAACAAGAATTTATCTTTGAGATTGAATAAAGATTGAACGCTTTTCTTGACTTTCTTGATTCTAACAATTTGGTCCGACCTACCGGATCAAGATGACGAGAATGGAAGATCGTATGGACGTGGTGGAAAATGGTCTAGCGAAGTTAGAGAAGGAAGAAGGAAGTCAAGACTATATCAACGGAGTTACAGTGGAAAGGTGGAAGGTGTAAATGGGCGACTAGATAGAATAGAAGCCCTGTTGAAGCAAATTGGTCTCGTAAAAGGGTAAGGATATGGCCGAGACATCGGAAGAGGCATCAACTCGTCTCTTGCCGATGCGAATAAGACCAACAGCAGTGGCGATACCGCCGCCTACGCCGGCGAAGCTCGAACTTCCCTTTTTTCAGGGGAAAATCCTTCGACGTGGATCTCTAGAGCGGAACAAGATTTCCGAATTGATAATACACCGTAAGAAATGAAGGTCGAGCTGGCCCTAATTGCAATGGAGGGAACCACCTTACAATGGTTATAGTGGATGCTAACGTGATTTCCGAGTATGGGATGGAAGAAATTGACCGTGGAATTGTTGCGACGTTATTTAAGATGATCCTAGAACAAATCCCTATGAGGCGTTAGCCGCGACACGGCAAAATGCCACAGGTTGATGAATACGTGGATATCTTTGTTTCCCGATTATCTTCTCGTGATTCGATAGCATTGGGAATGTTCTTGAATGGTTTAAGAGATGATATACGTTGGCGGATAAGATCGAAGGACGCTGTGGATATTCTTTCTACTATGCACTGCAAGAGAGATAGAACAAGAGTTAAATCCCAATGTACTCAAGCACCAAGAATGTCGCGTTTGGGAATAGATATGGCCCCAACCTGTCATTCCGCTCGGATTCAAACCCAAGAAGTGGTCGACCTCATTCCACCGTGGGACCACCATGTCCTGGAGGAGGATTTACCCAAAATCCTCATCCCAGCCTACCTAAGGACACTGGACAGAGAGCTCATACCGAGTCCAAGGGGTCGAACGCTCCGCCACGACGAGGAACTAGTTACATGACTCATTACGAGTATGGCGATTTGCGAGCTCGTGGGTTGTGCTTTAAGTGTAAGGAACCATATTCTCCTACACATGTTTGCGCAAATCGGTCAGTCACGAATCATGTTGATTGATGAGGATGACGAGGGGAGACCGAGGACTGTGGCATGGGATTGGAGGAGTTGAAACCGATGAACCCATTTTGCAACAATTAGAATTATCAGCCAGTCTCGGCTTTCGGCCGACGGTCCAAGAACAATGAAATTAAAGGGAGTGATCGCAGCCAACCGGTCGTGGTTATGATTGACGGTGGAGCTACACACTGTTTTATAGCAAAAGAAGTAGTAGAGAAGCTAAAAATTGGTGTGGACGAAGACTCGGTCCCGCCTCGTGCTTCCGGGTGATGGAAAGAATACTCACTTGGGTATTGCTCAAAAATTACACTAAGTCTAGGAGAGGCTGAGTTTGAGGTTGCTGCATATATATTTCCCGTAAGTGGAGTTGATATCATACTAGGTGTTACGTGGCTTGCAACCTTGGGAGACGTGTGTGCGAACCGGGCAAACATGACTATGACTTTTACAACACAAGGGAAGCAGGTTTGTTTGAGTGGTGACCCACGCCTTGCGTGTCGGCAAATATCCGCCGCCGAATCAACAAAGATACAAGAAGTTGAGGGGTGTTGGTTAGTATGGGCAATGGAAGCGGAAAGACTACTATTGGGGTCAACAGTGAAATTGATCCGGATATACAGCAATTACTTAATGAATTTCCTTCGGTAATCAATCCAATCTTGAACCTGCCACCACAAAGAGCAAACGACCACAAGATACCCCTACAGCCTGGCACAGCCCCTATCTCGTAACGACCATATAGGTACAGCGCAACTCAAAAAGATGTAATTGAAACCATGGTCGATGAGCTGCTCCAAGCAAGTCTTATACAGCCTAGTTCGGGACCGTATTCCAGCCCCATTCTACTCGTGCACAAGAAAGATGGAGGATGGCGTTTTGCGTGGATTACAAAGAATTAAACAAATACACGGTACCCGACAATTACCCCATACCGGTGATTCAGAATTGTTAGATGAGTTGCATGGGTCGGCTTGGTTTACGAAATTAGATTTAAAATCGGCTATCACCCAGATTAGAATGGCTCCAGAGGACATTATTAAGACAGGATTCAGACACATTCAGGCCATTATGAATTTTTGGTGATGCCCTTCGGATTACGGAATGCGCCATCAACTTTTCAAGCCGTGATGAACAACCTCTTCCGCCCGTGCTTCGTAAGTTCGTGTTAGTCTTTTTGACGATATCTTAATCTACAGAAGGACCGAAGCAAGCACTTGGAACACCTTCGAGTGGTTTTGTCTTTATTAGTCGAGGGGTCATTTGTTGTGAATCCAAAAAGTGCTCGTGGGTACAGCAATCAAACGAGTATTTGGGACACATAGTGGCGAAGGATGGGGTACGAATGGACCCTTCAAAGGTGATTGCCGTATTACGGTGGCGATACCCAAGTCGATTAAGGGAGTTCGTGGGTTCCTAGGATTGGCCCGGGTATTACCGTAGGTTTATCAAGCTTCTTTGCTCCCAGCACTCCGATTATTAAAGAAGGAGGTGGAGGCCCAATTTGAATGGAATGACGAGGCCCTCGGGACATTTCGAGAATTGCAAGTAGCGATCACTTCAGCTCACGTACTCGCGATGCCCGATTTTTCAACCCCTTTCCGTATTGAATGTGACGCGTCGGGAGTAGGAATGGGGGCTGTATTGATGCAGAATGGACGTCCCATTGCTTATTTTAGCAAAGCACTATCGGTGAGGAATGCGGCAAAGTCGACTATGAGAAGGAACTAATGGCCCTAGTTTATGCGGTTTTGCTTTCGAGACCATATTTGCTTTGGGAAGAAAGTTCATAGTGCGGACAGATCATCGTAGCTTGAGGCATTTGTTGCAGCAAAACATATCTTCACCGTCTCAACAATATTGGGTAGCTAAGCTCTTGGGTTTCGATTTTGAGATCGAATATAAGGCCGGTACCTCTAACACAGCCGCCGATGCCCTCTCTCGGCGTGATACTGATCCAGAATGTACAGCAGTAACTATTCCTCGCTGGATTGATTGGGATAATCTAGGACGAGAAGTTACTACTGATCCGGTTTACGGACCTATTGTGAAGGCCTTAGAAAATGGAGAAAACGTCTGGCGACCCTTTACGCTTATCCATGGAGTTCTTTACTACAAAGGCAGGTTAGCCATCCCCGCAACGTCGTCCTAGATTCCGAAACTTCTGTCTGAATTTCACGAGACTCCAACCTGGGGTCATGCAGGGCGTTCGAACTTATAGACGATTAGCCTCGAACGTGTATTGGCCGGGAATGATGAGTGGTGACTAAATTTGTAGCTGATTGCCTAGTTTGCCAATGACATAAGGCTGATACACGCACCCCAGCAGGTTTACTACAACCGTTGCCAATTCCCACCCAAGTTTGGGAGGATATTAGCATGGACTTTATCACGGGGCTGCCTCGTTCGAGACGTTTCGACGTTATTCTTGTTGTGGACAGGCTATCAAAAGCATGTCATTTCATAGGATTAACCCATCCTTTACGGCCAAGGTAGTAGCAGAAGCTATAGTCAAGGAAGTGGTTCGTCTACATGGGGTGCCAAGGTCAATCGTAACCGATCGAGACCCAATATTTTGTAGCTCATTCTGGAAGGAGTTATTTAAAGCAGTAGGAACAAAGCTACGTATGAGCTCTTCCTACCATCCGGAATCGGATGGGGAGACGGAGGTTATGAATCGGTGTTTAGAGGCTTACTTGAGATGTTTCGTTTCTGAACACTCTAAGCAATGGGCTCAATGGTTAGGCTGGGCAGAATACAGCTTCAATACAAGCTTCCATACAGCTACTGGGCGTACCCCATTCGAAGCAATGTTTGGGCGTCCTCCTCCCACACTAGTACAGTTTCTACCAAGAAATCAGAGTTAAAGCAGTAGCAGATGACCTGGTTGCGCGAGATGAAATTCTTCGAGATTTGAAGCATCATTTGGAGCGGGCCCAGCAACGGATGACTCATCGGGCGAATAAACATCGAAGAGAAGTAGAATATCATGTGGGCGACAAAGTATTCCTGAAGTTCCGACCCTATCGCCAACTTGCGTTGCTTAAAAATTAAGCGTTAAGTGGCGCCCGATTTTTCGGTCCATTCAAGATTATTCAACGAATAGGTTCGGTGGCGTACAAGTTGGCTCTTCCAACAGAACTAAGGTGCACCCGGTGTTTCATGTATCGCAGCTCAAGTCTGTGGTGGGAGATCACCCGTAGAATCATTTCTTCCCAATGACTTGTACGATGATTTCCCAGATTTTGTGCCGAAAAGGTGTTGCGCAATGTAGAGGTTTGGAGAGGTGATGATAGAGTGACGCAATTGTTAATACAAAGTGGGACAAGTTGACGGAAGAAGAAGCGACACAGGTGGACGAAATTAATTTTCGAGCTCGGTTTCCAAAATTTCGCGTTGAGGACAAGGCTGCTTTTAAGAGGAAGGGAATTGATAGAGATATCATTTATACAAGAAGGAAGAGGCCAAGTGGGCTTGGGCACTGAAGTTTATAATAGGCTCGAGGTTATTGACACCACCAACTTTGTTAAAGACACCTCCTGAGCAAGACGCCACCCGTTTTTAATAATTGTTATTAACACCCTCCCTAAATTATCTCTTTTACCCTTCTCTCCCTAAACCCTAGGACGCCGCTCAGTTTCTTTTCTTCTTCACAAACGGTGGTGATCTTCTTCTTCTCATCAAACGCCGCTCACTCTTCTTCTCTTCCTCGTCAAACGCCGCTCACTATTCTCCTTCCCTCATCAAGCGCCGCCGCCTCCTCCTCCCCTCGCCTTTGTCTTCTCCCCTCCCCCTCAAGCACCGCGTCTTCTTCTCCTCACACACGCCGCTCTGCCTTCTCCGACGCTCCTCCACAAGCTCTGCGTCTTCGCCGCCGCTCCGAAACTCTGCGCTCCGCCGTCCTTCGCCGATCTGCCATTCTTCAGTTCCTTTTGCGTTCTTTTTTCTCGTATTTTTTGAAAAATATCTGGATTTGAAAAAATAATTTGAATTGGTGATGTTTTGTTCGAAAATTTTTTGATTCGAATCTATGTTTTTATTAAAAAAATCTGATTTGAATGTGTTCTTGTTCGAATAATTTGAATTTAAATTCGTCAAATTATTGGATTTTTTTCCCGAAAAATGTGTTCCTGTTCGAGAAAAAAACCGATCAACAATTTTTATTTTTTTCGAATTTGTGGGTTTTGTTCGAAATTTTTTCGAGATATTTCTGTTTTCGGTTTTTTTTGAAATATTGATGTGTTTTGAAGTTGATTTTCGAACACATGTATTTTTTTTCCCGAAATTATGAGGTTTGTTCGAAAATTATTTTCAAATATTTTTGTTTTTTCGATTTGTTTTTTGAAATATTGATGTGTTTTGGAATTTGATTTTCGAAAGGATGTATTTTTATTAATGTGTTTTGGAATTTGATTTTCGAACGGATGTATTTTTATTGATGTGTTTTGGAATTTGATTTTGAGCGAATGGATTTTTCTTTTCGAATTTTTCTCGAATATTCGTATTTTTTTTTGAAATACCTGAAATGAAATTTTTTATTTTGACACAATTGCGACTCGAGACTCGGTTGCAATTTGGCGGTGATTCGGTAAAACTCAGTGGTGTGGTTTTTAGGGTGGTATATTAGGTTTTGATTGAATTTAATTTATTTAAATTAATAAAAGGGTAATATGGTCCTTCTATGTGTTATTTTTTTGTCAAAAATTTGGGTGGTATCTTTAACATATATGGTGGTAACCTGAGCCTTTATAATATTAGGAGCTGTAGTGGGCATGTTAGTCAGTGGGCCCAATTATCCAATTATCGTTTAAATACTTGTAATTTGGTTTTGTAAAGGGGATCGGAAAATTAAGTGAACTATCAGCCTGTGGCTTGGAACAAGAATTTATCTTTGAGATTGAATAAAGATTGAACGTTTTCTTGACTTTCTTGATTCTAACAGTAGTGTCTGGTGCAAACTGGATATTAATTTCTCCTCAACATATCCATTGTGTATCATTCATGTCCCAGTACTTCACATTAACAATATTTGTAATAGGAAGCATCTAATACTGCACCGAGTATTTTTAGGAGCATCATTGGTTTTAGAAACTGGACTTGTGATCCGAGCATACTGTTTGTCATTTTTCACCTGTGAATTTTTAATTAACCTCCTTGTAATTTCATGACTGGATACTTTACAGGGAGGTTAAAAACAAAATGTGAGCAACGAACATGCACCTCTTATATTTAGAATGTGAGTGGGGCAGTAACTAAAGTTTAAACCATTAAACCCCAGTATATTCAGCAACAGCGCAATCGCATGTTATCAACGTAACAATGCAAACTTCCCTTTCTGTTTGGATTTTTACAGTCAAGATGGCAAGGCTGTTCTATTAGGCAATAATCAGTCATGAACCCAAAAGAGTAGCATGATAAATCAATGAATATAATAATATAAATGTGAATGTGATAAGGATAACAGATCAGTGAGGCAGAGAAAATGGATAGTTTACCTGCATAAAAGACGTAATCATTGATTGAATTGTGCGGATCCTAATTAATTGGAATTATTGTTACCTTGCTTAGCATATTAAGTATAAATAAAGTGTCTAGCTAATAGCTTTGTATAAGAAATTTAAATCATTGTATGATTGGATTATTACCATCGCCATATTTGCAACAGGGTAATTTTCATGCGGAAGAAGTTCTTCCATTTATCTATTCTGTCCTTTATGTTATGAGTTATCGGTATTTATCTATTCTGTCCTTATTTTACTTATTCAATAAAATCGAGTATCAACCCTTTTCTCAAACAGATAGTGCTGAAAGCTGCCACTATTATGAAGCACCTTAGTATATCAAGGGAATAAAATGCAAGCAAAATGGAGATATATATTATATATATATATATATATTATGGAAGATACCTTGTCGCCACAATCTCTAGGGAGTTAAAACTTTCATTCGTCTGCAATTTCTGGGACTGGTCCTTTCCAACCTTAATCATAGATGGTCTTATCTGAATTGTTCCTGGTGCAAGCTACAGTAGTCGTGTGTCAAGAAAGCAATGAGAAACCAACAAAACAAATATAAAATTAAAGCTCTGACCAGTCATAACCCAGCCTTTCGCTGAAAGACTAGATGTTCTTAATATATTTAGTTTTAAAAAGTTATGTTTGTAATTCTAGAACAGATAGAGTAGACATGATGTGAATTCTATAAAATTCAAACCTATAATACATCTATCTTATGTTTTCAACACAATTTCTCATGCACAATCAATAATCTAAAACCCACTATTTAATTATTATTATCTACCGTGCCAAACAATCATGTCTCTCATTCTTTCCCAGAATCCTGCCCTACCAAAACCTACAAAATCCATACTCTCAATCATGTACAAAATCCATATACACTTTTTACTATTCAAGGAACTGTTATTCATGCATTTCAAATGCCAAAGTAAATTGTTTTGGGTTTCCAAATCCAATATTTTGACTTCATATCAAAATCCGTGTTTGCCAAATCCAATTCCACTATAAGATTTCAATTCCTCTTAATTCCTACCCTATAATCCCTACAATACACCTATTTTACTTTTTCAAAACATAATGTAATACATTAACAATCATCTAACAGTCATCAACTCAATCCTCCATCTCCTCCTTTTTTAATCACTCAACTCAATCATCAATACATTACTTTTTACAATATAATAATTTCACCATCACCTACTTCTTTCAAAATACTACTAGGGATGTAATCAAACCAAGTCATTCTCAACCTATTCGACTCTCAGCTAGAAAAATATTTGTTTGAGTTTGTTTGATAAATTTCAGCGGACGAGCTTGAGCTTGATGGTATTTCGCTCGAAAGCTCAACAGGCTCATTTACATTCACGAGCAAGCTCATTTATGAACTCGCAAACAAGATCCTATTAGGCTTGCTAATGAGATTGAATAATGAGCTCCCATTAATATTTTTTTAGATTTGTGTTTTTTTATATTTTAGATTTTATCAATTTTATTAAAGTCATAACTCACATGTTCCCTTTTCAGGGATAGGGGGTTATGGAGTCTTATTTATATGTCTTCTCTACTTGGCAGGCCGATAGATTAAGGTTAGGGTTATGGAGTCTTATTACATGCCTTGATTATTGTTTTTTGATGTATCATAAGAATATTGAGTAATAGGCAATTTTGTTGAACAAGATTTGTCCTGAATTCGTCTTGAGTTTTTGTTTTCGCATTCTATTTGATAATATATATAGAAGAATGTTAACTTCGACCCTTGATCTCTATCAACTCGGTCCGCCTTGTCGAGGCCCCACAAGTCCATGGATCATATAATATAGTAAATGGGGTTCCATCTCATGTATGGGGCCATCTTATACGAAGTTTTTGACTTATTATTATAAAGCTATGAGTGGGCCTTCTCTACTTGGCGGTCAATTTTTTTTTTTTTTTGATAGGGTAAAGGATGACTAGAACCCATGACCTTTCGTCATAGGTAGTGAGCTCTAACCACTTGAGGATGACTAGAACCCATGACCTTTAGGTCATGGGTAGTGGAGCTCTAACCACTTGAGCTATACCACTTGGCGGTCAAATAGAATGAAGTTACGGTTACGGAGTCATATTTATATAAGATGATTTTTTGTTTGTTGTGGATCAATAAAATATTGTTGAGTCGACGACAGTTTTGCTGAGCAGGATTCATCCCGAGTGTTTATCATTGATCTCTATCATATTCATACAATAATGTATATAGATATTAATATATAAAATATAAATATATGTATACGCACAATTATATAATAAATGTTCTACCTTGATGTGGAGGCTTATCTGGGGAAGCTTCCGACGGCGGAGGTTATTGCTGCCTGGGGAATCGAGGGCCCATAGATCTGTTTTCTGCAGAGGAGCTGCCGAAACAGCTGATCACGTTTTCAGCTCGTGTTCGTTTGCAGCTGCAGTAATTCGTCGAGTTGCAGACCATTTCGGTTCCTCTATTGACGTTTCTTTCGGTGTTCATAATGTGATTTTGCAGATTTTACACAAGGAATTCAGTTCTCGTACTAGAAGAGTTTGGCGCATTGCTTGGATTACTTGTTTCTGGATGTTATGGGGTGCTAGAAATAAAGCGGTGCATGAGGATGTATTGCCGTATTTAAATCGGTTCTTGATGCAACTTGAGGGTTTTGTGCAGGAAGTTAGTCACGTGGATTTGGGTTACAGCGATAACAGCATTGGAGAGTTACAGTGTATGAAGGCTTGGGGGTTAGTTTCCAAAATGAGACCACCCTCTATCACCGTGTCGGTCAGATGGACATCACCGCCGATCGGGTTTGTGAAAATAAATACAGATGGCAGCGAAGTTAATGGATGTGTTCAGGGAGGTGCCGTTTATAGAGATTCCATGGGTTTTTTATTGCAGCTTTCATGCGCAAAATGGGCAAGGGGCAAGGGGCAGGCTTTTGAGGCGGAATTGTTGATCGCGATGGAGGGGTGACTTCGGCCTTGATGAAGGGATGGTCGAAAATTGTGCTTGAGTCGGACTCTACTTATGTGGTCTCACTTTTTGAAGATCCGAACTCTGTCATTCCATGAAAATACAGATCCTCGTGGGCTTGGATGATGGAAAAACTTCAAGATGTGGATTTCATGGCGACTCATATTTATAGAGAAGGGAATAAGGTGGCAGATCTACTTTTAGCTCTAGCGAGGATTATATTTGGTGGGACGATATACCGGAGTTCATCATGCAGCTTGCAGCTGAGGATAGGCATCTTGAGTATTTTTGTCATTGTTAATTCTCTGTTTAGAGGAGTTTTTCCTTTTCGTGGATTTTCCTAAGGAGGGTTGTACCCTAACAAGGTTTTTAGCGGCCCAAATTCTCCTGGATTGGCTTTGTGATCTTATAGCTTTTAGGTTTTTTCTTTCTTTTTAATAAAACAATTAATTAGACAATTATATAATACACGTATAAATATGTATACATATGTGTTTACTTATGTGTGTACATATATGTAATACATGTATATATCAATACATATACATATATATTATACAAATATATAAAATAAACTTTATATTTAGTATAGTGTATTATATATATATATATATATATATATATATATATATTACCTTATAAAGCTAAACTTAAAAAGCTTATGTGGCAAAGCCGCATTCTTCTAATTCAAAATCCCTCTCTTCCCATTCATTTAAGTTTTAAAAATTGATCTCAATCATTTATTTATAATTTTTAATCTTAACTATTGATCTCATTCCATATTATTCTATATAAATCTCTAAGCTCTCATTTGTTTCTCATTAAAAATCCTAAATTTTTTTCTTCTCTCCTTTTATTTTATCATATTTATATTTTAATTCAGTAATTTCATCATTTAATAATGAGTTGCTAATCTTTCTTTCTTTTTTTTTTTTTTTTGATTGCGTAACACATATAACATGAGATGATCTTTATAGCATTTAGTTTTTTTGATTGCTAATCTTGCACCGAAGGTAACTTTTCAAATAAATGGATTACTCTTCTCAATTTTATTATCATGATGAAAATAATTCGGCATATCACTGTGTTTTGTTTACAATAACTAATATTCTCACGTAATTAATTTTGTTGAAATTGTCCATTGAATCAAATAAAATTTACTGCATTATCACTATTTTTATGAGTTGTGATGAAGCCTCAAATGAAGAGTCTTAACGTTAATATTGTATTTTGCCAAATGCTTTAATATTTTATTTTTATTTATTAGATTATTTATGAAGAGTCTTAAATAATATAATTTTTAATTAACACCGAATACAATATCTAATTTTTATACTAAATTAAATTTAGTATAATTACTAATTTATTTGATTTACTATAAATTAACAAAAATAAAAATTTAATTAACAAAAGAGAAATTTGATTAAAATCAATTAATCGAGTCAAATTAATATAATTATGGTAAATCAGTATATATTTTGCTATAATAAATTTAATTTAATTATTCATTATTTCAAATTCTATAATAAGATTCGTAAAAATTTGGATCCATCATATACAGATATACAAATTCATTAAGTGAACATACAAAATCTACGTTTGAATTTTAAAATTTTAAATTAAGTTCAATTTGTATTCAAATATTTTGAAAGTGTATATTTAATTTATTTAATGATATATACAAATTATATAAAATGTATGTAAAAGGCAAATATATATTTAATTTTGAATTTTTTAAAAAATTTAAATTAATTTTTTTAAAAATAAATTTTTTTATAAGAGTTTAATTTGAGAGGACAAAATCGTTCTTTTTGATGGGTTAGGTATAGAAATATAAAATTAACCTCAATTTTTTAATTTTGATCAATATAAATTGTAATGACAGAAATGTATATTATATATTAAATTTATTTAAAATTTTACATTTTAATGATGCTAGATGCATATTATTTTCCATTTAAAGATAATTTATGTTGATCATACAAAACTAAACCAAATTAAATAATTATATAATTACATTATTTTTAAAACATTACTATATTTTAAATAATTAAATAATTTTTTAAATATTATTTTTAAAAATATAAAATTCTCTTCAACCCCGCATATACGCGGGTTTCGTGCTAGTATATATAGAGAAATAACTATTAGATACCCACCCCAATCCTAAACCTAACCACACAAGTCGAACTTGTTAAGTCGCCTATTTAAAATATTAAAAACTATTTCTAAAAATAGTTATTGTTTCATTTTTAAAATATACTTTATAAAAGTTAAATAATACTCTCTGTCCCTTTGAAAGATTCCCATTTTGCAATTTTTGTCACCCCATCTAAAGCTTCCTGCTTTTCTTAAATGACAAAAAGTGCCCCCACATCCCTCTCTTTCTACCTTTATTTCTCTCTCTCTATCTCTACCTTTTCCTTTCACATCGCATCTCAACACCCACTACACATAAAATACTACTTTTTCTTAAATCAAATGAGAAGTTTTCGAAGGTACGGAGGGACTATTAATTATAAAATTACATATAAAAGAAATCAAAAGGCATTTTATACAAATAATAAGGCAAGTATGAAACTGAAAACCTAATACTTATATTTCAGCTCTACCCGATGAATTGGTTTGAATCATTTATATTTGTGAACCAATATATTTAATTCATAAACTAAGCATAAAAAAGACATCAACCAAATATCAAATAAAATTGTACCTTTCTATTTACAAGTAGAGTGCCCTTTACAGCATACCCATCGTGAAACAAACGACATTGCATAAGTAATGGCTGAAAGGAAAAAACAAAAGAGAAAAGTAAGAATTTAAGAATTAAAAAGAATGAGCATGTTAAATAAAATTGCTAATGACATCCAAGGATTAAATTCTCGTCACAAGAAGTCAGACAATACCGGCTCCTTATTCTTGGCTCCTATTCCTAGTGCTTGGCAGGCAATGTCCTCAAAGTTGGTAAACTGGTAATTTATATAATAAAGAGAATCATTAAAACAAGATAAACCATTACATAGTCGTAGCAAAAATACATTCTAGTATCAGCTAAAGGACCAAAGCTAGAGTCTAAGAAGTGAGAAGTCAACGAAGTTGAACATCCACCATTCATAAATTTATTAACATGAATTGGCCAGACAAATTTTCATGCATTTAAAGGAGAAGTCCTAGTGTTTGACAAAATTGCATTACTTTCAGTTTTCCATATGAATTTGGAAAAATCGTGTAAATTAGTACATACTTTACATAACAACAAAACATCTCCAAAAGAGTTCACCTAACATTGCAAAGTGTGTGTGAGCATATATATAGATGTTTGTGCACATACGATGTGACTACCTCAGGAATGTTGTATTTGTTACTTATGTAATTTCAAAGTCGCGCACACACTTTATACATGGAACTACTATTTCAATTGTATAATCATTGACATTAGAGCATGCTCTTTATTACAAGAGCAATCTAATTGGCACCAAAAATTATGCCAAAACCTACAAAAGTAACTTCAACTTGACATGTAGATTTTACTTTCTCATAAAAGACTATCTACAATGAAATTCTCCATCATAGTTCCCTTAAGTGTGTTTTTAGAAATATCCATCATAATCTTTTTACAACTCTAAAATGAGAAAGTATTCCCAGATCCTATAAAAACAATGCTACAAGCACAGATCAGCCAAGTGCAAACAACACGGAGAGAGATGAAAACGTACAATTGGGGGTGGGGGACAAAAAAAAGGGGAAAGACTTCCCATAAAAATTAAGATAAACAAGCCATTTTGTTGTTCTTATGCTTCAGTAATTCTTCAGTAGATCAGATAGTCAAAGCAGAGGAAAGAGGAAAGGTTCTGCCATTAACAAACATGATGAACAGATTATCCATTCAAAAAACTAAAAAGGATTGATGGATGCATGGACAGATCAAAAAGAAATTGATAAGAAAAAAATAAATAAAAAGTGGCTTATGCAATATATTATTTGCCCAAGAGCTTTTGTATTTAAATTTGCTGATTTACAAAACACAGATCATCACAAGTCAAAGATTTTTCAAAAGTTTAACATAACTATGCAGTTTTCATTTTTCACTTTATCACAGAGAAAGAACTTGAAAGATTATTATTTAAAAGAAAAGAAAAAACAAAAGCTGACCTCAGAATTACTAACTCTTGTATACTTTACCCCATAAAAATCATCTGGACACCTCATGGCCAAGTCTTCAGATATATATCCTGTTCCATCAGTATGTAAAATAGGTTTCCCATCCTCATCATGGATAATAGAGCCATTCTCATCCTAAAAATATGGAACAAGAGAAGATAAATGTATTATTGTGCATCTTGGACAGATAACGAGACTTTGACTGGCATCATGGAGCAGAATAAAGAAAAATGCAACTTCACTACAATTTTCATACTTGGAAAGGGATATCTTCAATTATTTCGACTATAATAGCTGCAAAATCAACTTCAAGCTTCATTGTCTTTGAAAGGATCAAAGAAAATCTGAATGACACAAAATAGTTGCAAATAAATTTTCTAAAAGGAATCATCACCAGGTGATACTAAAGAAGAAAAATATACTCAGATCAACCTGGCCATGTATTTTTCTATGGTCGGAAGAGTGTGTATATGCATGAACATGATCCTTGCTTCACTAATTGATTTTCTAGACAAAATATAATGTTGATCATGACCATGAGGATCAGTGTGGACAAAATAGCACTTAACACCAGAGTTTGTAGACATTTTGTCCTCACTTTGGTTTTTCTTCCCCTTTTTCCGCTCATCTTTAAACACTGTACAACAGTCAAAATGTATATTGTAGTTAATTTATGCAATAATTTAGATAAAATAAACAAGTAATCACCCTTTTCTGAGAGAGGAGAACTTCCATAAGATAACAAAACTATAAGTACTAAACATTACCAAAGATCAAGGTTGTCCTTGTTAACAGTACTTGGTCATATAAAATGTTCTTTTTAAGTTCATTATATAATATTACTTAACTATCATTTGCATACCACTAATATCAATGATGTCCATAGATCATAAAAAGAACTAGATGATTCAGGTATTGTCCACATGTGTTTGAGAAATAAAGAATTATTGGGTACGTGATGGTGGAGATGTCAAAAAGAGATTCCCCATGGGAAAATCATAAAAGGCAGATATAGGATGCAGGACTTGCTGTTATGACTACATTAAGAAAGTCTTGGGAATTTTATCCATGATTTCATTCTCTAGAGGAAGTATGGGAAAATGTTATGTTTAGAGTAGCATGGTGGGCTTCAGGTAATAAAGAATTTAAACCTTTCTGTATAGACTATAGAGATTAGTGTCATGCTTTAGATTGTATGCCTACTTATCATGTTTTTTCCATGTCTAGTCAAAATGTTTGAACTGACATGTATTTCCCTGAGTATATATCAACATAAAGAACACGAGCAACATAATAGCAGATTCAGAGTCGAGAAAATAAAATAGTCACCAAAAATTGATAGCGCCGCAAACCAACGAAAATTCCTTCTTCAACAATTTTCCGTGTGTCGTATGCTCCTTCCCCAAACTTGACTATCAGTATGTTATCATCACGTAGTGACCTTTGTAGGTGAGTTATTGAACTATTCAGATAAGGACCCTGTATCATCCAAAAACATTTTGGGGCGATGGGGCGATGTAGACTAACAAATATCAAAACAAGAAAAGATTCAAGTATTGGAGAAAATGCATCAGGTGCAATTATGCACTCTCAGAGACTTTAAAGATGTATTGTAGAGACCCACCACTAAGAAAAGTATATCAATTTATAAACAATTTATTACATGGGATTGGTAATATGTGGTGGTGCAAAGAGTACCACAAGTTTTTATAATAGTTTCTCTTCAAGCATTTTAGGTCTTCCCTTCCCCTTCTAATCCAGGCTTGGGATTTGATGAATTGATGTTTAGGATAAATATTGAAAGGATTATTTAAAGTTTTTATGGTACTAGTAGCTAGGCAGAATATTTACAAATATTTAAGGGTAACATCTGTATATTGGAAAAGTAAAGAGAAGAATGTGGTCAAGTACTTTGCCATGTTTCATGTTATGGCTAATGGAGTTTGTGATAAAAATATAATTAGGCTGAAGAGGAACCTAGAAGTACTAAACCATTAAAAACTGTTCTATGGCATCAAATCAAAGCAGCCATAAGTATTGCAAACATTCTTGTTCAGTATTGGCAGGCATCAAAGAGACCTGAAAATGGAAAGTTATGCACGACATTCATTAATTCTTAGCAGCAAAGAGCAAATATCTTGGCAAAGAGCTTGTTTTGATGGGTGTTTCAGATCCTTATCTCTTGTTTGCTGTACTTCTATTTCTATTGTTTCTCTACAGCTTTTGGGCTACAAAAATAACCCTTTGTTACTATACCTGTGAATAGTGAAGCGTAATCCTTTTCCATGTAAACATTTCACCACATAATTAAACCAATAGATAATGAACATGAAGGTTAGCAGTGACCTTGAAATAGTACGTCCCATTTGGGCAAACATTGGAATAATACAGATGGGTTTTCCCTGAGTCCCAATCAAGATACTGCAAGAAGAAAGCACAAGAGTCGAGAAAAGCGAATATTGGATGGTAAAGAAGAGCTTATACAAACTTAGACTTATTTAATAATGAACATATTGCACAAAAGGCGCAATATGTTCGATACAACATTTGCAGAAAAAATAGGAAAAAATATTATCAAGGGCAAAAAATTGCCACAGAGATATCCAGTTATGTTTCAGAAATATTCACTTCCACTTTAATGTACTTATACTTTGCAAATAATTACTTCATTAGATATTTTGATATGAAATAAATCTATTTTTTTCTGAAGTAGTAGTTTTCTAAATATATTTTAATACTGACTACTAATCTATTCGTAAAAATATAACTGTGCATCGGTGTTATCTTTAATTGTCCTAAAATGTCATACCGATGTAAAAAGCCTAGCATCCAAACAAAGAATGAATTTGTAAAGTGCAAGAGGAAGAGCATTTATAAAGATGTATTGCTGACCTGGCTACGATCAGAGTCACAGAATTTGTTTCCATATTTATTCCAAATGGCATTCTCAAAATCTTTCATAGGAAGATCCTTCTTACTATACACTTCATAAGCGTCATTTAGGCTTACCACGGCTTCAAACTTTTGCCTATTCAGTTGATATATTGATTTCAGACCAAATACCACAAATATACAAAACATGGCATAACTAAAAGGGCAAAACGCATACTTAGTGAAAAGTCCCAATACTTTAACCATTTGCTTACTGCTACTATACATTCCCTTTTTAGTTTTAGTTAGACCTCGAAGATCTATACTTCATATAACGGCGTCCTTTTTCAGTGGACTTGCCAAAATGATTAACGTCACCATCTAAAGTTCAGGGACCTATTAAAACAAAAATATTGGGATTTACTGAAACAAAGTATAGATGTATAGTTGATGTAAAGTGTAACACAGTCTGGAATAGGAATCTTACCTATCATACAACAAAAGATTATATACTTCATAAAATAATAGACATAAGTTATAGTGACATTGAAATTACACCCTAAATCATGTTCTTGATGAGGACTTTTAATCTTTTTTTTTTTACAAAGAACTTTGAACTTCTGTTTCCCTGGAATATGATTTCAGGTGTAATTCCAAGTCATCATAAGATAATATATCAAACCCGATCAAAAAAGTTAATATATCAGTACATTTTTAATAAAATGTTATTTGAGGCAAAATCTACAAGCCAAACCTATTTAGAGGGTGCAGAATGTCAATTACCCTAAAAAGTTAAAAATCAAAAGCATTTTTTACTTTGAATAAAGAAAATGAAAGATTGGAAATGAAACCACATAGATAAATCTCTATCGTTTATCTTCAGAATCTTTGTTTTATTTTTGTTTTGTCAATGTGTTGCAATAGATGATAAATGATCATGTGTTTCTAGATTAAAATATCTAATATTGTCTTCTTTGTAGTTTAATGTTCAAGATTCCTACTGCAAAGAAGGTTGCACTGGCTCCATACTTAACTTTTCTTTCAATAGGTGTTGTACTTTCAATTTGTTTCCTATACTTTCAACTTTTAGGATCTCGTGAGATGAAGTACAGAGCTTCAAGGACCGAATAAAACAAAGAAGCTGTAGATTAACCGACTGAAACAAAGATTATAAACAGCGATCTGAAGATACATTTATCCAAACTTAAGGAAACTAACCTCCCGATGTAACTTAAAACCAAAAATAATTTCCTGAATTCGAGTTTGTTCAAGACCAATAATTGTGGGCTGATTGTTGTCGGGCCTTCCATCTCTCCGGCATCTGATGATTTATCTCTGACACAAGGGTTCTTCTTTTCTAAAGTTTCATCTTCAAAAGATAGCTGGCAGCTGATATTTTTAAAGGCTTTCCTCTGCAAATTGGAAGAACACTTCACTGGGAAACTTGATGAGGGGGACTGCAAACTTTCACCATCTGACAATGATAGAAATGTCCGTATGTACATGCGGTAAATGTTGTTAGGAAAAAGAAACAACATGACAAAATGTTAAAGAGAAACTTGATAGATGTTAGCAGTTTGTTTTAACAACAGAAAAAATGCGGCCACTATTCAATTAGAGGAAATTTGGGTTAGTTAAGAAACTGGAACCTAAATACAATACCCTACCCATAACCATACAGCATACTAGAAAATTACACATTCTTTCTGTTCAAAAAGTCCAAAATATCATTGTTCATCCATTCAGCTTTATTTCATTCAAATATAAAAGGAAGTCAAGTGAATAATGTGAACTTTGCAAGATGAAGCTGGATCTGCACAGCTTAACATCCACTTATGTGCACATTTGACAATTGAAATAAACTACAGTGCCATAATTAGTTTGGCTCCTTCCACTTTGAGCTCTTTGTAAATACCACCTGCAGAATGCCGAGAAGTAATAACAGGGACGGGTTTAGGGGGCCAGGGCAGTCACCTCCCTTGGATTTAAATCTTCTCTACAATATGTATAGATTTTTTTTTTTTTTATTTATACCTTAAATTCGTGATATGTGATATCTTGTCATTTCGCTACCATATGTATATAATTTCTCTACTACATGAGCAAGAAATACATTACATAAATTCTCATCTATTGAATAAAATTTCACAAACCAAAGTAAATTTCACAAAGAAGCATCTTGCAAATATCAGTAAGTTATGGAAACAAACAATACATACTGGTGATTACCGTGATTTCAAAATTCAAAAGGGCGTGCTTACTGGGATTGTGGGGAGAAGCAGGGGAAGGCGAGTGAGGCGAATTATAGAGGCTATTAAGCACAGTTGCAGCTTGTTCTGGGTAGTTTGCTTTGATTAGAGACGAGACGAAACCGCTGAAGCTCTTGATGGGTGTATTTGTCGAAACTATCGTGTTGAGAATTTCAACCGATCCTTTCTCCCCGATCTCGAACAGCATCTTTCTGGCGTATATTTTGAGCGGTGGCTGATTCTTGTCAATGCAAACTCTTTTTATTGATTGTTCCACCGATTCCGGTAGAATAACGTCTTGCTGAGGTTGAGTTTGAGGGGAACTCATCATCTCTCTCTTCTTTTTGTTTGAAATTGAACTGGGTTGTTTTTTATGAGAGACTAGACAAGAGTTGCAGGTTTAATTAGGGATGGGTTGCTGACATTGATGGGATTGAAGAGAAGTTGAAGTGTGAGTGTGTTCATCTTTCAAGAGTTGCAGGTTTGCAGTGGTGAAATGAAAGTGAGACTGCGGGTTGCTTTTTCTGATTTTCCCCCGCTTTTATGATGTGATCGAATGCAGACAAATACAAATTTGATCATCATCATTTTTCAAACTTTTGTTTTAAATTACATTTTACATGTCCAAATATTTTCACACTATGTTGTTATTTAATAATTTATTTTGTTTCACCATTTAACTATTATTTAATTTTTTATTAATTTTATATTAATAAATAACCATTTAATTTAAAAATTAATCACAAATATCTAAAATATTCTTATTTTATCTACTTTATTTATATTTTTTTAAATTTGTCAAAACCAACAAGCATATTATTAGTGGACGGAGGAGTACATTTTTATAGGGGCACTCTAGGATGAGAAGGGACTCGTACATTTTTATTTTTTTGCAAGATATAGAAAATACAAATCTACAATAACAAATAATTGAATTTTAGAAAAAATAAATTATATCTTTAGTAATCACTCAAAACAAACGGGTTCTAAAAAGTCTCAGATACTCTCCAATTAAAATTAAAACATCAATTTATATTATACTACACACCCCATTATTTTTTTATCGGTAAATGTGAGTAGTTGTTAGTGGTTAGAGTTACTTACGTCAAGTCTCCTTCAAATTCCAAATTCTCCAAGTCTCCTTATACCTCCCATTCCAATTCGTTCTCAAAGGGAATCGAACCCGCATCTCCCACCACACACCCCATTATTAATTTACTCGACCCCTAACTCGAAACAAAGAAGGCTAGTCTATCTTTCGCTCTATACCATTTGTTCTCTCCAAAAAAAGAACACTTCAAACTTTTAAACAAGTGAGGCGCCTTCTCCAATTTCATGTCCAAAGTGGAATTCAAAAGTTCTCCTTCTCACAAAAATTTACATTTTTTCTTTTTAAAATTATCTCACAAAAGTTTGCATACCCAAAATGAAAATATTCCTCACAATACACATATACTAGATGAGCTCCCGCGTATTACGCGGATTTTCGTTAAATAAACTTTACAATATAATATATTATATAGTATATAATATTTTCAAATAATAATAATATATATATATATTAAAATAATGTATATGTATAAAAAAATTATAATTATAATATTAAATTTAAATAATGGTAATATTAATTGTATGACAATTCATGTTAGGGATAAGAATTATTATAATTATGTGAAAGAGTTTACTATGAGATTTGTTTCAAATTTATTTTATAATTAATAAAAAAAAGGAGACGATTAATAGAATTTTTTTATATATAATTGATGCATAAATATTACTCCGAATAATATATATATATATATATATATATATATATCGTATATTTACAATAAATATCATATATGATTATATTAAGTTTTTTTATAAAAGTTGATAAACCACAATTTTTCTTAAATACATTTATAGGCTTAAAGTTAAATATAATTTTATGTTTACAAATTGTCATATGATAACACTTTTTAGATATTTAAAATATTGAAAGATTTATATATTAACTTATTTATTAAAAATATACATATTGTGCAAGAGGTCTAAGGTCCAAACCTCCTTAAAAATATTTTTTAATTAATTTCTATATTAAAATGCCACATAGATGCCATATATTAATTATAAATCAATAGAAAAATGACACATAGATTATTAACATATATATGCATTTAATAAGAATGTGACACCTCATTTAAATTAACCTCATGACGATACATAAGTAAAAACAAACTCCCTATTAGTAATATAGGAATTTTCCCTTTATTCCGTTACTTTTGTGACCTCACATACATTCAATCCAATTAATTCTTTTATTTTATTCATAAAAATTTACAAAATTACCCTTCAATATTTCACTTATCACAATTTTTCTTAAATTTTGTGTCAAAATCTCCGCAAATTTTTTTGGAACGGAGGGATTACATATTCTTACGCCAATATTTTGTAAGTCCCAAACAAGCAACAACACGAGTTCTAAGAGAAGTATGATATAGTATACAATTATGTTAATGAAAGGAAGTTCAAATCTAAAATGTTCTCGGAACACGGAGATTCTACATAACTGGAATGTAATCTAACTTGTGCAATTTGCTTGATAAGATTATTTTTGTAGATAAATTCTTAGTGCTGATTTACTTTTTTTTTGGTGGATAGATTTTCGTTGACAGGAAACTGGGTTCAACTGTTGACTAATTTCAATTGAATTCCATGGGATCCATCTGCAAATTATTCATAATTTTCAAAATAATCTCGGTTTGACCCGTTATAAATCATTGATTTCTATGTATTTTGCATTTAAAAGGTGTATTTATCGGTCTTTTCCCTTCATTATCTGCATTAGGTGTAGTTTTTAAAGTGTTATCGACAACTAAACTTTGTGATAACTAGTTGTTTTTGTCTTTTGGATACAATACACTATTGAAATGATCATTTCACACCAATGATCATTAATTAAGGTAAGAAAAGTACTTGGGAAGTGCCAATGGATACCAAATTAGTCAAACAAACACTCCTTATTTTTCATCTTTTTGCATGCTAAAACAGAAATCTATAGGATTTTTGTAGAATTCTGAATAATCTCGGATGACTTGTGATAAATAATTGATTTTTATATATTTTGCATTCAAAAGGTTTATTTATCGGTCTTTTCCCTCCATTATCTGCATTAGATGTAGTTTTTAAAGTGTTATTATCGACAACTAAACTTTGTGATAACTAGTTATTATTTGTCTTTTTGATACAAAACACTATTGAAATGATTATTTCACTCCAATGATCATTAATTAAGATAAGAAAAGTATTTGGAAAGTTCCAATGGATCTCAAATTAGTCAAACAAACACTCCTTATTTTTCCTATTTTTGCATGTTAAAAAAGATATCTATAGGGTTTTTGTAGAATTCTGAATAATTTCGAATGACTCGTGATAAATCATTGATTTTATGTATTTTGAATTCAAAAGGTTTATTTATCGGTCTTTTCCCTCCATTATCTCGCATTAGTTGTAGTTTTTATAGTATTATTATCGACAACTAAACTTTGTGATAACTAGTTGTTTTTGTCTTTTTGATACAATACACTATTACATCATAAATCATTGATTTTTATATATTTTGCATTCAAAAGGTTTATTTATCGGTCTTTTCCCTCCATTATCTGCAATAGGTGTAGTTTTTAAAGTGTTATTATCGCAACTAAACATTGTGATAACTAGTTGTTTTTTTTTTTTTGATACAAAACACTATTGAAATAATCATTTCACTCCAATGATCATTAATCAAGGTAAGAAAAGTACTTGAGAAGTTCCAATGGATCTCAAATTAGTCAAACAAACACTCCTTATTTTTCCTCAAATTAAAGATATTATTGATAAAAGGAAGAAAGAAAAAACCTAAAACCATATGATCACAGGTCGATCAAGAAGCCGGACCCTCACTAAAAACCTTTGATGGCAAAACCCTCCTTAGGGAAAAATCCATCAAAGGGAAAAAGAGTAAGTCCTCTAAAACAAAGCAAAACACAAAAATGGCCACAAAAGCCGTTACCAAAAGCCACGGAAGAATCAACCAAAAGGTCAAATTTAATCTATTCTAGTATAAGTTTTATAAAGATCATCCTTCATTTGATCCTTCAAAATCGGGCTCCTCCGCCCACCACTTCATCTTCTCATAATCCGAGTACTTAGAAAGAATATCGGCCACCATGTTTCCTTCACGCAAGGTATGCCTAAAGCAACCATCAACGGTGATAAGAAGATCTTTAGCCGCTAGCCATGCATTATGCCATCTCCAAGGAACCTTAACCTCCTTTGAACTAAACGCATAAAGAACATAAACGGAATCTGTCTCAAAAATAATACGCTTCCAACCTTGAGAAGCCACTATCTCAATAGCACGAATAGTCGTTCCTAGCTCTGTGTCAAAACAGAATTTATAGGGTTTTTGTAGAATTCTGAATAATCTCGGAATGAATCGTGATAAATCATTGATTTTTATGTATTTTGCATTTAAAAGGTTTATTAATCGGTCTTTTCCTTCCATTATCTGCATTAGGTGTAATTTTTAGAGTATTATTATGGACAACTAAACTTTGTGATAACTAGTTGTTTTTATCTTTTTGATACAAAACACTATTGAAATGATCATTTCACTCCAATAATCATTAATTAAAGTATGAAAAGTACTTGGAAAGTGCCAATGGATACCAAATTAGTCAAACAAACACTCCTTATTTTTCCTCCTTTTGCATGCTAAAACATAAATTTATAGGGTTTTGTAGAATTCTGAATAATCTAGATATGACTAATGATAAATCATTGCTTTTTATGTATTTTGCATTCAAAAGGATTATTTATCGGTCTTTTTCCTCCATTATCTGCATTAGATGTAGTTTTTAAAGTGTTATTATCGACAACTAAACTTTGTGATAACTAGTTGTTTTTATCTTTTTGATACAATACACTATTGAATTGATCATTTCACTCCAATGATCATTAATTAAGGTAAGAAAAGTACTTGGGAAGTGCCAATGGATACCAAAATTAGTCAAACACTCCTTATTTTCCCTCTATTTGCATGCAAAAACATAAATTTATAGGGTCTTTGTAGAATTCTAAATAATCTCGGATGACTCGTGATAAATCATTGATTTTTATGTATTTGGCACTCAAAAGTTTTATTTATCGGACTATTCCCTCCATTATCTACATTAGTTGTAGTTTTTAGAGTGTTATTATCGACAACTAAACTTTGTGATAACTTGTTGTTTTTTATCTTTTTGATACAAAACTCTATTGAAATGATCATTTCATCCAGGTGATCATTAATTAAGGCAAGAAAAGGTACTTGGGAAGTTCCAATGGACCTCAAATTAGTCAAACAAACACTCCTTACTTTTCCTATATTTGCATGCTAAAACATAAATCTGTAGAGTTTTTGTAGAATTCGAATAATCTCGGTATGACTCGTGATAAATCATTGATTTTTATGTATTTTGCATTCAAAAGGTTTATTTATCGGTCTTTTCCCTCCATTATCTACATTAGATGTAGTTTTTAATGTGTTATTATCGACAACTAAACTTTGCGATAACTAGTTGTTTTTGTCTTTTTGATATAATACACTATAGAATTGATCATTTCACTCCAATGATCATTAATTAAGGTAAGAAAAGTACTTGGGAAGTGCCAATGGATACCAAAATTAGTCAAACAAATACTCCTTATTTTCCCTCGATTTGCATGCTAAAACAGAAATCTATAGGGTTTTTGTAGAATTATTAATAAACTCGGATGACTCGTGATAAATCATTGATTTTTATGTATTTTGCATTCAAAAGGTTTATTAATCGGCCTTTTCCCTCCATTATCTGCATTAGTTGTTGTTTTTAGTGTATTATTATCGACAACTAAACTTTGTGATAACTTGTTATTTTTGTCTTTTTGATACAAAACTCTATTGAAATGATCATTTCATCCAGGTGATCATTAATTAAGGTAAGAAAAGATACTTGAGAAGTTCAAATGGTTCTCAAATTAGTCAAACAAACACTCCTTATTTTTCCTATTTTTGCATGCTAAAACATAAATCTACGGGGTTTTTGTAGAATTAGAATAATATCGGTATGACTCGTGATAAATCATTGATTTTTATGTATTTTGCATTCAAAAGGTTTATTTATCGGTCTTTTCCCTCCATTATCTGCATTAGGTGTAGTTTTTAAAGTGTTATTATCGACAACTAAACTTTGTCATAACTAGTTGGTTTTTGTCTTTTTGATACAATACACTATTAAAATGATCATTTCACTCCAATGATCATTAATTAAGGTAAGAAAAGTACTTGGGAAGTAACACTCTTTATTTTTCCTCTTTTTGCATGCTAAAACTGAAATCTATAGGGTTTTTATAGAATTCTGAATAATCTCGTAATGAATCGTGATAAATGATTGATTTTTATGTATTTGGCACTCAAAAGTTTTATTTATCGGACTATTCCCTCCATTATCTGCATTAGTTTTAGTTTTTAGAATGTTATTATCGACAACTAAACTTTGTGATAACTTGTTGTTTTTGTCTTTTTGATACAATACACTATTAAAATGATCATTTCACTCCAATGATCAATAATTAAGTGAAGAAAAGTACTTGGGAGGTGTGCCAATGGATACCAAATTAGTCAAACAAACACACTTTATTTTTCCTCTTTTTAATGCTAAAACTGAAATCTATTGGGTTTTTATAGAATTCTGAATAATCTCGGTATGAATTGTGATAAATGATTGATTTTTATGTATTTTGCATTCAAAAGTTATATTTATCAGACTTTTCCCTCCATTATCTCGCATTAGTTGTAGTTTTTAGAGTGTTATTATCGACAACTAAACTTTGTGATAACTAGTTGTTTTTTGTCTTTTTGATACAAAACTCTATTGAAATGATCCTTTCATCCAGTGATCATTAATTAAGGCAAGAAAAGGTACTTGGGAAGTTCCAATGGATCTCAAATTAGTCAAACAAACACTCCTTACTTTTCCTATATTTGCATGCTAAAACATAAATATGTAGGGTTTTTGTAGAATTAGAATAATCTCGGTATGACACGTGATAAATCATTGATTTTTATGTATTTTGCATTCAAAAGGTTTATTTATCGATCTTTTCCCTCCATTATCTACATTAGATGTAGTTTTTAATGTGTTATTATCGACAACTAAACTTTGCGATAACTAGTTGTTTTTGTCTTTTTTGATATAATACACTATAGAATTGATCATTTCACTCCAATGATCATTAATTAAGGTAAGAAAAGTACTTGAGAAGTGCCATTGGATACCAAAATTAGTCAAACAAACACTCCTTATTTTCCTCGATTTGCATGCTAAAACAGAAATCTATAGGGTTTTTGTAGAATTATGAATAATCTCGGATGACTCGTGATAAATCATTGATTTTTATGTATTTTGCATTCAAAAGGTTTATTAATCGACATTTTCCCTCCATTATCTGCATTAGTTGTTGTTTTTAGTGTGTTATTATCGACAACTAAACTTTGTGATAACTTGTTATTTTTGTCTTTTGATACGTAACTCTATTGAAATGATCATTTCATCTAGTGATCATTAATTAAGGTAAGAAAAGGTACTTGGGAAGTTCCAATGGATCTCAAATTAGTCAAACAAACACTCCTTATTTTTCCTATTTTTGCATGCTAAAACATAAATCTACAGAATTTTGTAGAATTCTGAATAATCTCGGTATGACTCGTGATAAATCATTGATTTTTATGTATTTTGCAATCAAAAGGTTTATGTATCGGTCTTTTCCCTCCATTATCTGAATTAGGTGTAGTTTTTAAAGTGTTATTATCGACAATTAAACTTTGTGATAACTAGTTGGTTTTTGTCTTTTTGATACAATACACAATTAAAATGATCATTTCACTCAATGATCATTAATTAAGGTAAGAAAAGTACTTGGGAAGTGTCAATGGATACCAAATTAGTCAAACAAACACTCTTTATTTTTCCTCTTTTTGCATGCTAAAACCGAAATCTATAGGGTTTTTATAGAATTGAATAATCTCGGAGTGAATCGTGATAAATGATTGATTTTTATGTATTTTGCATTCAAAAGTTTTATTTGTCAGACTTTTCCCTCCATTATCTCGCATTAGTTGTAGGTTTTAGAGTGTTATTATCGACAACTAAACTTTGTGATAACTAGTTGTTTTTTGTCTTTTTGATACAAAACACTATTGAAATAATCATTTCACTCCAGGTGATCTTTAATTAAGGTAAGAAAAGTACTTGGAAAGTTCCAATAGATCTCAAATTAGTCAAACAAACACTCCTTATTTTTCCTATTTTTGCATGCTAATACGTAAATCTATAGAGCTTTTGTAGAATTCGAATAATCTCGGTATGACTCGTGATAAATCATTGCTTTTTATGTATTTTTGCATTCAAAAGGTTTATTTATCGGTCTTTTCCCTCCATTATACTGCATTAGATGTAGTTTTTAGAGTGTTATCACCGACAACTAAACTTTATGGTAATTAGTTGTTTTTGTCTTTTTGATACAATACACTATTGAAATGATCAATTCACTCCAATGATCATTAATTAAGGTAAGAAAAGTATTTGGGAAGTGCCAATGGATACTAAAATTAGTCAAACAAACACTCCTTATTTTCCCTCTATTTGCATGCTAAAACATAAATCTATAGGGTTTTGTAGAATTCTGAATAATCTCAAATGACTCGTGATAAATCATTGATTTTTATGTATTTGGCACTCAAAAGTTTTATTTATCGGACTATTCCCTCCATTATCTCGCATTAGTTTTAGTTTTTAGAGTGTTATTATCGACAACTAAACTTTGTGATAACTTGTTGTTTTTGTCTTTTTGATACAATACACTATTAAAATGATCATTTCACTCCAATGATCAATAATTAAGGTAAGAAAAGTACTTGGGAGGTGCCAATGGATACCAAATTAGTCAAACAAACACACTTTATTTTTCCTCTTTTTGAATGCTAAAACCGAAATCTATAGGGTTTTTATAGAATACTTAATAATCTCGGTATGAATCGTGATAAATGATTGATTTTTATGTATTTTGCATTCAAAAGTAATATTTATCAGACTTTTCCCTCCATTATCTGCATTAGTTGTAGTTTTTAGAGTGTTATTATCGACAACTAAACTTTGTGATAACTAGTTGTTTTTTGTCTTTTTGACAAATAAAGGCAAATTTTATTAAAAGAAAAGAAAAAGAGGAGAGCCACAACCCGGCTCAATAGGCTAAATGGAAAAAACAAATGTACCCGTCCTCACTAAAAACCTCTTGTCGTAAAACCCCCTTGGGGAAAAACCGACAAAGAGGGGAAAAGAGTAACAACGGGAACATTTGAGCTTATATAGGAAGAGACCTTGAATACAAGGTCAAGAAAAACCACAAAACTGTAGATAATCATACACCCACAAAGACCCGAAATACAAGGTCTAAAAACTAAACAAAGACCAAAACAAGAAGGCCATAAAAAATGAAATCAAACACACCGCCTCATGAACTCCTTAGTATTATCACGGTTTGAGAAATCAACCAAAAACCCGGAGGAGTACCAACCCATTCCGCATCCATCCTAGACTTTGCTAAACAATCAAGCTTGGTTTACTTCACGAAAAACATGTTTTACCTCAAGATTCATCAATCCACGAATACCACCCAAGAATCCCATAGAGGTCGAACCCTCCAAGGTATAACCGGAGTAATGTCCTGAAAGATGTTAACAACAAAAATAGAATCGGTTTCTAACACAACCCTTAACCAATCCTTACCATAAGCATAAATGACGGCTCTAAGGGCATGAAGCTCCCTTCCGGGTAAATCCCCAACCAATAGAGGAAGAAAAAGCTGCAAGGAAAAAGCTTCTATAATTTCTAAAGACCGCTCCCGCATAAACAAAGAAACCCGGAGATCCATTTATATTACAATCCACATTTATTTTCACCCAACCCGGCGAAGGGGCAGCCCAACGACACGGGATCGACCTCAAAGAAGGGACGAGCATGAGAAGCAACCCCTAACCGAGAGCAAATAAGAAGGTCACCTTGGAATTATTACGAAATCAATAATAAAAAAATTAGACTCCCTTATGAACGAAACAAGAAGTGCCCGAGTGGCAACCGAAGGCATAAAATTACCGAAAACACATTTATTCCGAGTAGCCCAAAGAATCCAAGATAACGAAATCACCGCCACCTTCCAAAGTTTAGAAACCCGAGGACTAAAATTTAAACTAACAGCCCAAAGAATCAAATGATTATAAGAATTAGGGAAGATAAAATCCACCCCAAAGAAAATACAAAGTTTATTCCAAAGTCAGCAAGGTAAAAGAACAATACAAAGCACATGATCAAGAGACTCCGAACTGTTACGACATAAAAACAAATGGTAGGACCACAAAAACCCCGGTTAACCCAACGGTCACCGTAGGCGCCTTACCATAGACAGACCCTCCAAACCAAAGAAGACCTACAAGCCGGGACAGCCTTGTCCCATAACCAACGACCCCAAGTATTACACGGAAAAGAAACACGAAGTCTATCAAAAACATACTTAGAAGCAAGATTTCCCGATACTGCAATAACACCAAACCCGGGAATCGGAGGCCGCAAAATCCATAGAAACAATCAGCTTCACAATATCAATATTATTCAACAAGAAATCGAGTGAAACAACCAGCAATCATTAACATAATAATCAGCCACCGAGTAAACTAAAGTTCTACGAATATCATAAGGAATATCAAGACGATCAGCAATAACAAACCCAAGCCAATTATCATTCCAGAAATTAACATTGCAGCCATTACCAACAATCCAACGAGATTCCGATAAGACCCGAGGGAGATGTTTGACCACCCCGATCTAATCGAAGAAACTCTCCTACGATCCATAAACAAGGCAGCCCTAGACATAAACCTATTATAGAGAAAAGAACTAGCCTCCGTATTAGCAAGAATACTCCACACCAATTTTGAAATATAAGCATGATTAGCAATCCTAAGAGACCTAATACCAAGACCACCCTCATTCAAAGACGCACAACATTTAGACCAAGAAACATTTAAAGAACCTTTATTAAACACATCACCCGTCCAAATAAAATTACGCATGGCACACTTAACCCTTTTAATCAACCCCGAGGCCAAAGATAAAGCATCATAGAATGAACAAGAGACCCTCAATAACCGATCGAACAAGACAAACCCGCCCCGCAAAAGATAAACAGCTTACCTTTCCACTTACTAAATTTAGAAATGACCTTATCCGCAATGGCCCGGAGATGAGACACTCTAGGAACACCACGGAAAATGGGAAGACCAAGATAAGTAACCGGCAAGTATCCACGCGGGATGTAAATACAAGTCCGAATGTGTCTAGCCTTCAAACACTAACATTATTACCAAAAAAATGGTAGATTTCGAGGGATTATAAATCTGCCAGAAATCTCACCGTAGCCACCGTAAAATGCCCACTAAACAACGAATGTTAGCCATAGAAGCAGCACCAATCAACAAAATATCATCAAAGATAAAAAAGAAAAGGAGGGGAATGTTGCAAAACCGAAAAGGAACCATTAGAAATTTCCCACTTTATCCAAAGCCCAAGAACCTCCTCCGCAAGACAAAAAGAAGAGGAGATAAAGGATCCCCTTGTCTTACACCTCTAGAACAATTAAACACATTCGACGGACAACCATTTATCAAGATTGACGGCCTAGCCGAGACCAAAATAGAGTGAATAATATGAACAAAACGATCACAAAAACCCATTTTCTCCAAAACAAACTTTCAAAAAAACCCAAGAAAGAGTATCAAAAGCTTTCGTAATATCTATTTTTATTATCATACCATCGTAACATGGACTAGAAAATAAGTCATTAAAAGCTTCAGATGCAAGAGCAAGACAAGTTTGAATATTTCTATTGGGAATAAACCCAAACTGAAATGAAGAACAAATCAAATCAAGAATATATCCAAACCTTGTTGCAATGACTTTCGTAATAATTTTAAAGAGAAAGTTACCGACAACGATAGGGCGGTAATCCGTAATAGCAGAGGGATTCGAAACCTTTGGGATTAAAGAGACGGTGCTTTCATTCACTTACTGAAAAGATATTTTGTGAAAATAATATTTCACAGCCTCGCACACGTCTACCGAAATGATATCCCAGCAATCTTGGAAAAAAT
The DNA here is from genome assembly GCA_030762865.1 of Paraleonurus japonicus. Lineage (NCBI taxonomy): Eukaryota > Viridiplantae > Streptophyta > Magnoliopsida > Lamiales > Lamiaceae > Paraleonurus > Paraleonurus japonicus. The sequence continues at coordinate 30,052,671 of CM061060.1, forward strand.
GCCTCCCAAAACCGTCCGGTCCGGAGCACTATGAGCCGCTAAACCGAACACAGCCTTTCCGCACCTCCTCGTCCGAAGGAATAGCAACCAACATATCATTGTGATTACGCAAAACCACACCATTAACAAAGTTATCAAGATAAGTAAAGTCCACCGAAATAGAGCCATTAGCAGCCGAAAAAAGATTCATATAAAAATCAACAATATGATCTCTAATAGTATTGACATCATTAACAACGACATTATTAATACTAAGGGAAGAGATCTCTTTAGGCTTGGAGGCCATCTTGTTAACAAGATGGAAAAAAGTAGTGTTGCGGTCACCATCCTTAAGCCAATCTAGCCTATTCTTTTGAGAAAAAAACTCTTGTTGTTGTCGAAGAGCCATATTAAGGTCCTCATGGCAGGCCGCCTCAAGCACCCGAAACTCCTCCAAATCCCCCTCATTAAGATGCCCACCTGAACCTTCTCCAAAGAAGCTAAGGCCGAAGCCACTTTCCTATGAACATCACCAAAAACTTCCCAATTCCAACGTCTAAGAGCCAATTTCAGCCTTTTCAACTTACGCATGACAATACGCAAAGGGTCCCCATTCATTGGAAAATTCCACGAAACCCGAACCTCCTTATGAAAACCCCTATGCGCAAGCCACATTTTCTGAAACCGGAAAGGTCTAGGACCGGCAGCCATAGGAGTCCCAATATCAAGACGAAGAACCAAAGGGCGGTGATCCGAAGAACTACGCGGAGAATCTCCACCGAACAATTACGCCAATTATTTACAAAAACTATCACCTAAAGCCCTATCCAATTTAGCAGCGGTAATACCCATATAACCACGGCGAATAAACCATGTAAAATCAGCCCCTACCGAAGGAATTTCTAGCAAATCATTACTACTTATAAAACCATTAAAATCATTCATTGAAGTAGCACTAATAGTGGAATAACCAACCCTCTCGTGATCCCCAAGCACAAGATTGAAATCACCACAAAAACAAACATTCGAAATACTAAGAGTACCAATATCACGCCACAAAATCCTACGAGTTCTATAGTCATTAGCAGCATGAATAAACCCAAAGCTAACAAAGAAAATTATTCACAACCGTTTTAACAATAATAAAGCGAGAAGAAAATCACGAGATGAACAGCTAGCCACAGACAATTACACAAAAGCCAAATATTTGGCCTAAGAGGAGATCTATCATTTTGCGCAAGGAAAACAAGGTTCAAATTACTCCAAAACCCGGAAGACACAGATCAAACAGAACTTTTGGTTCAAAAATAGCGACTAAAATAGGATTAAAACGTCGGCAATAATCTTGAAGCAACAGCTTCAAGTATTACTACCGATGCCTTGAATATTCCAAAAAGGATACTACTCATGACGAACGCAAGGACCCGTGCTTCGGCGGGATTTTAGAAGGACCACCCCTATTTCTCGACACCCTCCCCATAGCCTTAATCGCCTCGGACCCATCCGAAACCACAACAAACTTGTGTGTAGCCACATCCTCCACCTCCCGAATCGCATTTCTCACATCTTCACCAAAACCGGATCATCTTGCAAAGGTGACGAAAAATCGTGATCACCAGAACCCCTCCTCGTCTGCATTATCAATAATCTCTCGCCCCTCGTAGAGAAGCAGCAGGCCGTCGAAGCACCCATGCCAGGCTCCTTCAAACTCGCAGCCACCTCCTCGCCGAACTTAGCCTTTTGCCTCAAAATAGATTTAAGAGGAACCCCCAAAGTTCCAAAGAACGCCAACTTGCCTCGGGATGAAACACCTCAATCGCAAGATTATGAGTAGCAAGCATCCTCAACAACCCCGAATCATCAAGAACCCCAAAAGAATTTGAAGTATTTACAGCAAGATTTCTAGTCTCACCTTCCCCAAGAAACCTCCCCTCTCGCATACCGACCTTCCCCAAAGACACCGCCCCTCCCCGCGCCGTCCACTATAGAAGCCTCCTTTCGACGACCGTCTACATTAATATCCTCCGAAGAAGACCGTCTACCATCCTGCATACGCGAAGCCTCCGAACCCTTAACCCCTTCCGAATAACTCCTACAACGACTAACTCGGATGACCAATCACACCACGGTGTTTACAAAACTCCGACAAACGCTCAAATTGGAAAAAAGCAAACAAACAAGTGTCCAGCTCGTTCGATCATAATCTTATCCTGAAGCGGGCTTTTCATATCAATTTCCACCAACAGACGGACATAATGACACATTTCCGAGATAAAGTACGATCATCAACCCTAATCAGCGTGCCTAAGGCAGCGCCAATCGCCTCATACACATCTATCCTCCAATATTCAATCGGCGGTTCAAAAACCCGTACTCCATACCGAGCAACGGAGGAGTTAACTCTATACGGATTAAAGTTTGGAATCCACTTCGCAAATGCAATAATCCCGGTTTTAGAGTCCAAGATTGCTTCAAGAATGCCTTGTCTCTATCTTCCTTACTAGCAAACGAAGATTGTAATACCCCCTTCCCAAGGGCGTAAACGAAGACCCGAAGAAATTCCCCACAACCCCTCTAACCTCTCGTGCAGAACTGATTCGCCAGCCGTTTATCCCTCTTAGAATAGATAATCCGGCCAATTAAAGAATCCAAAAAAGGCTTCGACTTTCATGAAGAAATTCCTCGAGAGATTGGAATAGAAAAGAAATCCCCCTTTTTAATCGGACTAATCCTTTGTGTAGACTGGCTGTTCGAAATGCGATTTCTGCGAGTCCGAAATGGTAGAATTCAGAAGGGCACGACGGTAATCATCCGTCGGAGAAGCCCGTGGCGCTGTGGGAATCGCCGTGGGGGTGGAATCGTCGTGGGGCCGGAATCTCCGCAGAGGCGTAGCGGCTTTATTCAACGAATTCATTATCGAGTCCACTATTTGGGCAACGAAATCCCTAGTAACCAAAGATGGAAGAGACACCATCGGAATATCGTAAAGGATAAAGAAATTCAAGAAAAGTCAAGAAAAGGAAACAGTTTTTGATACAATACACTATTGAAATAATCATTTCACTCAGGTGATCTTTAATTAAGGTAAGAAAAGTACTTGGAAAGTTCCAATGGATCTCAAATTAGTCAAACAAACACTCCTTATTTTTCCTATTTTTGCATGCTAACACGTAAATTTATAGGGTTTTTGTAGAATTTGAATAATCTCGGTATGACTCAAGTGATAAATCATTGATTTTTATGTATTTTGCATTCAAAAGGTTTTTTTATCGGTCTTTTACCTCCATTATCTGCATTAGATGTAGTTTATAAAGTGTTATCATCGACAACTAAACTTTGTGATAACTAGTTGTTTTTGTCATACACTATTGAAATGATCATTTCACTCCAATGATCATTAATTAAGGTAAAATTACTTGGGAAGTGCCAATGGATACCAAAATTAGTCAAACAAACACTCCTTATTTTCCCTCTATTTGCATGCTAAAACATAAATCTATAGGGTTTTTGTAGAATTCTCAATAATCTCGGATGACTCGTGATAAATCATTGATTTTTATGTATTTGGCACTCAAAAGTTTTATTTATCGGACTATTCCCTCCATTATCTGCATTAGTTGTAGTTTTAAGAGTGTTATTATCGACAACTAAACTTTGTGATAACTTGTTGTTTTTTGTCTTTTTGACGAATAAAAGGCAAATTTTATTAAAAGAAAAGAAAAAGAGTAGAGCCACAACCCGGCTCAAATAGGCTAAAAGAGATTAGAATGCACCCGGCCTCACTAAAAACCTCTTGCCGTAAAACTCCCCTTGGGGAAAAACCGGCAAAGAGGGGAAAAAGAGCAACAAGGGGTACAAACGCCTAAAATAGGTAAAGACCCGAATACAAGGTCTGGAAAAACCGAAAAAAGAAAAAGCCTACACTCAAAAAGCCACCAAAAAGAGAACAAAAAACCAAACCGATGGCCAAAATCACCAACATTGTCTTATAAACTCGGAATGGAGATCAAGATTCAAGATCAACTAAGAAGCTAGGGGAGTACCGATCCATTCCGCATCCGCCCTAGTCTTTGCCAAACAATCTGCCGCTTGATTAACTTCCCGAAAAACATGCTTCACATCTAAGTTGATCAAATCCCGAATTCCAGCCCAAACATCCCAAAGAAGACGAACACGCCAAGGAATAACGGGACTAGAATCCTGAAAAATATTCACAACAAAAATAGAATCAGTTTCCAAAATAACATTCAACCAACCCTTACGAAAAGCAAATATAATAGCCCTAAGAGCGGCCGCGAGCTCCTTCCGAGGGAAGCCCCAACCAACCGAAGAGGAAAACGCCGCAAGGAAAAAGCCACGGAATTTCTGAAAATAGCCCCGCAAATAACAATCCCGGGACCCACTCGTGCTGCAGTCCGTATTTATTTTCACCCATCCCGGAGAAGGTACCAGCCAATGACAAGGAACAGCTCTACGGCAGGGACAAACCCGGGAACCCACCCCTAGACGAGAACAAATAGCCAAGTCGTCCTGGGAATCATCACGAAATCATAGATTAAATGATTAGACTCCTTATAAAGGCGATAAGTAACTCCCAAAGAACCAGCAACAGACGGCCGAAAATCCTAGAAAATACATTTATTTCTAGTAGCCCAAACAATCCAAGATAAAGAAACCACCGCCACCTTCCGAGCGTAGAAATCGAGGACTAAATCTCAAACTAATGACCCAAAGAATCACCTGATTATAAGAATTGGGGAATACAAAATCCACTCCAAAAAAATACTAAGCTTAATCCAAAGTTGCAAAGTAAAAGGACAACCACAAAACACATGATCAATAGTTTCCGAACAACAGCGACATAAAAAGCAAATAATAGGATCACAAAAGCCACGGCCGACCCAACGATCAGCCGTAGGCGACTTACCATAAACAGCCCGCCAAACCAAAGACGAACGACAAGCGGGGACAGCCTTATCCCATAGCCAATAGCCCCAAGAATTACAAGGAAAAGACACACGAAGTCTATCAAAAACATACTTAGAAGCCAAATTTCCCGACACGTAGTAACACCAAATACGAGAATCCAAATAGCAAAGTCCATAGAAACAATCAACTTGACAATATCAATATGATTAAGTAAAAATCAGCATGAAACAGCCAACAATCATTCACATAATAATCAGCCACCGAATAAACCAAAGTTTTACGAATATCAAGATAATCAGCAATAACAAAGCCCAGCCAATTGTCATTCCGAGAATTCACTTTACTGACCATTTCCCACAATCCAACGAGACTCCGATAGGACCCGAGGGAGATGCCTAACAACCCCGACCTAATAGAAGAAACCCGAGCACGACCAACAAATAAAGCAGCCCTAGAGACAAATCTATTATAAAGATAAGAACTCGCCTCCGAATTAACAAGAATAGTCCAAACCAACTTAGAAATATAAGCATGATTAGCAATCCTAAGAGACCTAATACCAAGCCCCCTCATTCAAAGGGCACAACATCTAGACCAAGAAATATTTAATGAACCTTTTTATGCACATCACTGCACCAAATAAAGTTTCGCATAGCACACTCCACCTTTTTAATCAAACTACGAGGCCACAAGTAAAGCATCATAGAATGAACCAAAGAACCCTCAATGACCGATCGAACAAGACAAACCCTCCCGCAAAAGACAAACAATTACCTTTCCACTTACCAAACTTGGAGATGACTCGTCCGCAATGGCTCGAAGATGAGAAACCCTAGGAGCACCACGGAAGATAGGAAGACCAAGATAGGTAGTCGGCAAAGAACCACGAGAGACCGAAATACAGATCGAATATGCCTAGCCCTCGAAGCACTAACTTTCCTTCCAAAGATAGTGGATTTTGAAGGATTAAAAATTTGACCCGAAAGAACCCCATAACCCCGCAAAATATCCACTAAACAACGAATGTTAGACATAGAGGCTGCTCCCACAAACAAAATATCATCGGCATAAAAGAAATGGGGGAGAATGTCAGAAACAAGAAAAGAATTAACAAAGCAATCTTCCATTTCATCCAAAGACCAAGAACCTCCTCCGCAAGGCAAAAGAGAAGAGGGGACAACGGATCCCCTTGCCTAACCCCTCTAGAACAACTAAAAATATCCGAAGGAAACCCATTTATCATAATGGAAAGCCTAGCGAGTAAGAATAGCCTGCACCATCTTAACAAAACGATCACAAAACCCAAACTTAACCAAAACAAAGATTAAAAAAATCCCAAGAAAGAGTGTCAAAAGCTTTCGTAATGTCCACTTTTAAAATCATGCCATCGAGCACGGGCTCGCCAAAATATCATTAAAAGCCTCGAAGCTAAAGCAAGATATGTTTGGATATTTCTATTGGGAATAAACCCAAATTGAAAAGGAGAACTAATCAAATTAAGAATATACCCAAACCTGGTTGCAATAACTTTTGTGATAATTTTAAAAAGGAAGTTACCGACAACGATGGGACGATAATCCGTGGATGAGTGGGGGCCAGCCCCTTCGGAATTAAAGTGACGCTGCTTTCATTAAGCCCAAAAGGAGAGAAATCCTACGGAAAAAATAAGCAACAACCCCGCATACGTCGGAAGAAAGAATCTCCCAAAGAATCCCGATAAAAACCCCACCAAAACCGTCCGGACCGGAGAGTGTGAGACGATAAGCCAAATACGCCTTGCGGATTTCCTCATCCGAGGGGACAGCAACCAAGAAATCATTGTGACTCTGCGAAACCACAAAAGAAACAAAATTATCTAAGTTAGCAAAATCCGTAGAACTAGTACTATGACAAGCCGAAAAAGATTATGAAAATAATTGACAATATGAGTCCTAATAAAATTGGGATCGAGTAATAATGCTATCATTAATGCGGAGGGAAGAAATCTCCTTTGGCTTAACAGCCATTTTATTAGCAAGATGGAAGAAAGTCGTGTTTCGATCGCCGTCCGTAAGCCAATCCAGCCTATTCTTTTGCGAAAAAATCCTGCTTTGTCGAAGGGCGACATTAAGCTCCTCATGACAAGCTGCTTCCAAAGCACCCTATACTCCTCCAAATCTCCATTCCGAACAATGTCCAGCTGAACCTTCTCCAAAGAAGACAAGGCCAAAGCCACCTTTCTATGGATATCGCCGAAAACATCCCTATTCCAGGTTTCTAAGGGCAGATTTAAGTCTTTTCAATTTTCGCATTACCAAACGCAAAGGATCCCCATCCATCGGCTGATTCCAAGACAACAAAACCACCTCACGAAAACCCTTATGGCTAAGCCACATTTTTTGAAACCGAAAGTACCTATGACCAATAGCCCTAGTAGAACCGAGCATCTAGCCGAAGAATCGGAGGACAATGATCCGACGAACTACGAGGGAGCACCTCCACCGCATAATCCCGCCAATTAATCACAAAAGAATTATCAGCCAAAACCCTATCTAATTTAGCGGCGGTAAAACCCAAATAACCACGACAAATAAACCAAGTAAAGTCCCCCCAACCGAAGGAATTTCAAGTAAATCATTACTATTTATAAAACAGCTAAAATCAGTCATCGAAGCGGTGCTAGCCGTAGAATACCCAATTCTTTCATGATCCCCAAAAACTTGAGATTAAAATCCCCACACAAACATAAATTCGTGAGATTAAGACTGGCCACATCAAACCACAAATGCCTACGGACTCTATAGTCATTAGAAGCATGAACAAACCCAAGATGAACATCACAATTATTCAAAGCAGATTTAATAACTAAAGCTTGAGAGGAAGAATAAACCACGTAAGAACAATCCGCCAAAGATCTTTTACACAAGAGCCAAATGTTTGGCCTAAGAGGTCTATAATTTTGCGCAAAGAAAACAAGATGCAAATTATTCCAAAATCTAAAAGAAAGAGACTGAAATAAAATATTGGGTTCAAATGTTTTTGTCTTTTTGATACAAAACTCTATTGAAATGATCATTTCATCCAGTGATCATTAATTAAGGCAAGAAAAGGTAAGTCGCTCCATTGGATCTCAAATTAGTCAAACAAACACTTCTTATTTTTCCTATTTTTGCATGCTAAAACATAAATCAGAGGGTTTTTGTAGAATTCTGAATAATCTCGGTATGACTCGTGATAAATCATTGATTTTTATGTATTTTGCATTCAAAAGGTTTATTTATCGGTCTTTTCCCTCCATTATCTACATTAGATGTAGTTTTTAATGTGTTATTATCGACAACTAAACTTTGCGATAACTAGTTGTTTTTTGTTTTTTTGATACAATACACTATTTAATTGATCATTTCACTCCAATGATCATTAATTAAGGTAAGAAAAGTACTTGGTAAGTGCCAATGGATACTAAAATTAGTCAAACAAACACTCCTTATTTTCCCTCGATTTGCATGCTAAAACAGAAATCTATAGGGTTTTTGTAGAATTATGAATAATCTCATATGACTCGTGATAAATCATTGATTTTTATGTATTTTGCATTCAAAAGGTTTATTAATCGGCCTTTTCCTCCATTATCTGCATTAGTTGTAGTTTTTAGAGTGTTATTATCGACAACTAAACTTTGTGATAACTTGTTGTTTTTATCTTTTTGACTAATAAAGGGGCAAATTTTATTAAAAGAAAGGAAAAAATGGGTGAGCCACAACCCGGCTCAAGTAGGCAAATCGAGTGTAATGAACCCGGCCTCACTAAAAACCTCTTGTCGTAAAACCCCCACGGGAAAAACCGACAAAGAGGGGAAAAAGAGTAACAACGGGAACATTATAGCCAAACATAGGTAAAGACCCGGAATACAAGGTCGGAAAGAAAGAAAAATAAACAAAACCAAAAGGCCCGAATACACAGCCCAAAAAGACCAAATAAACGGCCAAGAAACACCAAACAACAAGACTAATCACTACTCCTAAAAACTCCTTACTAAGTCATCTTCAAGAAAACCAACAATAAAGTCGGTGGAGTACCAATCCAAACAGCCTTCCAATTTAGCTCTAGCAAGACAAATAGCAGCTTGATTAACTTCACGAAAAACATGACAAAACTCTAAGGTGACTTTATCACGGATGTCGATCCAAGTATCCCAAAGAATGCGAACACGCCAAGGTATAGACAGATTAACATCCCGAAAAAATATTAACCACAAACATGGAATGAGTCTCCAAAATCACCTGAAAACCAGCCCTTATTGAAAGCAAAAATGATAGATTTAAGGGCAGCCGCCAACTCCTCCGGGAAAACCCCAACCAACAGGGGCAGAGAAGGCCGCTAGAAAGAAGCCTCGATAATTCCTGAAAACAGCCCCCACAAACAAGGACCCCGGAGATCCAAACGTGCTACCTCGAATTAATTTTCACCCAACCTGGAGAAGGAACACGCCATCTACAAGGAACCGTCCTACGGGCATGCGAGAATGAGGTGAACACCTAAACGAGAACAAATGATCAAATCACCTTGCGAATTATCACAAAAATCGAAATTAAAGAACTAGACTCCCGATAAGAGCAACAAGAAGAGCCCAACAACCAGCCTCTGTGGGCAAAAATCATCAAAAATGCATCTATTGCGCGTAGCCCACAAAATCCAAGACAAAGAGATCACCGCCGCCTTCCAAAGTTTAGACACTGTGACTAAAACTCAAACTAACAGCCCACACAATCACCTGATTATAAGAACTAGGAAACAAAAATCCACATTGAAAAAATGCTAAGCTTAACCCAAAGATTCACGGAGAAAGGGCAAGAACAAAGCACATGATCCAAGCTCTCGGAACAACTACGACACAAAAATAGATAGTAGGGCCAAAGAAACCCCGACCAATCCAACGATCAGCCGTGGGCAATTTACCATGAATAGCACGCCAAACCAAAGTCGAGCGACAAGAAGGAATAACTTTATCCCAAACCCAACCACCCCAATTAGGACGGGGAAAAGAAACACAAAACCTATCAAAAACATACTTGAAGCAAGATTACCCGACACGAGTAACACCAAACACGAGAATCCGAAGTAGCAAAATCCATAAAAACAATCAGCTTAACAATATCAATATGATTAATCAAAAAGTCAGCATGAAACACCCAGCAATTATCCACATAATAATCATCACCGAAAAATTCAAAGATTTACGCACATCATAAGGGATATCAAGGTCACAATGAGAACAAAACCCAACCAATTATCATTCCAAAAATTAACAGCCCGACCATCACCCACAATCCACCGAGACTCAGATAAAACCCAAGGGAGATGCCTCATCACCCCGACCTAATAGAGGAAACTCTCCTACGATGAGAAACTAAAGCAGACAAGTAACAAACCTATTATAAAGATAAGCACTAGCACCACTATTAAATTAGAACCGTCCAAGCTAACTTAGAGACATAAGCATGATTAGCAATACGAAGAGACCTAATCCCAAGACCCCCTCACATCTAGGAGCACAACATTTAGACCAAGAAATATTCAAAGAACCATTTTTAAACACATCCCAGTCAAATAAAATTGCGCATAGCAGTCTCCACCATCTTAAGCAAACTACGAGGCCATAAGTAAAGCATCATAGAATGCACAAAAGAACCCTCAATAACGGACCTAACAAGACAAACTCTCCGCAAGGGATAAACAATTACCTTTCCACTTACCAAACTTGGAGATGACTTTATCCGCAATAGCACGAAGATGGGCAGCCCTAGGCGTACCACGAAAAATAGGCAAACCAAGATAAGTAAGAGGCAAAGAACCTTGCGGTATGGAGATGCAAGTACGAATATGACGAGCCTTGGAAACACTAACACTTCTCCCAAAATAGATAGTTGACTTTCCAGGGGCTAAAAATCTGCCCGAGAAAAGTCTACCATAGCCCTGCAAAACACTCCTCAAACAAATGAATATTAAACATAGAAGCAGCCCCAATAAACAAGAGATCATCGGCATAGAAAAGAAAAGGGGGAATGGGGTAAAACAACATAAGAATTCTCAACAACCATCCAGTTAATCCAAAGACCTGAAACCTCCTCCGCAAGACAAAAGAAGAGGAGACAAGGGGTCCCCTTGCCTCACACCTCTAGAACAACCAAACACATCCAAAGGCACCCCATTAATCATAATAGAAAGCCTAGCAGATGAAGAACAGCCTGCACCATCCTAATAAAGCAATCAAAGAAACCAAACTTACTCAAAACAACCATCAAAAATCCCACGAAAGCGTATCAAAGGCCTTAGTAATATCAACTTTCAAGATCATGCCATTAGACCTAGGACTAGTAGAAATATCATTAAAAGCCTCGAAGCTAAAGCAAGACAAGTTTGAATACTTCTATTAGGGATAAAGCCAAATTGAAAGGGAGAACAAATAAGATCAAGAATATAACCGAACCTAGAAGCAATAACCTTCGTAATTATCTTAAAAAAGAAGTTACCGACAACTATAGGACGATAATCCTTAATAGCAACAGGATTCAGCCCCTTCGGAATGAGAGTGACAATGCTTTCATTTAGACCAAGAGGAAGAGCAAGCCTCCGAAAGAAGTACCCAACAACTTTGCAAACGTCCGCAAAGAATGATATCCCAATGCCCAGATAAAAACACCCCCAAAGCCGTCCGGACCGAGGAACTATGAGCGAAGTCCAAAAACAGCTTTGCGCACCTCATCATCGAGGGAACAGCAACCAGCAAGTTATTATGGACTGCGAGACCACACGATGGACAAAGTTATCAAGAATAGAAAAATCCTTAGGACTAGAAGCACCATTTTCAGAAAAAAGCATGATAATAGTTAAGAATATGAGCCCTAATAGCACTATCATTATCAACAATAACATCATTAATAAGAAGGGAAGAAATGTCCTTAGGCTTAGTAGCAATTTTATTCGAAAGGTGGAAAAACTTCGAGTTCCGATCCCTATCCGCAAGCCACTCCAATCTATTTTTTTGGGAGAAAAAATCCTGCCGAGAAAGGGCAGATTCAAAGCCTCTCATGGCAAGTCGTCTCACTAATCCTTCGAACACTCGAATCCCTAAAGAGTAAGATATCTCTCTGAATTTTACGTAAATCCTCTAAGGCCAAGGCAACTTTCCTATGGACATCTCCAAAAATCCTCTTATTCCGGCCAGAAGAGTGAGCTTGAGCCTTTTTAACTTGCCCATAACAACCCTCAAAGGATCACCGACCATCGGCAGCCCCAAGAATGTCGAACCACATTCAAATCCCCATGACGAAGCCACATTTCTTTGAAAGCGAAAAGGTTTGTTCCTAGCAATCGAGGCAGACCATTATTTAAACGAAGAGCCAACGGACAGTGATCCGAAGAACTCCGAGGGAAAACCTCCACAAAGCAGCCCGCCAACAATTAATAAAATCAGCATCAGCCAAGACTCTATCAAGTTTAGCCGCGGTAAAGCCCAAAAAACCACGCACGAATGAACCAAGTAAATTCAGCCCCGCATTTAAAGGATATCCAATGACTCATTATCGCTAATAAAACTATTAAAATCATTCATTGAAGTGCCACTAACAGTAGAATAACCAATTCTCTCATGATTACCAACCACCGCATTAAAATCCCCACAAAGACATATACAAGAAAGACCAAGACTACTAATAGCATGCCATAAAGACCGACGAATCCTGTAATCATTAGCGGCATGGACAAAACCAAAATGCATAGCCGAATTATCAATAACAGCTTTAACCACAACAATTTGAGAAGAAGAAAAAACCAAAGAAGACGTCCCATAAAGAGAACGTTTACAAAAGACCCAAATATTAGGCCTTAAAGGGGATCTATCATTATGCGTAAGGAGAACAAGATTCAAATTATCCCAAAATCGAAAAGAAATGGAATTAAACAAAACCTTGGGTTCAAAAATAGCAACCCAAAAGGATCAAGACGCCGACAATAATCTTGAAGCAAAAGCCTCGAAGCCTTATTGTCGATGCCTTGAATATTCCAAAAAGGATACTCATTTAAGGGGGTCACAAAGACCCGTGCTTGGGCGGGATTTTTGACGGACCAGCCTTCCGGCCAACTCGCCCATAGCCTTGACAGCCTCCGACCCTTCCGTAACAACCGAAAACTTATGTGTAGCAACTTCAGCAACCTCAAGAACAAGCAGCTGCAATATCCTGCTCCTCACTCGTAATACCATGTGGAACAATAGCCCCAGCTTCCGTAATGCCTTGGGACGTGATTGGAGTGAATTGATACATGTTTTTAGGGCCTATTTTAGTGCAAAAAGTGAGCTAAAGTGTGATTTTTGTGCCTAAATGTGAAAAGTATCACTCTTTTGCCTAAAAAGTATTATTTGTGAGATTTTGATGTTTTTCGTCCATTTTGCAGGTAATTCGGTGGAATTTTGCCAAACCGAGAGTACAATTAGGCTTAGAATGAAGAGACGATCATACGTGACGAAACGGGGTCGGGGCCGAAGCCCCGCGCGAGAAAAGTGCCCCTGGTCTCGAGCTGCAGTCGAGGAGTAAGAGCCTCGAGTAGAGGGCTATGCAGAAGGACCAAAATCGGAAGAAAGCGTGCACCTCGAGTCGAGGCATGACCCTCGAGTCGAGAGAGTGAAGAAATGCAGGAGCCTCGAGTCGAGGCACGACCCTCGACTCGAGGGGAGGTTTTTCCAAAAATTCGGTATTAAAGGGGGAAAAGCAGAGCAATGGGATACACTTAGTTAATAGCGGTTAGTAGCGGTTTTGGGGCGATTTCTCAGGCCCCAAGCCAATTTCTTCATTAGGTAGAGTAGATTGGTAGATTTAGACTTAGATTTTAATTGATTGTTGCTAGATTAGCATAGGTTAGCATTTGATTCTTGTAATTCTTCCAATTATAACTTGTATTCATTTGGAGATTGGTGTTGAAGACTCAAGCATTCCTCTTTTTGTTGATTGAAGATCAATTGGTGATGTTTTTCCTCTTTTGTCTCTTTAATTTCTTAATTGTTGTGATTTGCTTTGTTTGATCAATTCTATCTTCTTCCCATGGGTATTGTTTGTGGTACCATGGGCTAAATCTTTGTGCTTTGGGTTAATTGAAATTGATGATGAATTGATTGATGATGCTATAATTGTTGATGATTGGAGATCAATTGAGTGTAAAATTGTAATTTGTGCTTCATGCATAATTATCTCTTTAGATTAGTGTTTGATCACCCTAGCTATAGACGAGAGTTGCGCTAACGTGATCCGGGATTAATCGGGTGATAATTGTGCATGAATGTATGGATTGGGTGCTTCGGAATCGAGAGATTAGTTGTACTAAGGATACTCACATTAGTTTGTTTCCTAATTGTGATTCTTAATTGTGCTTTGTGCTTTGTGTAAAATTGTCTCTTTAGATTAATGGTTAATCACCCTAGCAAGAGGCGAGAGTTGAGCTAATGTGATTAGGTGTTAATCGAGTTTCAATTTTTCCATGATTGTATGAATTGGGGATTTCTACATTGAGAGATGGGAAAGACTAAGGATACTCACGTTAGGCATTGTGATTTTAATGGAGAGTGATTAATTTCATGATGGTTTATGCTTTCTATCTTAGTTGATTTGCAATTTGATTCAATTGTAGCTTGTTGATTGATGATTAATTGATGGATGTTAATCCTAGCACCCCCATTCCACCATTTATTGTTGTTGTTGTTATCGCATTCTAAGCGTTCGATCATTTGCTTGCTCCTTGTTGTTTTGTATTTTTGCTTGTGTTTTGTTGTTTTTGTTCCAAACCATTGTTGCAACTCTAGTCACTAAAACTTGTATTTCTAGGGCCTCATGTGCATCTTGTTTCCCTTGGGTTCGATATTTTGTTGATTGGTCTTAATAACTCTTACCCTATACACTCCAATCAAATGGCGCCGTTGTCGGGAATTAGTTTTTGCGCCTTAAGTGAGACCTAGGGATTGTTTGAAGTGACTATTTATTGCCTTTGTGTTGTGTTTGTTTTGTTATTTTTGTTTGAATTTTATACTTTGGTATCTTGTCTAGATGGAAGGATACAACTCATATGCATGAAATCAATATCATTATCAAGAGAGCATGGTATATCCTCCACATTTTGAAGATTTTGGATGCAATAATTGGATGAGCTTTGAAGATAATTCTCAATTGCAACAAGTTCCTTCCAATTATGAAGATTGGAGATATGAAAAATTCCTCCCCAACCTCAAGAGATGTGTACATACTATGAGCGTTATGATCAATTCGATCCATGTGGGGGATACGAATTCAAAGGAGCATCGGGAGGTGATTTCTATGATGATAGGAGAAGCCATGAGTTCGATTTTTCATTGCCACAAGCTTCTCCTCAATTTGAAGAATGGGGACTCCATGATATGAGAGCCGATTGCAAGAGATGCTTGGGTTTGTGTTGGAAAAATTTGAGGAAGATGATGATAGATGTGAGCAAATGCTTCCCTTGTATGAAGAAATGTATGAGACCAAAGAAAAGGTCAATTCATGGATAGAGGGGAACATGGAGATCACCAAAGTTCATTTCATGTTTATCAAGTGTCAACTCAAAGATTTCTTATGCCAAGTAAAGAACATGACTATCATGGAGAATCAAGAAGAAGAAGGGGAGGAAGTAAGTGGAAGAAAAGATGTAGAGAAGGGTCCAAGCAATGAGGATGAAAGGAAGAATTCCTTTGTCAAAAGTGAGGAAGAGGAGTGTCCATTGATGGACATGAGCTTTAATGAGGAAGAAAATCAAAGAGCATCGAATGAAACCTTGAAGATCGAAATGAGCATTTCTATACCCTCTAACTCTTCGATTTGTGATTTGATTGAAAATGATGCTTCTAATGATTTAATTTTGCCTCTTGTGAATTTTGACTATAGGGAAGAATTGAAGAAACGCTTGGGCATCCTTGAAAGGAAAGAAGAATCGAGAAGGATGGCAAGAGAGAAAGGGGGACAACCATGGACACTTTGCATATCTATAGGTGGTTGTCCTATCTATTCGGTGAACCTCCTAGACCTTGAAGTACAAAGATCGAGATACAATGGGAAGGAGGATCGCTACCCTTGGCCATTCCGATGAAAGATGTTGGACGTGAAGAAATAAGTCCGACAAAGGACAATAAAAATAGCGCTTTATGGGAGGCAACCCATCCTTTTTATTTGCTTTTGTGTGTTTTTGGTGGATTAGTGTTTTTGTTTTATTTTGGGAGATTTGGCTTGCTACTTAATTGCTTATGCTTAGGAAAGTATGCTAGGTGCTTTGAGATTCATATAGTTATGAGCTTAATTGTTGATACCATTAGAAGTTGCATATATTCTTATCACTCTCATTCTAAACCTTGAATTCATGTTATCATTCAAGTTTGGGGGTGTTGGTCGTTATTTGGTTCTTGCATCTCTTAGTGGTAATTATTTGAAGATTCTTATGCCCGATTGTAGGTATGCTCACTACGTGGATTAAGAAAGCGATTGGAATTGCAAGGAAATGCAAGATCAAGAAGGAAAGTGCATTAAAGCTTGAAGAGTCCTACACATGCTTGAAGAAAGATGGAGTTTAAAAGCTTATTGGTACAACACTTCCTTTCAAACTTAGACTTGTCTAAGTTTGGGGGAGGTGTTTCTCTTTCTTTGCCTATCTTTTGTGCTCTTATATGATTATGGGGTTTGTTGAGCTTATTGCTTATTGTTGATTAAGCTATATTGGTATCTTGGATTTCTTGCATCTATTTTTGGGGCTAGATGTGTCTTGAGCTTAATTGTGGATTTATTGCATATATCTTTTAGTATCATTTTTGTGGTAGTGAGTATGCTTGGATTTATGTACATGAGCACTTGTGCTTGATTTGCAAGACATATTGGATTTTGATTTGATCATGAGTTGATGTGTAGCTTGAACTTAGCATTCTTGATTTATTATGTAAAGATGGATGTGATTGAAAATGCTTGATTCATTGCTCAATTGAAGCCCGTGAGCTTTTGTGCCTTAATAATCGTACATCTTATACGGTTGAGTGAATCCTTTGTGAGTGCATCATTCATGATTTGTATGCTAGAACTTGCCACTAGACTTGTTGATATTGATCTTTGTGTGATGTTTTGAAAGTGATAAGAGGCCATGTTTGATATGATGAGTTACTTTGCCAAAATTTTTCCTACCAAATACATTTGATTTCCTTAATGAGCCATGTTGAGCCTTATTTCCATATTCTTTGGCAAACCAAGTGAAATTGAAAACCATTTTAGCCTATTTTGATGAGTTTTTTTGTCCTATATTTAGTGGAGCTTGAATGTTGGCTAATGATGGTGATTTGATTGTTAAGTATGTGAAGATGATGAGCTAAGTGATGAATATTGAAAGATGAAAGCAAGGTTGTAAAAAAATTGAATTGTGAAGAAAAATGTGTGAAGTGAATGAAGAAAAATTCAATTTTTAGCTTAAAAAGAAAAAAGCTCAAGTGAATGGTGGATTGATCATTGAAGTTCAAAAGGAAGAGTGTGCTAGATGAAAAGAGAAGAGATGTGCATTTGTATTGATTAGCTTACATTCAAGTCTCTACTACTTAGTCACTCTTATCCAAAAACATCCCACCTTTCCCAAGAGCCTACATTACAACCTAAGAAAAAGACCTCTTTGATTCTTGATTGATCACAAGTGATTTGGATTGAGATTAAGTCTTTTGGCAAGCATATGGTGTGCAAGTTCATGAATTTGATGATTGAGTGCTTTATACCTTGATACATATGAGTGAAGAGTGAAACACTCCATGGAAGGAGCAATGTGTTGAGTATTTGATTGAGCATTTGTTTGAGCATGATTCATCTTGATGGCTAGTGGATAGTTGCATTGATACAAGTGTTCATTGATGAGTTCGATTGTCTTTTATTTTGTCTATGGTGCCATGTGACATAATTGCAATCAATTCACTCCTTTGTTCTTAGTTTCTACGTTGCTCGAGGACGAGCAACAATTCAAGTTTGGGGGTATGATTGGAGTGAATTGATACATGTTTTTAGGGCCTATTTTAGTGCAAAAAGTGAGCTAAAGTGTGATTTTTGTGCCTAAATGTGAAAAGTATCACTCTTTTGCCTAAAAAGTATTATTTGTGGGATTTTGATGTTTTTCGTCCATTTTGCGAGGTAATTCGGTGGAATTTTGCCAAACCGAGAGTACCATTAGGCTTAGAATGAAGGGACGATCATACGGGACGCAGGGGGTCGGGGCCGAAGCCCCCGCGAGAAAAGTGCCACTGGACTCGAGCTCGTCGAGGAGCAAGAGCCTCGAGTCGAGGGCTATGCGAAAGGACCAAAATCGAAGAAAAGCGAGGCACCTCGAGTCGAGGCATGACCCTCGAGTCGAGAGAGTGAAGAAATGCGGGAGCACGGAGTCGAGGCTGACACTCGACTCGAGGGGGAGGTTTTTCCAAAATTCGGTATTAAAGGGGAAAAGCAGAGCAATGGGATACACTTAGTTAATAGCAGGTTAGTAGCAGATTTGGGGCGATTTCTCGGGCCCCAAGCCAATTTCTTTATTAGGTGGAGTAGATTGGTAGATTTAGACTTAGATTTTAATTGATTGTTGCTAGATTAGCGTAGGTTAGCATTTGATTCTTGTAATTCTTCCAATTCAAGCTTGTATTCATTTGGAGATTGGTGTTGAAGACTCGAAGCATTCCTCTTTTGTTGATTGAATATCAATTGGTGATGTTTTTCCTCTTTTGTCTCTTTAATTTCTTAATTGTTGTGATTTGCTTAGTGTTTGATCAATTCTATCTTCTTCCCATGGGTATTGTTTGTGGTACCATGGGCTAAATCTTTTGTGCTTTGGGTTAATTGAAATTGATGATGAATTGATTGATGATGCTATAATTGTTGATGATTGGAGATCAATTGAGTGTAAAATTGTCATTTGTGCTTCATGCATAATTATCTCTTTAGATTAGTGTTTGATCACCCTAGCTATAGACGAGAGTTGCGCTAACGTGACCCGGGATTAATCGGGTGATAATTGTGTATGAATGTGTGGATTGGGTGCTTCGAATGGAGAGATTAGTTGCACTAAGGATACTCACATTAGTTTGTTTCCTAATTGTGATTCTTAATTGTGCTTTGTGTAAAATTGTCTCTTTAATGGTTAATCAACCTAGCAAGAGGCGAGAGTTGAGCTAACGTGATTAGGTGTTAATCGAGTTTCAATTTTCCATGATTGTATGAATTGGGGATTTCTACATTGAGAGATGGGAAAGACTAAGGATACTCACGTTAGGCATTGTGATTTTAATGGAGTGATTAATTTCATGATGGTTTATGCTTTCTATCTTAGTTGATTTGCAATTTGATTCAATTGTAGCTTGTTGATTGATGATTAATTGATGGATGTTAATCCTAGCACCCCTATCCCACCATTTATTGTTGTTGTTGTTATCGCATTCTAAGCGTTCAATCATTTGCTTGCTCCTTGTTGTTTTGTATTTTTGCTTGTGTTTTGTTGTTTTTGTTCCAAACCATTGTTGCAACTCTAGTCACTAAAAACTTGTATTTCTAGGGCCTCATGTGCATACTTTTTCCCTTGGGTTCGATATTTTGTTGATTGGTCTTAATAACACTTGTCCTATACACTCCAATCAGGACGAAGATCCCAAACCCCCATCAACCCCAACGCCATGCGAAACCTGCTAAAAACCCCTTGAGACTCACCGCCCACATCCATACTTGCTGCCACATCCTCAATTAACCTATTTTTCTGCTTCAAAATCGACTTTAAAGGGACCCCTAGAGTACCCGAGATGTCAACTTGCTTAGAAAAACCTCAAAAGAACCCCTTTCAGGACTGATTCAATTTGTCTCCGTAGCAGTTTCCACAAGAGGCCCAAAATGATTCGAAATAGCCACCGGTTTCTCGCGAGATAACCTGCCGCCTTATGCTTTGAAAATCACGCTCCCCTTCCTCCGCCACTTTCCCACAGCGAAGGCTGTCTTTACAAGCGATATCTTGCGATAATCCCACAGTATCAAAAGAATCCACATTCCTCACATCTTGCGATCGAGGCGTATCTTGAGCCCTACCCCCTCCGAATAATTTCTACAACGACTCACCGGTGCCCGATAATCCCACGGTGCTTGCAAAACTCCGGTAAACGTTCATATTGAAAGTAGGCAAACAAACAAAACCCCGCACGCTCAATCATTATCTTATCCTGCAGAAGGTTCTTCATATCAACTTCCACTAACATTGACACATTTCTGAGAAGTCCGTTTCGATCATCAACCCTAATGAAAGTCACCAAAGATGCAACAATGGCCTCAAACACCTCTAACCTCCAAAGTATTCAAATGATACAAACTCTATTGAAATGATCATTTCATCCAGTTGATCATTAATTAAGGTAAGAAAAGGTACTTGGGAAGTTCCAATGGATCTCAAATTAGTCAAACAAACACTCCTTATTTTTCCTATTTTTGCATGCTAAAACATAAATCTACAGGTTTTTGTAGAATTCTAAATAATCTCGGTATGACTCGTGATAAATCATTGATTTTTATGTATTTTGCATTCAAAAGGTTTATTTATCGGTCTTTTCCCTCCATTATCTCGCATTAGGTGTAGTTTTTAAAGTGTTATTATCGACAACTAAACTTTGTGATAACTAGTTGGTTTTTGTCTTTTTGATACAATACACTATTAAAATGATCATTTCACTCCAATGATCATTAATTAAGATAAGAAAAGTACTTGGGAAGTGTCAATTGATACCAAATTAGTCAAACAAACACTCTTTATTTTTCCTCTTTTTGCATGCTAAAACCGAAATCTATAGGGTTTTTATAGAATTCTGAATAATCTCGGTATGAATCGTGATAAATGGTTGATTTTTATGTATTTTGCATTCAAAAGTTTTATTTATCGACTTTTCCCTCCATTATCTGCATTAGTTGTAGTTTTTATCGACAACTAAACTTTGTGATAACTAGTTGTTTTTTGTCTTTTGATACAAAACACTATTGAAATAATCATTTCACTCGGTGATCTTTAATTAAGGTAAGAAAAGTACTTGGAAAGTTCCAATGGATCTCAAATTAGTCAAACAAACACTCCTTATTTTTCCTATTTTTGCATGCTAATACAGAAATCTATAGGGTTTTTGTAGAATTCGAATAATCTCGGTATGACTCGTGATAAATCATTGATTTTTATGTATTTTGCATTCAAAAGGTTTATTTATCGGTCTTTTCCCTCCATTATCTCGCATTAGATGTAGTTTTTAGAGTGTTATCATCGACAACTAAACTTTGTGATAACTAGTTGTTTTTTTGTCTTTTTGATACAATACACGATTGAAATGATCATTTCACTCCAATGATCATTGATTAAGGTAAGAAAAGTACTTGGGAAGTGCCAATGGATACCAAAATTAGTCAAACAAACACTCCTTATTTTCCCTCTATTTGCATGCTAAAACATAAATCTATAGGATTTTTGTAGAATTCTGTATAATCTCAAATGACTCGTGATAAATCATTGATTTTTATGTGTTTGGCACTCAAAAGTTTTATTTATCGGACTATTCCCTCCATTATCTCGCATTAGTTGTAGTTTTTAGAGTGTTATTATCGACAACTAAACTTTGTGATAACTTGTTGTTTTTTGTCTTTTGATACAATACACTATTAAAATGATCATTTCACTCCAATGATCAATAATTAAGGTAAGAAAAGTACTTGGGAAGTGCCAATGGATACCATATTAGTCAAACAAACACACTTTATTTTTCCTCTTTTTGCATGCTAAAACTGAAATCTATAGGGTTTTTATTGAATTCTGAATAATCTCGGTATGAATCGTGATAAATGATTGATTTTTATGTATTTTGCATTCAAAAGTTTTATTTATCGACTTTTCTCTCCATTATCTACTGCATTATTTGTAGTTTTTAGAGTGTTATTTTCGACAACTAAACTTTGTGATAACTAGTTGTTTTTGTCTTTTGATACAAAACACTATTGAAATAATCATTTCACTCACGTGATCTTTAATTAAGGTAAGAAAAGTACTTGGAAAGTTCCATGGATCTCAAATTAGTGAAACAAATAAAATAGAGAATGCTATGCGTAATTTTACGTGGGACGGGTAACATTAATAAAATGGGTAGTTTTAATATTTCTTGGTCTAAATGTTGTGCTCCTAGGGATGAAGGGGGTTTGGGTATTAGATCGCTTAGGATTGCGAATGCTTGCTTATAATAGTAAGTTTGTTTGGGATGTGTTGAGTCTTAATTCGGTTGACTTGAAGTATATTCACAATAGGTTTTTAATGATACTAAGACTTTGCGTAAGTTTCGTGGGGTGTCTTCTATTTGGTTGGTTTTTAGGAATCATGCGCCTAGGCTCATTTCGAATCTAGGTGGATTGTTGGTATGACATCTAAAGTGCTTTTTGGAATGATAATTGGCTTGGTTTTGTGATTTCGATAGGTTAGGTATTTCTTATGAGGACCGTAAGGATTTGAGGCATACTATTTCGATTATTTCTTTGACAATTCTTGGCACTTGCATGAGGATTTTATTAAATATTGTCTTGATATTGTTATTTGAGTTGTTGCCTTTGAATTTTCTCCTAGTGAGGATAAGAGGGCTTGGTGTTTTTCTATTAATGGGAATGTTTCTTCCTCTCTTGCTTATCATAACTTGCGTGTTTCTTTTTCTAAGCCTCGTTGGGCTAGTTGGATTTGGAGTAAATTCATTCCGGATTGTAGGTCCACGCTTGTGTGGAGATTGGTTAATGGTCGTTTGCCTATCCTCGTTTACGTACCCCACCGGCTTCGTCGATTTTCATCTCTCAAATAGGAAGATCAAATCCAGCTTGAAAGCGATTGCCAAGCTCTAAACGGAGATTTGGAAATAAATGATAAATCCATTTCGAAGCATAATAAGACCCCAAAAAGACATTTCATAGAGTGTCTAGGGTTGGGCGGGAGGGCATTTCGTTAAATAAAAATTGCAAAAATAAGAAAAGCCCATTGGAGAAAAGAGCAGAGCTGATCCACCCGAAGCGAGGACAAACCAACAAGATATCTTCCATCTCGAGATGGTGATTTAGAACCAAAAAGACCTTTGGGTATGATTCCGCATTCGTTACGGATGTGTTGCCGCATCTTGAGATCCTAATTGCTAGTTGATTCTCTTTCGCCTATCGGCCGGCCGGCCTTGCTTTCTTTCTGTCCGCTAGTCGGGAATGGAATCGGACGCTATTCTAGGAGAAGTTCGAATCCGTTCGTTCGGATATTGATGAATCCGCCACCGACCCGCTTTTGAAGTCCCGTGGTTCCTATGCCGCCGCGTTTTCCGGTCCTTTTCTTTTAGTCTCGGCGGAAGGAGAAGGACTCGCAACTGCAGAGACTACCGACCCTCTTCTTGTCTTGTTTTTAGCCGTATGATTTTACTAGCCGTCGTAGAAGGGAAATCCGTCTTCTCTCACTCAATAGATCTATCTGGTCCGATACGGTAGAAGGGTTTGCGGTCATTTATTTGATTTTGGCTTTTTAGCTTAGAAATTCCCCTGGCTAATATGTTCGAAATAGTTGTAGTCGCGATTTAACGCTCCAGACTATGGCGGTCACCGAGCGATCGCGGGCGACTCTTGATAACCCGGGATGACGATGGGCGTCTTGATGGATCTATTATCGGCCGGAGAAGATATGGAGCGGCGCTCACTTTCTACCGGGCCTCGCAGCCTTCTCTGTCTTTACGGAAGGAGAATCCATGACGGTTACGGTCTATGAGAAAAGAAATGATACCTTTATTTCCGTGTCTTCCAGCTACCTTATCGCCTACTTTGATTTCACTCTCTCCAAACACCTTCATGAGCAGTACATCGTCTTTAGCCACGCCTTCGTCTTTCATTGGCACGTCCAAAGTCTGATCCTTCACTTGTCTTTTCATGAAATCCAATCCCTTCGTTTCGCGCCTTTGTTTTCTTTGGGCTTAGTTTCCCTCCCATTAGAACAAGAACACTTTGGTCCACCTTCAGCTTTCTCGCTGAAACCTTCTTTGTTCTCTTATTTATTTGGATTGAATGAAAGAAAGAAAAACCGGTGCAAGCACCTCTGGTCTCGGTTCTAAAGCCGTAACGAAAGACAAGTCAACTCATGCTTTTTGAAGCTCGGCTTACGGACTCAAATAATCAATAAAAATGGGTTCACTTTCGGATTCATAAGCCGGTCTTTCCCATTAGTCTTGTTCCATGCCTCTGAAAGATCGATACCACCCGCTACGCCCGTATTTGCTAGGGTTGAACACGATCGAACATCGAAGGCGGCATAACGCGGGCGAAAGTCCAGTTATTAAGGTCGGGGAAAACCTCCGGCGACGGATCAGCCTAAGGTACGAACGGAGACATCGCACGAGACGGCGGACATCGACGGCTGTAAATCGATTAGCTCCCCTTCGCTCCTTAGTTCTCCACGGAGGCTTCGGCAGGTGTGACTTTGTTGATTACACACGTAAGAGTCAAGACCAGGCTCCTAATGGAATGTTTAACCGATCCATTCCGGATCGACCGAATTGGTACGGGCATTGTGCATTTGATTTGTTTCGATCGCTTATGAGAATATTCGCACATAATTAAGGGAGCCATTGAAAGGAAACCCTATCACAACAAGGCAGCCTCCTAACCCGTGGAACTCCTTGCCCGTTGGTTAGCTGCATCTGCATTCTTTGAACATGGGCTACCCCTAATCGAGATTGTGCTATACTATCACTTCCGCGTAAGGCAGGGGGCCTCGGCCGGGAAGGAGAGTGGCTCCCTTGTCTGCCTGCTTAGGGCGTACCATTTTCAACTTCAAAATCTCATTCCATAACGCACTCACCGGATAAAATAGTGACTTCGAGACAGAGATAGAGAATCCTTTCTCTTCGGAAAGACACGATCATTGAATCGATGTCGACTAGCTCATCACCTCTTCTTTATCGATTTAACCGATTTAGCGAGAATCGGGAAGATGCAACCAACGGGATTCAATATGCTATGCTAAGGAAGGTAAGAGCAAGAAAGAAGAATCCGGCTCCCCGTGGTCCCTCATCCGAGATCCCCGGGAAGAGGATCAAGTCCAGTTCAACGACCGGCCGAGCCCTTGTTCTTGAGATGGGCTCTTGGACTTTAGCTCAATTGCTCGCGCTGGTGGAATTGCATTCATAAGCCAATCCGCCAGATCTTATCAGCTCAATCTAAAGGCCTCTTTGAAAAAATATGCAGCTTGCTTGCGGATTTGAATTGCTCTGCTCCCCCAAAGAAAAAGGAGATCGCCGCGGCGAAGAAGGGATTGACCGAGGAGCAATTGAATGCCATCCGGGGAACGGGTGAAAGCTACCTCCGGTCTTTGGTAAGGTCGGGACCGTGGTCGTCCGTCCTAAGACGGATCAAAGAAGAGTGGGGAACCTCTCGCTGGTTTTGGAATTCGACATCGGGAAGTATTTTCACACCATCGACCGACGTTTCAAGAAATATGCTCTTCGGGCACTTGAACCCGTAGGCGAAAATCTTATCGAAGCTCCGGAGGCCGAGAAAGATTAGTCCACTACACCTTGGAAATGATCCTCACTGGGATTCGATCGTGGGACCGAAAGCGATGCTCCACTACTCGGTGGTCGCGCGGGAGGAAATACAAAGAATCCGTGGATATTAAGAACCCAAAGGCTTCAACCGGCTTCCCATTTCGTTAACAAAGAGGGGTGATAGATAGTGGGACCAACGCCTCGGGAAATCGGGTCGAGATAGATGACAAGACTTTTTTCACCTTTTCCTTACCGGGAGGGCAGTCATCAAAAAGGCGAAAAGCATGCTGCCGGGTGAAGCGGGTTACGAGACTGGAAAAGCCAAGATGCTCTACACACAGCCAAAAACAACATTTATCGAATTTGAAAAAGAGTCGGAAGAAATGGTTCGATCCTCTTATCTTGATTTCTCGAACCGAGAGATCCATGAATCGGGCACTAGAAGGATAAAGAAGCCGACCCGGTGGACGTCTTGCTCGGATCACCGTCTATTGGAGGTGACATTATCTCGATCTTCGCGGAAAGGGAACTTCGTTCTTTGTTGCGATCCTTACTTCCGGAGGAATTGTCGATAGCATGCGCCTACCATCAACCGAAAGCAAGCGAAACGAGGCCGGGTGGTCGAGTGAGCGGTAAGGTAGGGAATGGCTGCCCCGATGCGAAGAGCAGCTTCCCTAATCCTCCCTTCCCGAAAGGAAGAGCGCCAGAGCGATATCCATTCAAAGCATAAGCGTGGGAATATGTGATGGCACTGGCTTTCTCCGGTGCATATTAGCTTAGCTGCGCTTACGCAGCCTCACGAGCGAAGACGTGTCGAAGTGAAAGCCCCCGGAATTATTGAACGACGAATCAATTGCGGCTATTTGATTGAGTTCTTTTCTCTCGATCGTCGGAGAGAACTGGATCTGCTCAAAGACTCCCCGCAGAGTACTCCTCGCTAAAGAAAGAGTTGCGCCGCTTGATGCTCTGATCGAAAACAAATCGGTGGGGATCGCATCTCGCGAAATCAGATCTTGGCAAAATATCCCATTCCTTTTGGACTTTCTTTCTATTGTCGTTTCCGCTTCTCGCTCTACAAAAGAGAGAAGACTTGTATTTAGTCGGTCATCCCGAGGGATTGTATCCGAAACAACTTTCTGCTTTGTCGAGCCCCGCTTTGGTCTCGGTTTGATGGTTGTACGTTTTGAGTTGACCCGCAACTCTTTCATTCTCGTGGAAGATCACCTCTCCTCCTACCTTTTTGTTAGCAAACCTTGGAAAGCTTGACGGCCTCTTCCTCGAGAGGTACAAGCACATACATATAGATCTCTCATCCTGAATCATAGATTGAAGGGAAAGCCCGATGCATCAATGAAGCTGCTCCGACGCTCGTCGTTAGACTTTCTTTTTGGATTAGTCTTAACTAAAATTTTCTCTAGAAAACAATACAAGAGACGGTGCGGCGCTAATTAGCTTCCGATGTCGAAACTCCTCTGTATGGCTTGGGGGTTGGCTTGCTTGGGCGACTCAAAAGTAGTAAAATCTTGGGAAAATCCTAGGTTGAAAGATAGAACCCTTTAAATGGCCCTTAAGGGAGCTCTAAAGTAGAAGGCCTTTCTTCCTTCTCTTCTAGTCCGCCCGCCTACACGATGCTACAAACCTCCCGAGGAGCTAAGGTAGCTGTACATGTAGCTAAGCGGTGGCGGACATATCGACTTTTGATTTCTCCCGGGATTCATTGGTAAGATAAGCACACGTCCACGCCTGAGGGAAAGAAAGTTGCATCGTTTTTACGCGGTTTTGGCCACTTGTCCGATTTTCATCTCTCTTTTTGTGATCATCTCACTTTTAGCGGTGATATGAGAAATTCTTCGTGGATCTAAATCACCATCTCGAGATGGAAGATATAATGTTGGTTTGCCCCTGCTTCGGTGGTTGCTTCTTGGAAAAGCCTTTTCGCCGCCAAGCTTTTATCTTATTTGGTTGGGCAAGAACCCAAAAGAAGATATGCGAGTCCTTGATTTTTATTCCGCAGGTTGTGGGCGGGGATGCGAAAACTAGTCGTCTCATGCTTGCTTCTTTCTTTCATCTGGATTGGCTTGTTCTTAGGGGTCGAATTTGAGCTTGCACGGGTATCACCAAATAAAATAAGTTCTCGAAAGGGGATATCTTGGACGAGCTCAAGAGCCGTGGAAAATAGGCGTAACCTTCCTCTTTCTAGATGCTTTTCATAGCCAAGCCTACTTTCGTAAACATAAAGAAGGGAATGGGCACTGTTTACTTATTCGTTGAAGGTCCGTGGTTTAGAAAGCGGCTTACCAATTACCGATGGCGACTCTTGGTTCGGTGTCGGCGGATTGCCTAGGGCCAACAGACCCACGAAAGATTCGAAAAAGCGATATGAGACCTATTCTTTGGCTTGATAAGGTGATGGATCGCGAAATTGGCGATGCTATTATGCTGACCCATTCGCGGTGAAAGCGACCACGCCCGACGCCTCGGGAGACACCTCGAATAGGAAAAAAAAGAAAGGGAGAAAGAATAAATTCTTATCTTACAGTTGAGGAAAGATGGAACCCTCTCGAGACTCTGGATAAAAAGTGTGGGAGTCTCGTGGAGTGAGGATTCGGCCTTATTATTTGCTTAACACATGGCGGGGAGTCGAAGGGCATTAATGAACTTTAGAAGCTATTCTTAATGCCGCTCGGGCTCCCGGCTCGGCGAAGCCGTAAAGGAGACTCCACGCCGCAAAGATCAAAGTCTTCCTGGTGAGTTGCCTACCCGAGCCCGACTCTAAGTGAATAAGTAGAGACGGGAAAGATCCTATCCAACTCTCAAATGAGATACCCATGAATGAGAAAGTGTATATATAAAGATAAAGTGCGTATTGATGACCAAGAAAATTCTGGAGAAGAAGCAAGCTTCAACGCTCCCAAGACGCACGATCGCAGCGTTTTAATCTTGAGCCCATGGACGTAGGGAAAGGGAATCGTGGAGTGCCGTAGAGCTTCTCATAGAAATACAAAAACGTATCAACCACTTCCTACAATCCGGCCTGAACCTTTGGGTAGACTCTGCGGGATCAACAACAATAGCTGCGCAGTCTTGCTACGGGATTTATCAAGGCACACGAAAGGTCCGGATTGTGATGAGGAGATGGAGTGATGTGCGGGGATGAGGGATTATCTCCTCTCCCTCAGCCGTAGGCTCCATATTGACGACTCCACTCCACAGAGGCGAAATCAAATCCTCGAGGGGATGATGATCAAATCCCAAAGGGGAAGGCAAGGACGTGGCGGGTAGCTTGACAAAGAGCATACTTTGGGCGATCCGCAGATCGAGTACCTATTATACCATTGCTCGAAGTAGAATATTTGATGGAAGGGCGGGAGTCGCTTTGCCATTGGAAGGTGCTTCTTCATCCGCTGGAAATCTTGTCGGTACCTTATTATTGGTAGGTCAACTGGTAATTGTTTCCAATTATCTTATCGCAAAGCAAATAAGTAGAGGTACAATCGCCTCCGATTCCATTCAAAATGAAAATCGGGACATATTTCAAATATAGAGGAGTCAAAGTTCCCAACAATCAAGTAGTTTACCATATCCTTCTATGAACCGTACGAGCACACTTATGATAAGTTAGGAAAAATCGGTGTCTTGGGTCCTCACATTTGTTTGCTTTGTATGGGTTATATGGAGTCTATTGATCATGTTTTTAATAGTTGTTCGTTTGTGCAAATTTTATGGAGAAAGTTGTATGATCTTTTGATATGATTTTTGATGATTATTCTTCTTTTAATGAGCATTTATGTGCGGCTAATTCTGTAAAGGCAGCAAGCAATTATTGAATTTGTGGAAAATTGGTTTCATTTCTTTATGTTGGGTTATTTGGAATACTAGGAACCGTTGTCACTTTGATAATATTGCTCATTCTACTAATCGTTCTTGATCCGTTATTGTTGCTTTGATTAAGGAAGCGGAGTTCCTTGGGTGTGGGGTCATTACGATGGTTCGGTTAGGGATTTGGTGGTAATGAAAAGGCTGGGTTTTACCTTATCTCCTCCGGTTCCTAAGCGTCTTATTTCTTTTAAATGGTGCTCCTCTACAGCGAGGTTAAGGTAAATACGGACCGTAGTACGAGCAAAAGTCCCTGGACGAGTTATATGGTGGTTTTGTTTTTAGAAATAATAGGGGTTTTTCTTGGCTGCTGTTCTCTTTTGGTTGGTTGGGGTTTCCCGTTTGAAGGGGAATTGGCTCTTGCTTTACGTGCTATTTTATATGCTCATACTAATGGTTGGAATAAGTTGTGGTTAGAAACAGATTCTTTGTATGTTTGTGATGCTTTTGATGATAGGCTTTCTTACATTCCTTGGAGATTGCAAGCTTTATGGGATAAATGGAGAGTGTTGGCTCCTACGTTTGAATTGCGTGTGAGTCACATTTACGGGAAGGAAATAAGCCTGCCGATTTAATTGCTAAATCCCATCTTTGCGCCGAATGGCGGGGTCGCCCTCCGGAGTTTGTGAAGGAGCTTATTGATGCCGATATTAATTTGGAGCATTTTAGATTTGTGAATGTTAATTCCTCTTAGTTGGTTTTGTTTGCTTTGTGGTGCTTTGTTCTGTTTTCGGGTAACCCGTTGTTGTTCTTAGACCGGTTTGCTTTGATCAAGAGAGGATAATGTTGAGCTCAAGGCATTGTGGTGTTCCACCGAGTACAATAAGAAAGGTGGTTCTCATCTTTGTCTGTTGACCGGTTCTTGGAACTTCATTGTTGGTTTGTTTGTTGTGTTTTCGTTGCCTTGTATTACGGGCTTTTGTTTGTTTCGCGGGTCTTGTATTCCGGACCTTGGTTGACCCTTGTATTTCGGGTCCTGTGTTTTTGTTCCTTGGGAGGCTTGCTTGTTGTTACTCTTTTTCTCCTTTGTCCGGTTTTTCCCAAAGGGGTTTTACGGACAAGGTTTTTAGTGAGGCCTTGCAAGACTCGGACGGTTTCCCCTTTGAAGTCGTGGTTATGACTTCTTTTCTTTTTCTTTTATAATAATATCATCTTATTCACAAATTAGTGAAACAAACACTCCTTATTTTTCCTATTTTTGCATGCTAACACGTAAATCTATAGGATTTTTGTAGAATTCGAATAATCTCGGTATGACTCGTGATAAATCATGGATTTTTATGTATTTTGCATTCAAAAGGTTTATTTATCGGTCTTTTCCCTCCATTATCTGCATTAGATGTAGTTTTTAAAGTGTTATCATCGACAACTAAACTTTGTGATAACTAGTTGTTTTTGTCTTTTTGATACAATACACTATTGAAATGATCATTTCACTCCAATGATCATTAATTAAGGTAAGAAAAGTACTTGGGAAGTGCCAATGGATACCAAAATTAGTCAAACAAACACTCCTTATTTTCCCTCTATTTGCATGCTAAAACATAAATCTATAGGGTTTTTGTAGAATTCGGAATAATCTCGGATGACTCGTGATAAATCATTGATTTTTATGTATTTGGCACTCAAAAGTTTTATTTATCGGACTATTCCCTCCATAATCTGCATTAGTTGTAGTTTTTAGAGTGTTATTATCGACAACTAAACTTTGTGATAACTTGTTGTTTTTGTCTTTTTGATACAACACTCTATTGAAATGGTCATTTCATCCAGTTGATCATTAATTAAGGCAAGAAAAGGTACTTGGGAAGTTCCAATGGATCTCAAATTAGTCAAATAAACACTCCTTATTTTTCCTATTTTTGCATGCTAAAACATAAATCAGAGGGTTTATGTAGAATTTTGAATAATTTCGGTATGACTCGTGATAAATCATTGATTTTTATGTATTTTGCATTCAAAAGGTTTATTTATGGGTCTTTTCCTCCGTTATCTACATTAGATGTAGTTTTTAATGTGTTATTATCGATAACTAAACTTTGCGATAACTAGTTGTGTTTTGTCTTTTTGATACAATACACTATTGAATTGATCATTTCACTCCAATGACCATTAATTAAGGTAAGAAAAGTACTTGGGAAGTGCCAATGGATACCAAAATTAGTCAAACAAACACTCCTTATTTTCCCTCGATTTGCATGCTAAAATAGAAATCTATAGGGTTTTTGTAGAATTATGAATAATCTCAGATGACTCGTGATAAATCATTGGTTTTTATGTATTTTGCATTCAAAAGGTTTATTAATCGGCCTTTTCCCTCCATTATCTCGCATTAGTTGTAGTTTTTAGAGTGTTATTATCGACAACTAAACTTTGTGATAACTTGTTTTTTGTCTTTTTGATACAGAACTCTATTGAAATGATCATTTCATCCAGTGATCATTAATTAAGGTAAGAAAAGGTACTTGGAAAGTTCTAATGGATCTCAAATTAAAGATATTATTCATAAAAGAGAAAAAAGAAAAAGGTGGGACCACAACCCGGTCCAAGGTACAAACAAAACAAAATGAAATAGGCCCAAAAAGCCCATAAGAGAAGCCAAAAAAAAAAAAAAAAAGCTCTAGGATGCGCAACCTCAAAAACTAAAGCCCTGTCGGAAACTGATTAATACACCCACCAAGAATAAAGTCCAATCAGAAACTGATTAATACACCCACCAAATAACATCGAGCAGAAAACATTCACCAAAGAGGAAATCCAATCAAAAAATCAAGAGCACTACCCAAATGACCTCCATGTCCGTTGCAACAAGCATAAAAACAAGAAACATCAAACCGAATGCTCGGAATCAAAATGCATTGGAACGAGCAAAGCAAGCAAAAAGGGAAAATAGTCTAGACTCAAGAACAAAAATCCTCAACACCACCAAAAGAGAACCTAAAGTCTTGAAAGACAGAGAAATCCAACCTCGCCAATGAAAGCCGAAACACCTGAGAAACGCCGGATGATCAACAACAACACAAGAATCAAATCAATAATCCCCAATCCAAAAAAAGAATAATCCCCAAACCAAATACGAAAATGCGTAACGCAGAAACGAGAAAATCATTGAAACATATTATCAAGCTGATTGTGGGAAAAAATACCCGATAATCAAAGTCGAACTGTAATAAACCGATTTCCCGTAAATTACGACTTGAGGGAAATATAGAACCGCAAAACCCATTTACCAGCAAGCAAAACATCCCAAACGAATCGAATAAACTCCGAAGAGGATTAGCAGAAACCTCCAAAGCGATACCAGACAAAACCCGGTTGAAAAATCAATTCAAAACTCGCGATTGAAAACCATCGTATTTCAAATCCTGCATGACAATAAAAACCGTCGCCCGACACAGGAATTTTGAACATCTCCGTCGAGTATTAAACCCGTCGCCACGGCCATCGCCTTCGTAAATTCCTCTCTGCCGAAAACCCAAATCGCCTCCAATTTTATTCCGTAAATGAAATTGCACGGAACAAGAATCAAGTCTGAAATTCACATCTTCTCAAGACAAAAATCCCCGATTGAAAACGCCGTATCTGTAAGCCCTATGATTGAAGACATCGAACTCGCCGAATTGGAAGAATCGTCGTGAAAAACCGATATTTCAAGAAACAATATCCCCAAGTTATCTGCATCTGAAATTAGAATATTGATCGAAAGCGAAGGCTCACGGTGGCGGCGGCAAAAATCCCCGAAAGAAAACCCTCCTAAAATCGCCTCGAAATTTTGCTAGACCAGAAACGAAATTTCTAAGATAGAGAGAAAATGAATGGGAGCCCGTGTCTTGATTCTTGAGTATCAATATGACCTTGAAAATAGAGCCAAAAGTGGAATTGTAAATCGGTGGAATAGTAATATGAAGATTTTGTAAAAGATCTTCATGATGACAATCCTATTCTTTAATGAAATTGACAAAGAAATCGAAGATGATGCGTGTGAAACAATCATTGAAAACGAATCTTGAAAAAATAACTTCCTAAATTCTAGAGAGAAGGGAGAGCCTCTCTCTCTACATTTTGTCAATCTTTATTAGTCAAACAAACACTCCTTATTTTTCCTATTTTTGCATGCTAAAACATAAATATATAGGGTTTTTGTAGAATTCGAATAATCTCGGTATGACTCGTGGATAAATCATTGATTTTTTATGTATTTTGCATTCAAAAGTTTTATTTATCAGACTTTTCCCTCCATTATCTGCATTAGTTGTAGTTTTTAGAGTGTTATTATCGACAACTAAACTTTGTGATACCTAGTTGTTTTTATCTTTTTGATACAAAACACTATTGAAATAATAATTTCACTCCAGTGATCTTTAATTAAGGTAAGAAAAGTACTTGGAAAGTTCCAATGGTTTTTAAATTAGTCATACAAACACTCTTATTTTTCCTATTTTTGCATGCTAATACGTAAATCTATAGGGTTTTTATAGAATTCTGAATAATCTCGGTATGACTCGTGATAAATCATTGATTTTTATGTATTTTGCATTCAAAAGGTTTATTTATCGGTCTTTTTCCTCCATTATCCTGCATTAGATGTAATTTTTAGAGTGTTATTATCGACAACTAAACTTTGTGATAACTAGTTGTTTTTGTCTTTTTGATACAAAACACTATTGAAATTATCATTTCACTCCGGTGATCATTAATTAAGGTAAGAAAAGGTACTTGGGAAGTTCCAATGGATCTCAAATTAGTCAAACAAACACTCCTTATTTTTCCTATTTTTGCATGCTAAAACATAAATACATAGGGTTTTTGTAGAATTCTGAATAATCTCAGTATGATTTGTGATAAATCATTGATTTTTATGTATTTTGCATTCAATAGGTTTATTTATCGGTCTTTTCCCTTCATTGTCGGCATTAGGTGTAGTTTTTAAAGTGTTATTATCGACAACTAAACTTTGTGATAACTAGTTGGTTTTTGTCTTTTTGATACAATACACTCTTAAAATGATCATTTCACTCCAATGATCATTAATTAAGGTAAGAAAAGTACTTGGGAAGTGCCAATGGAAACCAAATTAGTCAAACAAACACTCTTTATTTTTACTCTTTTTGCATGCTAAACCGAAATCTATAGGGTTTTTATAGAATTCTGAATAAATAATTGATTTTTATGTATGTTGCATTCAAAAGTTTTATTTATCAGACTTTTCCCTCCATTATCTCGCATTAGTTGTAGTTTTTAGAGTGTTATTGTCGACAACTAAACTTTGTGATAACTAGTTGTTTTTGTCTTTTTGATACAAAATTGAAATGATCATTTCACTCTATTGTTATTTAATTAAGGTAAGAAAAGTACATGGGGAGTTCCAATGGATCTCAAATTAGTCAAACAAACACTCCTTATTTTTCCTATTTTTGCATGCTAAAACAGAAATCTATAGGGTTTTTGTAATATTCTGAATAATCTCGGTATGTCTCGTGATAAATCATTGAAGTTTTATGTATTTTGCATTCAAAAGGTTTATTAATCAGTCTTTTCCCTCCGTTATCTGAATTAGGTGTTGTTTTAGAGTATTATTATCGATAACTAAACTTTGTGATAACTAGTTATTTTTTGTCTTTTTGATACAAAACGCTATTGAAATGATCATTTCACTCTAATGATCATTAATTAAGGTATGAAAAGTACTTTGGAAGTGCCAATGGATAGATACCAAATTAGTCAAACAAACACTCCTTATTTTTCCTCTTTTTGCATGTTAAAACGAGAATCTACGGGGTTTTTGTAGAATTCTCGAATAATCTCGGTATGAATCGTGATAAATGATTGATTTTTTTATGTATTTTGCATTCAAAAGTTTTATTTATCGACTTTTCCGTCCATTATCTGCATTAGTTGTAGTTTTTAGAGTGTTATTATCGGCAACTAAACTTTGTGATACCTAGTTGTTTTTATCTTTTTGATACAAAACACTATTGAAATAATCATTTCACTCAGGTGATCTTTAATTAAGGTAAAAAAAGTACTTGGAAAGTTCCAATGGATCTCAAATTAGTCATACAAACACTCTTATTTTTCCTATTTTTGCATGCTAATACGTAAATCTATATGGTTTTTGTAGAATTCTGAATAATCTCGGTATGACTCGTGATAAATCATTGATTTTTATGTATTTTGCATTCAAAAGGTTTATTTATCGGTCTTTTCCCTCCATTATCTGCGTTAGATGTAATTTTTAGAGTGTTATTGTCGACAACTAAACTTTGTGATAACTAGTTGTCTTTTGTTTTTTTGATACAAAATATTATTGAAATGATCATTTCACTCCATTGATCATTAATTAAGGTAAGAAAAGGTACTTGGGAAGTTCCAATGGATCTCAAATTAGTCAAACAAACACTCCTTATTTTTCCTATTTTTGCATGCTAAAACATAAATCTATAGGGTTTTTGTAGAATTCTGAATAATCTCGGTATTATTTGTGATAAATCATTGATTTTTATGTATTTTGCATTCAATAGGTTTATTTATCGGTCTTTTCCCTTCATTATCAAAGCATTAGGTGTAGTTTTTAAAGTGTTATTATCGACAACTAAACTTTGTGATAACTAGTTGGTTTTTGTCTTTTTGATACAATACACTATTAAAATGATCATTTCACTCCAATGATCATTAATTAAGGTAAGAAAAGTATTTGGGAAGTGCCAATGGATACCAAATTAGTCAAACAAACACTCTTTATTTTTCCTCTTTTTGCATGCTAAAACTGAAATCTATAGGGTTTTTATAGAATTCTGAATAATCTCGTTATGAATCGTGATAAATGATTGATTTATATGTATTTTGCATTCAAAAGTTTTATTTATCGACTTTTCCCTCCATTATCTCGCATTAGTTGTAGTTTTTAGAGTGTTATTATCGACAACTAAACTTTGTGATAACTAGTGGTTTTTTTGTCTTTTTGATACAAAACACTATTGAAATAATTATTTCACTCCTGATCTTTAATTAAGGTAAGAAAAGTACTTGGAAAGTTCGAATGGATCTCAAATTAGTCATACAAACACTCCTTATTTTTTCTCTTTTTGCATGTCAAAACAAAAATCTACAGGTTTTTGTTGAATTCTGAATAATCTCGGTATGACTCGTGATAAATCATTCATTTTTATGTATTTTGCATTCAAAAGGTTTATTAATCGGCCTTTTCCCTCCGTTATCTGCATTAGGTGTAGTTTTAGAATATTATTATCTACAACTAAACTTTGTGATAACTAGTTAGTTTTGTCTTTTTGATACAAAACACTATTGAAATGATCATTAATTAAGGTATGAAAGGTATTTGGGAAGTGCCAATTGATACCAAATTAGACAAACAAACACTCGTTATTTTTCCTCTTTTGCATGCTAAAAGCAATCAGAGAATTATGAATAATCTCGGTATGACTCGTGATAAATCATTGATTTTTATGTATTTTGCATTCAAAAGGTTTATTTATCGGACTTTTCCTTACGTTATACTGCATTAGGTGTAGTTTTTAGAGTATTATTATCGACAACTAAACTTTGTGATAACTAGTTGTTTTTTGTCTTTTTGATACAAAAACACTATTGAAATGATCATTTTACTCCAATGAACATTAATTAAGGTATGAAAAGTACATGGGAAGTGCCAATGCATACCAAATTAGTCACACAAACAATCCTATTTTTTCCTCTTTTGCATGCTAAAATAGAAATCTGCAGGGTTTTTGTAGAATTTTGAATAATCTCGGTATGAATCATGATAAATAATTGATTTTTATGTATATTGGATTCAAAAGTTTTATTTATCATCTTTTGCATGCTAAAATAGAAATCTACAGGGGTTTTTGTTGAATTCTGAATAATCTCGGTATGAATCATGATAAATAATTGATT
Source organism: Paraleonurus japonicus (assembly GCA_030762865.1). Taxonomy (NCBI): domain Eukaryota; kingdom Viridiplantae; phylum Streptophyta; class Magnoliopsida; order Lamiales; family Lamiaceae; genus Paraleonurus; species Paraleonurus japonicus. The sequence goes on from CM061060.1 coordinate 30,089,965, forward strand.
TTTATGTATGTTGCATTCAAAAGTTTTATTTATCGACTTTTCCCTCCATTATCTGCATTAGTTGTAGTTTTTAGAGTGTTATTGTCGTCAACTAAACTTTGTGATAACTAGTTGGTTTTTGTCTTTTGATACAATACACTATTAAAAATGATCATTTCACTCCAATGATCATTAATTAAGGTAAGAAAAGTATTTGGGAAGTGCCAATGGATAGTAAATTAGTCAAACAAACACTCTTTATTTTTCCTCTTTTGCATGCTAAAACTGAAATCTATAGGGTTTTTATAGAATTCTGAATAATCTCATTATGAATCGTGATAAATGATTGATTTTTATGTATTTTGCATTCAAAAGTTTTATTTATCGACTTTTCCTCCATTATCTCGCATTAGTTGTAGTTTTTAGAGTGTTATTATCGACAACTAAACTTTGTGATAACTAGTGGTTTTTGTCTTTTTGATACAAAACACTATTGAAATAATTATTTCACTCCAGTTGATCTTTAATTAAGGTAAGAAAAGTACTTGGAAAGTTCGAATGGATCTCAAATTAGTCATACAAACACTCCTTATTTTTTCTCTTTTGCATGTCAAAACAGAAATCTACAGTGGTTTTTGTTGCATTCTGAATAATCTCGGTATGACTCGTGATAAATCATTCATTTTTATGTATTTTGCATTCAAAAGGTTTATTAATCGGCCTTTTCCCTCCGTTATCTGCATTAGGTGTAGTTTTAGAATATTATTATCTACAACTAAACTTTGTGATAACTAGTTAGTTTTTGTCTTTTTGATACAAAACACTATTGAAATGATCATTAATTAAGGTATGAAAGGTATTTGGGAAGTGCCAATTGATACCAAATTAGACAAACAAACACTCGTTATTTTTCCTCTTTTTGCTTGCTAAACAGAAATCAGAGAATTCTGAATAATCTCGGTATGACTCGTGATAAATCATTGATTTTTATGTATTTTGCATTCAAAAGGTTTATTTATCGGACTTTTCCTTACGTTATCCCCGCATTAGGTGTAGTTTTTAGAGTATTATTATCGACAACTAAACTTTGTGATAACTAGTTGTTTTTTGTCTTTTGATACAAAACACTATTGAAATGATCATTTTACTCCAATGAACATTAATTAAGGTATGAAAAGTACATGGGAAGTGCCAATGCATACCAAATTAGTCACACAAACAATCCTAATTTTTCCTCTTTTTGCATGCTAAAATAGAAATCTACGAGGTTTTTGTAGAATTCTGAATAATCTCGGTATGAATCATGATAAATAATTGATTTTTATGTATGTTGGATTCAAAAGTTTTATTTATCAGTCTTTTTTGCATGCTAAAATAGAAATCTACTGTGGTTTTTGTAGAATTCTGAATAATCTCGGTATGAATCATGATAAATAATTGATTTTTATGTATGTTGCATTCAAAAGTTTTATTTATCGACTTTTCCTCCATTATCTCGCATTAGTTGTAGTTTTTAGAGTGTTATTGTCGCCAACTAAACTTTGTGATAACTAGTTGTTTTTGTCTTTTTGATACAAAACACTATTGAAATGATCATTTCACTCCAGTGATCTTTAATTAAGGTAAGAAAATTACATGGGGAGTTCCAATGGATCTCAAATTAGTCAAACAAACACTCCTTATTTTTCCTATTTTTGCATGCTAAAACAGAAATCTATAGGGTTTTTGTAGAATTCTCAATAATCTCGGTATGTCTCGTGATAAATCATTGAGTTTTATGTATTTTGCATTCAAAAGGTTTATTAATCACTTCTTTTCCTCCGTTATCCGAATTAGGTGTTGTTTTAGAGTATTATTATCGACAACTAAACTTTGTGATAACTAGTTATTTTTTGTCTTTTTGATACAAAACGCTTTTGAAATGATCATTTCACTCTAATGATCATTAATTAAGGTATGAAAAGTACTTTGGAAGTGCCAATGGATAGATACCAAATTAGTCAAACAAGCACTCCTTATTTTTCCTCTTTTTGCATGTTAAAACAGAAATCTACATGGTTTTTGTAGAATTCTGAATAATCTCGGTATGAATCGTGATAAATGATTGATTTTTTTGTATTTTGCATTCAAAAGTTTTATTTATCAGACTTTTCCGTCCATTATCTCGCATTAGTTGTAGTTTTTAGAGTGTTATTATCGATAACTAAACTTTGTGATACCTAGTTGTTTTTTATCTTTTTGATACAAAACACTATTGAAATAATCATTTCACTCAGTGATCTTTAATTAAGGTAAGAAAAGTACTTGGAAAGTTCCAATGGATCTCTAAATATGGGTAAATATTATAAAAAGAAAAAGAAAAACCTAGAGCCATATGATCACATGTCGATCAAGAGGCCGGACCCTCATTAAAAACCTTTGATGGCAAAACCCTCCTTAGGGAAAAATCCATCAAAGGGGAAAAAGAGATAGTCCTCTAAAGATGATATTACAAAAAGCTTTAAAGAAGCTAACATACAACCAAATAACAGCCAAACAAAAACCCAACAAAGCCAATCTAACCACTACGAACATATGTCTCATGAAGATCATTAAAAATCTGCTCCTTAAGAAAAGCAGTTCAAGATCCCACCAACAGAACCATCAAAATCAGCATACTTGGAAAGAATGTCAAGAACTTTGTTTCCTCGCGATACACTCGTCCAAAATGACCATGAATATCACCAAGAATTGATTTCGCCCTCAACCAAGCATTACGCCATCTCCAAGGGACCCGAGCATCCTTCGAACAAAAAGCATATAAAACATATGATGAGTCGGTCTCAAAGAAAATATTTTCCCAGCCATGCGCCAAAGCAAGTTCAATCGGCCCGACCGCTGCTCCAGCCTCCGCATCAAAAGCAAAACCAAGACCGTGAGTAATAACAAATGCACCCACAAAAAGACCCGCCGAGTCCCTAAAAACACCCCCACGAATCAAACCGGGAGATCCTAAAGCACTACCATCTATATTGCATTTGAGATATCCCTCCAACGGAGGAATCCATCTCACAAATTTAGAAACAACTCGGCTTAGGATTAATCCCAGCAATTTTAAGATCATCAAGAATAACTTTCTCTACCAACGGGTTAACCATACGCCCCATATTGACCCTATTTAAATCACGAATATGGGCCCTAAGTCTACAAACAAGCAGCAAGAAAGGAACAACCCTATCATCAAAAACAATCTCATTCCTAATCTTCCATATAAGCCAAATCCAAGTAATGATAGTGTATTTCCATACAAAATCAACTTGAGACCCCGAGCGGAACCTAATAACCTGCAAAACAAACTCATCAAAAGTAGAATGAGGCAATAAAGGTCTATTGAAAAACTGCAAAACTCACGAGACAGCCTAGAAGAATAAGAGCAACCAATAAAAAGATGATCCAAAGTCTCTTCGCTAGCAAAACAAAGAGGACAAACCGAAGGACCATTAAAACCCCTATTATGCAACAAATCCCAAGTTGCAAGCCTCTTATGAATAGCCTTCCACACAACAATAGACCGACAAGGAGGAATATTAGAATCCCAAATCCAATTCCCCAACTACTCTTCGGATAGTGTGGACGAACACAAAAATAAGCAAGTTTGGACGACAAATCTCCATGCAAAGAAGCTGTCCAAACTTTCTTATCGACGGCTTTATAAGACCAAGCCGAATGTAATGTGTCATCCACAATATCCTTATAAGTATTAAAAAATTCTCCTCAATATGCCAAACATCATCAAAAAAATAACAAGATATAGATTGCGTTAAACAGCCCCAAAAAGATTTTGGAATCCCTAACTTATCAACAATCTTATAACCCAACCAATTATCCGTCCAAAAACAAATAGAAGAAACATAACCCCTAATCCATTGAGAATTGTTTTTATAACCTCATAAAACCTACGAATACCATTAAGAGAGGTAGGAATTCACCTAACCCGCAAAGACATGTCATCTTTCCAATGCCTCTTACGAATAAAACACAAACCTGCATTTTCAAAAGTTAGGACATTCCAAATAGTCTTTAAAACAAAGGCAGCATTTGTATGAATAATAGAACGAACCCCAAGCCCCCTCAACATGAGAAGCACAAACTTTATCCCAAGTCACATGAGCAATAGCCTTAGAACTAACATTACCTGACCAAATAAAGTTTCTAATAAGACGTTCAAATTAGTCATACAAACACTCTTATTTTTCCTATTTTTGCATGCTAATACGTAAATCTATAGGGTTTTTGTAGAATTCTGAATAATCTCGGTATGACTCGTGATAAATCATTGATTTTTATGTATTTTGCATTCAAAAGGTTTATTTATCAGTCTTTACCCTCCATTATCTCGCATTAGATGTAATTTTTAGAGTGTTATTATCGACAACTAAACTTTGTGATAACTAGTTGTTTTTGTCTTTTGATACAAAACACTAATGAAATGATCATTTCACTCCAGTGAACATTAATTAAGGTAAGAAAAGGTACTTGGGAAGTTCCAATGGATCTCAAATTAGTCAAACAAACACTCCTTATTTTTCCTATTTTTGCATGCTAAAATATAAATCTATAGGGTTTTTGTAGAATTCTGAATAATCTCGGTATGATTTGTGATAACTCATTGTTTTTATGTATTTGGCATTCAAAATGTTTATTAATCGGTCTTTTCCTCCGTTATCTACATTAGGTGTAGTTTTTAGAGTGTTATTTTCGACAACTAAACTTTGTGATAACTAGTTGTTTTTGACTTTTTGATACAAAACTATTGAAATGATCATTTCATTCCAATGATCATTAATTAAGGTATGAAAAGTACTTGGGAAGTTCCAATGGATCTCAAAATAGTCAAACAAACAGTCCTTATTTTTCCTCTTTTTGCATGCTAAAACAGAAATCTATTGGGTTTTTGTAGATTTTGAATAATCTCGATATGACTCGTGATAAATCATTGATTTTTATGTATTTTGCATTCAAAATGTCTATTAATCGGTCTTTTCCCTCCGTTTTCTGCATTAGGTGTAGGTTTTAGAGTATTGTTATCGATAATTAAACTCTGTGATAACAAGTTATTTTTTGTCTCTTTGATACAAAACACTATATTGAAATGATCATTTCACTCCAATGATCATTAATTAAGGTATGAAAAGTACTTGGGAAGTGTCAAAGGATACCAAATTAGTCAAACAACACTCCTTATTTTTTCTCGTTTTGCATGCTAAAACAAAAATCTACGTGTTTTTGTAGAATTCAGAATAATCTCGGTATGACTCGTAATAAATCATTGATTTTTATGTTTTTGCAATCAAAAGGTTTATTAATCGGTCTTTTCCTCCGTTATCAGCAGAGGTGTAGTTTTTAGAGTGTTATTATCGACAACTAAACTTTATAATAACTATATTTTTTTGTCTTTTGAATACAAAATACTATTGAAATGATCATTTCACACCAATGATCATTAATTAAGGTATGAAAAGTACATGGGAAGTGCCAATGGATACCAAATTAATCAAACAAACACTCCTTATTTTTCCTCTTTTTGCATGCTAAAACAGTAAATCTACAGGGTTTTTGTAGAATTCTAAATAATCTCGATATGACTCGTGATAAATCATTGATTTTTATGTATTTTGCATTCAAAAGGTTTATTAATCGGTCTTTTCCTCCGATATCTGTATTAGGTGTAGTTTTTAGAGTATTATTATCGACAACTAAACTTTGTGATAACTAGTTGTTTTGTCTTTTCGATACAAAACAATATTGAAATGATCATTTCACTCCAATGATCATTAATTAAGGTATGAAAAGTACTTGGGAAGTGCCAATGGATAGATACCAAATTAACCAAACAAACACTCCTTATTTTTCTTCTTTTTTCATGTTAAAACAGCAATCTACGGGGTTGTTGTAGAATTTTAAATAATCTCGGTGTGACTCGTGATAAATCATTGATTTTTATGAATTTTTCATTCAAAAGGTTTATTTATCGGTCTTTTTCCTCCATTATCGCATTAGGTGTAGTTTTGAAAGTGTTATTATCGACAATTAATCTTTGTGATAACTAGTTGTTTTTTGTTTTTGATACAAAACACTATTGAAATTATCATTTCACTCGAATGATTATTAATCATGGTAAGGAAAGTACTTAGGAAGTTCCAATTGATCTCAATTTAGTCAACCAAACACTCCTTATTTTTCCTCTTTTTGCATGAAAAACAGAAATATATATGATTTTTGTAGAATTCTGAATAATCTCGGTATGAATCGTGATAAAACATCGATTTTTATGTATTTGGCATTCAAAATGTTTATTAATCGGTCTTTTCCCTCCGTTATCTGCATTAGGTGTAGTTTTTAGAGTATTATTATCGACAACTAAACTTTGTGATAATTAGTTGTTTTTTGACTTTTTGATACAAAAACACTATTGAAATGATCATTTCATTCCAATGATCATTAATTAAGTTATGAAAAGTACTTGAGAAGTTCCAATGGATCTCAAAATAGTCAAATAAACACTCCTTATTTTTCCTCTTATTGCATGCTAAAACAAAAATTTATAGGGTTTTTGTAGATTTCTGAATAATCTCGGTATGACTCGTGATAAATCATTGATTTTTATGTATTTGACATTCAAAATGTTTATTAATCGGTCTTTTCCCTCCGTTATCTGCATTAGGTGTAGATTTTAGAGTATTATTATCGACAACTAAACTTTGTGATAACTAGTTGTTTTTTGACTTTTTGATACAAAAAACTATTGAAATGATCATTTCATTACAATAATAATTAATTATGGTATGAAAAGTACAATGGAACTCAAAATAGTCAAACAAAATGTCCTTATTTTTCCTCTTTTTGCATGCTAAAACAGAAATCTATTGGGTTTTTGTAGATTTCTGAATAATCTCGGTATGACTCGTGATAAATGATTGATTTTTATGTATTTTGCATTCAAAAGTTTTATTTATCAGACTTTTCTCTCCATTATCTGCATTATTTGTAGTTTTTAGAGTGTTATTTTCGACAACTAAACTTTGTGATAACTAGTTGTTTTTGACTTTTGATACAAAAACTATTGAAATGATCATTTCATTCCAATGATCATTAATTAAGGTATGAAAAGTACAATGGAACTCAAAATAGTCAAACAAACAGTCCTTATTTTTCATCTTTTTGCATGCTAAAACAGAAATCTATTGGGTTTTTGTAGATTTCTGAATAATCTCGATATGACTCGTGATAAATCATTGATTTTTATGTATTTTGCATTCAAAATGTCTATTAATCGGTCTTTTCCCTCCGTTTTCTGCATTAGGTGTAGGTTTTAGAGTATTGTTATCGACAATTAAACTCTGTGATAACAAGTTATTTTTTGTCTCTTTGATACAAAACACTATATTGAAATGATCATTTCACTCCAATGATCATTAATTAAGGTATGAAAAGTACTTGGGAAGTATCAAAGGATACCAAATTAGTCAAACAACACTCCTTATTTTTTCTCGTTTTGCATGCTAAAACAGAAATCTACAGTGGTTTTTTTAGAATTCAGAATAATCTTGGTATGACTCGTAATAAATCATTGATTTTTATGTTTTTTGCAATCAAAAGGTTTATTAATCGGTCTTTTCCCTCCGTTATCGCGGTAGGTGTAGTTTTTAGAGTGTTATTATCGACAACTAAACTTTATAATAACTATATTTTTTTGTCTTTTGAATACAAAATACTATTGAAATGATCATTTCACACCAATGATCATTAATTAAGGTATGAAAAGTACATGGGAAGTGCCAATGGATACCAAATTAATCAAACAAACACTCCTTATTTTTCCTCTTTTTGCATGCTAAAAGCAATCTACTGAGGGTTTTTGTAGAATTCTAAATAATCTCGATATGACTCGTGATAAATCATTGATTTTTATGTATTTTGCATTCAAAAGGTTTATTAATCGGTCTTTTCCTCCGATATACTGTATTAGGTGTAGTTTTTAGAGTATTATTATCGACAACTAAACTTTGTGATAACTAGTTGTTTTGTCTTTACGATACAAAACAATATTGAAATGATCATTTCACTCCAATGATCATTAATTAAGGTATGAAAAGTACTTGGGAAGTGCCAATGGATAGATACCAAATTAACCAAACAAACACTCCTTATTTTTCTTCTTTTTTATGTTAAACGTAAATCTACAGGGTTGTTGTAGAATTTTTAATAATCTCGGTGTATTTGGTGATAAATCATTGATTTTTATGAATTTTTTCATTCAAAAGGTTTATTTATCGGTCTTTTTCCTCCATTATCAGCATTAGGTGTAGTTTTGAAAGTGTTATTATCGACAATTAATCTTTGTGATAACTAGTTATTTTTTGTTTTTGATACAAAACACTATTGAAATTATCATTTCACTCAAATGATTATTAATCATGGTAAGGAAAGTACTTAGGAAGTTCCAATTGATCTCAATTTAGTCAACCAAACACTCCTTATTTTTCCTCTTTTTGCATGAAAAATAGAAATCTATATGATTTTTGTAGAATTCTGAATAATCTCGGTATGAATCGTGATAAAACATCGATTTTTATGTATTTGGCATTCAATATGTTTATTAATCGGTCTTTTCCCTCCGTTATCTGCATTAGGTGTAGTTTTTAGAGTATTATTATCGACAACTAAACTTTGTGATAATTAGTTGTTTTTGACTTTTTGATACAAAACACTATTGAAATGATCATTTTCGTTCCAATGATCATTAATTAAGTTATGAAAAGTACTTGAGAAGTTCCAATGGATCTCAAAATAGTCAAATAAACACTCCTTATTTTTCCTCTTCTTGCATGCTAAAACAAAAATTTATAGGGTTTTTGTAGATTTCTGAATAATCTCGGTATGACTCGTGATAAATCATTGATTTTTATGTATTTGGCATTCAAAATGTTTATTAATCGGTCTTTTCCCTCCGTTATCTACATTAGGTGTAGATTTTAGAGTATTATTATCGACAACTAAACTTTGTGATAACTTGTTGTTTTTTGACTTTTGATACAAAAACTATTGAAATGATCATTTCATTACAATAATCAATAATTAAGGTATGAAAAGTACAATGGAACTCAAAATAGTCAAACAAACAGTCCTTATTTTTCCACTTTTTGCATGCTAAAACAGAAATCTATTGGGTTTTTGTAGATTTCTAAATAATCTCGGTATGACTCGTGATAAATCATTGATTTTTATGTATTTTGCATTCAAAATGTTTATTAATCGGTCTTTTCCCTCCGTTTTACGCATTAGGTGTAGGTTTTAGAGTATTGTTATCGACAATTAAACTCTGTGATAACAAGTTATTTTTTGTCTCTTTGATACAAAAACACTATATTGAAATGATCATTTCACTCCAATGATCATTAATTAAGGTATGAAAAGTACTTGGGAAGTGCCAAAGGATACCAAATTAGTCAAACAACACTCCTTATTTTTCCTCGTTTTGCATGCTAAAAGCGAGAAATCTACAGGGTTTTTGTAGAATTCTGAATAATCTCGGTATGACTCGTAATAAATCAAATCATTGATTTTTATGTATTTTGCAATCAAAAGGTTTATTAATCGGTCTTTTCCCTCCGTTATCGCCAGTAGGTGTAGTTTTTAGAGTGTTATTATCGACAACTAAACTTTATAATAACTATATTTTTTTGTCTTTTGAATACAAAACACTATTGAAATGATCATTTCACACCAGTGATCATTAATTAAGGTATGAAAAGTACATGGGAAGTGCCAATGGATACCAAATTAATCAAACAAACACTCCTTATTTTTCCTCTTTTTGCATGCTAAAACAGAAATCTACAGGTTTTTGTTGAATTCTGAATAATCTCGATATGACTCGTGATAAATCATTGATTTTTATGTATTTTGCATTCAAAAGGTTTATTAATCGGTTTTTACCTCATTATCTGTATTAGGTGTAGTTTTTAGAGTATTATTATCGACAACTAAACTTTGTGATAACTAGTTGTTTTGTCTTTCCGATACAAAACAATATTGAAATGATCATTTCACTCCAATGATCATTAATTAAGGTATGAAAAGTACTTGGGAAGTGCCAATGGATAGATACCAAATTAATCAAACAAACACTCCTTATTTTTCTTCTTTTTCATGTTGAAGCAGAAATCTACAGGGGTTGTTGTAGAATTTTGAATAATCTCGGTGTACTGGTGATAAATCATTGATTTTTATGAATTTTTCATTCAAAAGGTTTATTTATCGGTCTTTTTCCTCCATTATCGGCATTAGGTGTAGTTTTGAAAGTGTTATTATCGACAATTAATCTTTGTGATAACTAGTTGTTTTTGTTTTTGATACAAAACACTATTGAAATTATCATTTCACTCAAATGATTATTAATCATGGTAAGAAAAGTACTTAGGAAGTTCCAATTGATCTCAATTTAATCAACCAAACACTCCTTATTTTTCCTCTTTTTGCATGAAAACAGAAATCTATATGGTTTTTGTAGAATTCTGAATAATCTCGGTATGAATCGTGATAAAACATCAATTTTTATGTATTTGGCATTCAAAATGTTTATTAATCGGACTTTTCCCTCCGTTATCTGCATTAGGTGTAGTTTTTAGAGTATTATTATCGACAACTAAACATTGTGATAATTAGTTGTTTTTTGACTTTTTGATACAAAACACTATTGAAATGATCATTTCATTCCAATGATCATTAATTAAGTTATGAAAAGTACTTGAGAAGTTCCAATGGATCTCAAAATAGTCAAATAAACACTCCTTATTTTTCCTCTTCTTGCATGCTAAAACAAAAATTTATAGGGTTTTTGTAGATTTCTGAATAATCTCGGTATGACTCGTGATAAATCATTGATTTTTATGTATTTGGCATTCAAAATGTTTATTAATCGGTCTTTTCCCTCCGTTATCTACATTAGGTGTAGATTTTAGAGTATTATTATCGACAACTAAACTTTGTGATAACTAGTTGTTTTTTGACTTTTTGATACAAAAACTATTGAAATGATCATTTCATTACATTAATCATTAATTAAGGTATGAAAAGTACTTGGGAAGTTCAATGGAACTCAAAATAGTCAAACAAACAGTCCTTATTTTTCCTCTTTTTGCATGCTAAAACAAATCTATTGGGTTTTTGTAGATTTCTGAATAATCTCGGTATGACTCGTGATAAATCATTGATTTTTATGTATTTTGCATTCAAAATGTTTATTAATCGGTCTTTTCCCTCCGTTTTACGCATTAGGTGTAGGTTTTAGAGTATTGTTATCGATAATTAAACAACTTTGTGATAACAAGTTATTTTTGTCTCTTTGATACAAAACACTATATTCAAATGTTCATTTCACTCCAATGATCATTAATTAAGGTATAAAAAATACTTGGGAAGTGCCAAAGGATACCAAATTAGTCAAACAACACTCCTTATTTTTCCTCGTTTTGCATGCTAAAACAGCAATCTACTGAGGGTTGTTGTAGAATTAGAACAATCTCGGTATGACACGTAATAAATCAAATCATTGATTTTTATGTATTTTGCAATCAAAAGGTTTATTAATCTGTCTTTTCCCTCCGTTATCGCAGTAGGTGTAGTTTTTAGAGTGTTATTATCGACAACTAAACTTTATAATAACTATATTTTTTTGTCTTTTGAATACAAAACACTATTGAAATGATCATTTCACACCAGTGATCATTAATTAAGGTATGAAAAGTACATGGGAAGTGCCAATGGATACCAAATTAATCAAACAAACACTCCTTATTTTTCCTCTTTTTGCATGCTAAAAAACAGAAATCTACAGGGCTTTTGTAGAATTCTGAATAATCTCGATATGACTCATGATAAATCATTGATTTTTATGTATTTTGCATTCAAAAGGTTTATTAATCGGTCTTTTACCTCTCATTATCTGTATTAGGTGTAGTTTTTAGAGTATTATTATCGACAACTAAACTTTGTGATAACTAGTTGTTTTGTCTTTACGATACAAAACAATATTGAAATGATCATTTCACTCCAATGATCATTAATTAAGGTATGAAAAGTACTTGAGAAGTGCCAATGGATAGATACCAAATTAATCAAACAAACACTCCTTATTTTTCTTCTTTTTTCATGTTAAAAGTAAATCTACGGGGTTGTTGTAGAATTTTGAATAATCTCGGTGTGACTCGTGATAAATCATTGATTTTAATGAATTTTTCATTCAAAAGGTTTATTTATCAGTCTTTTTCCTCCATTATCGGCATTAGGTGTAGTTTTGAAAGTGTTATTATCGACAAATAATCTTTGTGATAACTAGTTGTTTTTGTTTTTTGATACAAAACACTATTGAAATTATCATTTCACTCAAATGATTATTAATCATGGTAAGAAAAGTACTTAGGAAGTTCCAATTGATCTCAATTTAGTCAACCAAACACTCCTTATTTTTCCTCTTTTTGCATGAAAAACAAAATCTATATGGTTTTTGTAGAATTCTGAATAATCTCGGTATGAATCGTGATAAAACATCAATTTTTAAGTATTTGGCATTCAAAATGTTTATTAATCGGTCTTTTCCCTCCGTTATCTCGCATTAGGTGTAGTTTTTAGAGTATTATTATCGACAACTAAACATTGTGATAATTAGTTGTTTTTTGACTTTTTGATACAAAACACTATTGAAATGATCATTTCATTCCAATGATCATTAATTAAGATATGAAAAGTACTTGAGAAGTTCCAATAGATCTCAAAATAGTCAAACAAACAAGTCCTTATTTTTCCTCTTTTTGCATGCTAAAACAGAAATCTACGGGGTTTTTGTAGAATTCTGAATAATCTCGATATGACTCATGATAAATCATTGATTTTTATGTATTTTGCATTCAAAAGGTTTATTAATCGGTCTTTTCCCTCGTTATCCGTATTAGGTGTAGTTTTTAGAGTATTATTATCGACAACTAAACTTTGTGATAACTAGCTGTTTTGTCTTTACGATACAAAACAATATTGAAATGATCATTTCACTCCAATGATCATTAATTAAGGTATGAAAAGTACTTGGGAAGTGCCAATGGATAGATACCAAATTAATCAAACAAACACTCCTTATTTTTCTTCTTTTTTCATGTTAAAAGCAATCTACGGGGTGGTTGTAGAATTTTGAATAATCTCGGTTTGACTCGTGATAAATCATTGATTTTTATGAATTTTTCATTTAAAAGGTTTTTTTATCGGTCTTTTTCCTCCATTATCGGCATTAGGTGTAGTTTAGAAAGTGTTATTATCGACAATTAATCTTTGTGATAACTAGTTGTTTTTTTTTTTTTATACAAAACACTATTAAAATTATCATTTCACTCAAATGATTATTAATCATGGTAAGAAAAGTACTTAGGAAGTTCCAATTGATCTCAATTTAGTCAACCAAACACTCCTTATTTTTCCTCTTTTTGCATGAAAAAGCAGAATCTATATGATTTTTGTAGAATTCTCGAATAATCTCGGTATGAATCGTGATAAAACATTGATTTTTATGCATTTGACATTCAAAATGTTTATTAATCGGTCTTTTCCCTCCGTTATCTGCATTAGGTGTAGTTTTTAGAGTATTATTATCGACAACTAAACTTTGTGATAATTAGTTGTTTTTGACTTTTTGATACAAAACACTATTGAAATGATTATTTCATTCCAATGATCATTAATTAAGTTATGAAAAGTACTTGAGAAGTTCCAATGGATCTCAAAATAGTCAAATAAACACTCCTTATTTTTCCTCTTCTTGCATGCTAAAACAAAAATTTATAGGGTTTTTGTAGATTTCTGAATAATCTCGGTATGACTCGTGATAAATCATTGATTTTTATGTATTTGACATTCAAAATATTTATTAATCGGTCTTTTCCCTTCGTTATCTACATTAGGTGTAGGTTTTAGAGTATTATTATCGACAACTAAACTTTGTGATAACTAGTTGTTTTTCGACTTTTTGATACAAAACACTATTGAATTGATCATTTCATTCCAATGATATTTAATTAAGGTAAGAAAAGTACTTGGGAAGTTCCAATGGATCTCAAATTAGTCAAACAAACACTCCTTATTTTTCCTCTTTTTGCATGTTAAAACAGCAATCTACGGGGTTTTTGTAGAATTCTGAATAATCTCGGCATGACTCGAGATAAATCATTGATTTTATTTAATTTGCATTCAAAAGATTTATTAATCGGCCTTTTCCCTCTGTTTTCTGCATTAGGTGTAGTTTTTAGAGTATTATTATCGACAACTAAACTTTGTGATAACTAGTTGTTTTTTGACCTTTTGATACAAAACACTATTGAAATGATCATTTCATTTCAATGATCATTAATTAAGCTATGAAAAGCACTTGAGAAGTTCCAATGGATCTCAAAATAGTCAAACAAACACTCCTTATTTTTCCTCTTCTTGCATGCTAAAACAAAAATCTATAGGGTTCTTATAGATTTCGAATAATCTCGGTATGACTCGTGATAAATCATTATGTAATTGGCATTCAAAATGTTTATTAATCGGTCTTTTCCCTCCGATTATCTGCATTAGGTGTAGTTTTTAGAGTATTATTATCGACAACTAAACTCTGTGATAACAAGTTGTTTTTTGTCTTTTTGATGCAAAAAACTATATTGAAACGATCATTTCACTCCAATGATCATTAATTAAGGTATGAAAAGTTCTTGGAAAGTACCAATGGATACCAAATTTGTCAAACAAACACTCCTTATTTTTCCTCTTTTAAAACAGAAATCTACAGGGTTTTTGTAGAATTCTAAATAATCTCGGCATGACTCGAGATAAATCATTGATTTTTATTTAATTTGCATTTTAAAGATTTATTAATCTGTCTTTTCCCTCCGTTATCTCGCATTAGGTGTAGTTTTTAGAGTATAATTATCGACAACTAAACTTTGGGATAACTAGTTGTTTTTTGACTTTTTGATACAAAACACTATTGAAATGATCATTTCAATTCAATGATCATTAATTAAGGTATGAAAAGCACTTGAGAAGTTCCAATGGATCTCAAAATAGTCAAACAAACACTCCATATTTTTCCTCTTTTTGCATGCTAAAACAGAAATCTATAGGGTTCTTGTAGATTTGAATAATCTCGGTATGACTCGTGATAAATCATTATGTAATTGGCATTCAAAATGTTTATTAATCAGTCTTTTCCTCCGTTATCTGCATTAGGTGTAGTTTTTAGAGTATTATTATCGACAACTAAAGTTTGTGATAACTAGTTGTTTTGACTTTTTGATACAAAACACTATTGAAATGATCATTTCATTCCAATAATCATTAATTAAGGTATGAAAAGTACTTGGGAAGTTCCAATGGATCTCAAAATAGTCAAACAAACAGTCCTTATTTTTCCTCTTTTTGCATGCTAAAGCAATCTACAGGGGTTTTTGTAGAATTCTGAATAATCTCGATATGACTTGTGATAAATCATTGATTTTTATGTATTTTCCATTCAAAAGGTTTATTAATCGGTCTTTTCCTCTCGTTATCCTGTATTAGGTGTAGTTTTTAGAGTATTATTATCGACAACTAAACTTTGTGATAACTAGTTGTTTTGTCTTTCTCGATACAAAACAATATTGAAATGATCATTTCACTCCAATGATCATTAATTAAGGTATGAAAATTACTTGGGAAGTGCCAATGGATAGATACCAAATTAATCAAACAAACACTCCTTATTTTTCTTCTTTTTCATGTTAAAATAGAAATCTACAGGTTGTTGTAGAATTTTGAATAATCTCGGTGTGACTGGTGATAAATCATTGATTTTATGAATTTTTCATTCAAAAGGTTTATTTATCGGTCTTTTTCCTCCATTATCGGCATTAGGTGTAGTTTTGAAAGTGTTATTATCGACAATTAATCTTTGTGATAACTAGTTTTTTTGTTTTTTTGATACAAAACACTATTGAAATTATCATTTCACTCAAATGATTATTAATCATGGTAAGAGAAGTACTTAGGAAGTTCCAATTGATCTCAATTTAGTCAACCAAACACTCCTTATTTTTCCTCTTTTTGAATGAAAAGCAATCTATATGATTTTTGTAGAATTCTGAATAATCTCGGTATGAATCGTGATAAAACATTGATTTTTATGTATTTGGCATTCAAAATGTTTATTAATCGGTCTTTTCCCTCCGTTATCTGCATTAGGTGTAGTTTTTAGAGTATTATTATCGACAACTAAACTTTGTGATAACTAGTTGTTTTTTGACGTTTTGATACAAAAACTATTGAAATGATCATTTCATTCCAATGATCATTAATTAAGGTATGAAAAGTACTTGGGAAGTTCCAATGGATCTCAAAATAGTCAAACAAACAGTCTTTATTTTTCCTCTTTTTGCATGCTAAAACACAATCTATTGGGTTTTTGTAGATTTCTCAATAATCTCGATATGACTCGTGATAAATCATTGATTTTTATGTATTTTGCATTCAAAATGTTTATTAATCGGTCTGCTCCTCCATTTTCTACATTAGGTGTAGGTTTTAGAGTATTGTTATCGACAATTAAACTCTGTGATAATAAGTTATTTTTGTTTCTTTGATACAAAACACTATATTGAAATGATCATTTCACTCCAATGATCATTAATTAAGGTATGAAAAGTACTAGGAAGTGCCAAAGGATAACAAATTAGTCAAACAACACTCCTTATTTTTCCTCTAAATGAAGATTTTATTATTAAAAGAAAAAAGAAAAAGGGAGGGACCACAAACCGGTCCAAGGTGCAACAAAAAGAAAAGACCCGAGAAGGCTCCCAAAAATGCCCAAAAGGCACAAGTAAACAAAAAAATAGCAATGTGCCCACACCGCCACATACCGATTAAACTTCACCAACCAATAGAAACCAAAATCCCGGCAAGGACTGTAATGTGCCAAGATACAACCGGCAAATTAACGTCCATTACTAACAAGACATCTTCCAAGAAAGTGCCCAGCAACAATTCATGAATCATAGCCCGTTTTGGGAAGAATCAAAGAATTTCACTAAGGCAACTAATTAAGAAGATTCTAGCACAACAAAACCAGAAACACCGACCTTAAAACTGACCAAACAAAATCTATCGGAAGTTTTCCACCAAGACTAAGAGAAACTCTAAGAGAAAATTATCGAGCGTATTGTGGGCAAAACCCAGCAATCAAACTCGAACCAGCACCATTCGAATTCCCGTAAAACAATGACAAATTATCAAAAATTAATCCCCAATCCAATTACAAAAATGCAGATTACGAAATCAGACGAACCATAATCCAGAACAAATCAAACCCAGAATTTTTGAAAATTTTGAAACCGAATTATCGGCATAGAAAATCGAAACCGCTTCAAATTCGCTTTCAAATCAAGAATCGAAACAGCTTGACTCGGAATCTTGAACAGGATGAAGATTCCACTTTCGGCAATGCCAAATAGATTTCCTCCGCATTTTTGAAAAGTCCTTGAATTTTGAAAATCCCGAACGGAAATCGGCCATAAAAATCGTTGAACGGCATTTGAGAGAAACCGCCGATGTTGCCCACCTTCGAATATGCAACCGCCAATAACGACGGAAAAAGAGAACCCAAATCGCCGCCACCGACGGAGAGAATCTTGATCGGAAAAAGGTCCGGTGACGGCGACGCCAAAAGACCTTTGTCGAAACTCCGCTTCAAAAACGCAGAGAAACCGCGATTGGGGATTTTGAACATTCTACTATTGATTCTAGAACCAATTTGTTGGCGTGGAAAAAATACACCTTCAGAATCGCCGGAGTGAAAGCCCTCCTTGATTTCAAAAAATCGAAAGTGAACTCACGAATCTGTAACAACAGATCGATTCTTGACCGGAAAAAAAAGTCTCGGTGGCGGCGGCGTGAAAACCCTTCTTTTCCGTAGAAACATACCAAAAAGAAAAGCGCACCGGCGCCTTGAATTAAGAATTCAAAATCTACGAGAATCAAATCCTTATTTTTCCGTAGAACTCCTTATTTTTCCTCGTTTTGCATGCTAAAACAGAATCTACTGAGGTTTTGTAGAATTACGAATAATCTCGGTATGACTCGTAATAAATCAAATCATTGATTTTTATGTATTTTGCAATCAAAAGGTTTATTAATCGGTCTTTTCCCTCCGTTATCAGCAGTAGGTGTAGTTTTTAGAGTGTTATTATCGACAACTAAACTTTATAATAACTATATTTTTTTGTCTTTTGAATACAAAACACTATTGAAATGATCATTTCACACCGGTGATCATTAATTAAGGTATGAAAAGTACATGGGAAGTGCCAATGGATACCAAATTAATCAAACAAACACTCCTTATTTTTCCTCTTTTTGCATGCTAAAACAGTAAATCTACAGGGTTTTTGTAGAATTCTGAATAATCTCGATATGACTCGTGATAAATCATTGATTTTTATGTATTTTGCATTCAAAAGGTTTATTAATCGGTTTTTTCCTCTCGTTGTCCGTATTAGGTGTAGTTTTTAGAGTATTATTATCGACAACTAAACTTTGTGATAACTAGTTGTTTTTGTCATTCGATACAAAACAATATTGAAATGATCATTTCACTCAATGATCATTAATTAAGGTATGAAAAGTACTTGGGAAGTGCCAATGGATAGATACCAAATTAATCAAACAAACACTCCTTATTTTTCCTCTTTTTCATGTTAAAACAGCAATCTACAAGGTTGTTGTAGAATTTTGAATAATCTCGGTGTGACTCGTGATAAATCATTGATTTTTATGAATTTTGCATTCAAAAGGTTTATTTATCGGTCTTTTTCCTCCATTATCGGCATTTGGTGTAGTTTTGAAAGTGTTATTATCGACAATTAATCTTTGTGATAACTAGTTGTTTTTTGTTTTTGATACAAAAACACTATTGAAATTATCATTTCTCTCAAATGATTATTAATCATGGTAAAAAAAGTACTTTGGAAGTTCCAATTGATCTCAATTTAGTCAACCAAACACTCCTTATTTTTCCTCTTTTTGCATGAAAAACAGAAATCTATATGGTTTTTGTAGAATTCTGAATAATCTCGGTATGAATCGTGATAAAACATTGATTTTTATGTATTTGGCATTCAAAATGTTTATTAATCGGTCTTTTCCCTCCGTTATACTGCATTAGGTGTTGTTTTTAGAGTATTATTATCGACAACTAAACTTTGTGATAATTAGTTATTTTTTGACTTTTTGATACAAAACACTATTGAAATGATCATTTCATTCCAATGATCATTAATTAAGGTATGAAAAGTACTTGAGAAGTTCCAATGGATCTCAAAATAGTCAAATAAACACTCCTTATTTATCCTCTTCTTGCATGCTAAAAGAAAAATCTATAGGGTTTTTGTAGATTTACTGAATAATCTCGGTATGACTCGTGATAAATCATTGATTTTTATGTATTTGGCATTCAAAATGTTTATTGCTCGGTCTTTTCCCTCCGTTACCTACATTTGGTGTAGTTTTTAGAGTATTATTATCGACAACTAAACTTTGTGATAACTAGTTGTTTTTTGACTTTTTGACAAATAAAGGTGCAAATTTTATTAAAAGAAAAGAAAAAATGGGAGAGTCACAACCCGGCTCAAGTAGGCAAATCAGTGTAATGAACCCGGCCTCACTAAAAACCTCTTGTTGTAAAACCCCCTTGGGGAAAAACCGACAAAGAGGGGAAAAAGAGTAACAACGGGAACATTATAGCCAAACATAGGTAAAGACCCGAATACAAGGTCGGAAAGAAAGAAAAACAAAAATAAAATCCAAAAGGCCCGAATACACAGCCCAAAAAGACCAAATAAACGGCCAAAAACAGCCCAAACAACAAGACTAATCACTACTCCTAAAAACTCCTTACTAAGATCATCTTCAAGAAAACCAACAATAAAGTTAGGTGGAGTACCAATCCAAACAGCTTCCAATTTAGCTCTAGCAAGACAATCGGCCAGCTTGATTAACTTCACGAAAAACATGACAAACCTCTAAGGTGACTTTATCACGGATGTCGATCCAAGTATCCCAAAGAATGCGAACACGCCAAGGTATAGAGGGATTAACATCCTGAAAAATATTCACCACAAACATGGAATCGATCTCGAGAATCACCGAAAACCAGCCCTTATTGAAAGCAAAAATGATAGATTTAAGGGCAGCCGCCAACTCCCCTCCTGGGAAAACCCTAACCAACAGGGGCGAAGGCCGCTAGAAAAAGCCCCTATAATTCCTGAAAACAGCCACCGCAAACAAGGACCCCGGAGATCCAAACGTGCTAAATCTGAATTAATTTTCACCCAACCCGGAGAAGGAACACGCCATCTACAAGGAACCGTCCCTACGGGCATACGAGAATGAGGCCGAACACCTAAACGGGAACAAATGATCAAATCACCTTGAGAATTATCACAAAAATCAGAAATTAAAGAACTAGACTCCCGATAAGAGCAACAAGAAGAGCCCAACAACTAGCCTCTGTGGGCAAAAATCATCAAAAATGCATCTATTGCGCGTAGCCCACAAAATCCAAGACAAAGAGATCACCGCCGCCTTCCAAAGTTTAGACACCTGTGACTAAAACTCAAACTAACAGCCCACACAATCAGCTGATTATAAGAACTAGGAAACAAAAAAATCCACATTGAAAAAAATGCTAAGCTTAACCCAAAGATTCACGGAGAAAGGGCAAGAACAAAGCATATGATCCAAGCTCTCGGAACAACTACGACACAAAAAGCGAGATAGTAGGACCAAAGAAACCCCGACCAATCCAATGATCAGCCGTGGGCAACTTACCATGAATAGCACGCCAAACCAAAGTCGGAGCGACAAGAAGGAACAACTTTATCCCAAACCCAACCACCCCAATTAGGACGGGGAAAAGAAACACGAAGCCTATCAAAAACATACTTGAAGCAAGATTACCCGACAGAATAACACCAAACACGAGAATCCGAAGCAGCAAAATCCATAGAAACAATCATCTTAACAATATCAATATGATTAATCAAAACACTATTGACGAATAATAGCAAATTTTATTAAAAGAAAAGAAAAAGGAGAAGAGCCACAACCCGGCTCAAGTAGGCAAAAAGAGTCTAGATAGCACCCGGCCTCACTAAAAACCTCTTGTCGTAAAACCCCCTTGGGGAAAAACCGACAAAGAGGGGAAAAAGAGCAACAACGGGCACTAATGCCTAAAATAGGTAACGACCTGAATACAAGGTCCGAAAAGGAGAAGCCAAAAAGGCAGCCAAAAGCAAAAGCCCAAACATAATGACCGAAACATAATGCCTAAAATAGGTAAACACCAAGTTTAAACACACAGCCTCATAAACTCCATATGGAGATCACGCCTTAAAAAATCATCCAAAAGCCGGGAGGGGTACCGAGCCATTCCGCCTCCGTCTTAGTCTTTGCCAAACAATCAGCCGTCTGATTAATTTCTCTAAAAACATGCTTCACGTCTAAGTCAACGAGAATCACGAATACCAACCCAACAATCCAAAAGAAGTCTAACCCGCCAAGGAATAATCGGACTAGGATCCTGAAAAATATTCACAACAAAAATTGAATCGGTTTCCAAAACAACCTTCAACCAACCTTTATGAAAAGCATAGATAATGGCTCTAAGAGCAGCCGCAAGCTCCCCTTCGGAGGGAAACCCCAGCCAACCGAGGAGGAAAAAGCCGCAAGAAAAAGCCACGATAGTTCCTAAAGATCGCCCCGCAAACAACAATCCCGGAGATCCACTCGTGCTACAGTCCGTGTTTATTTTCACCCATCCCGGAGAAGGAACCATCCAACGACATGGAATAACATTTTTGCATGGGACGAACACGAGAAGCCACTCCTAGACGAGAACAAATAACCAAGTCATTCCGAGAATTATCACAAAAGCCATCAATTAGAGAATTAGACTCCCTTATAAAGGCAACAAGAATTGCCCTACAAACCAGCAACGAATGCCGGAAATCCTGAAATATACATTTATTACGAGTGGCCCAAATAATCCAAGACAACGAAATCACCGCCACCTTCCAAAGCTTAGAAATCTGAGGACTAAATCTCAAACTAATAGCCCATAACACCAGCTGATTATAAGAATTAGGAAACATTAAGTCCACACCAAAAAAATACTAAGCAATCCAAAGTTGTATCGTAAAGGGACAACTACAAAGAACATGATCAATAGTTTCCGAACAACCACGACACAAAAACAAATAGTAGGGCCACAAAAACCATGGCTGATCCAACGATCTGCCGTAGGCAACTTACCATAAACATCCCGCCAAACCAAAGACGAACGACAAGCCGGGACAACCTTGTCCCATAACCAACAGCCCCAAGAATTACACGGAAAAGACACCCTAAGCCTATCAAAACATACTTAGAAGCAAGATTTCCGAAAGAGAATAACACCAAATACGAGAGTCCGAAATAGCAAAATCCATAGAGACAATCAACTTCACAATATCAATATGATTAAGTAAAAATCAGCATGAAACAGCCAACAATCATTAACATAATAATCAGCCACCGAATAAACCAAAGTTTTACGAACATCATAAGGAATATCAAGATGATCCGCAAGAACAAACCCCAACCAATTGTCATTCCAAAAATTCACTTTGCAGCCACTACCAACAATCCAACGGGACTCGAGACAAAACACGAGGAAGATGCTTAACAACCCCGACCTAATAGAAGAAACCCTAGCACGACCAACAAACAAAGCAGCCCTAGATAAGAATCTATTATAAAGAAAAGAACTAACCTCCGAATTAACAAGAATAGACCAAACCAACTTAGATAAATAAGCATTATTGGAAATCCTAAGAGACCTTAAACCAAGACCCCCTAATTCAAAGGGGCACAACACCTAGACCAAGAAACATTTAAAGAAACTTTTCTAACATCACTGTCCAAATAAAATTGCGCATAGCACACTCAACCTTCTTAAGCAAACCACGAGGCCACAAATAAAGCATCATAGAATGAACCAAAGACCCTCAATAACCGAACGAACAAGACAAACCCTCCCGCAAAAGATAAACAATTACCTTTCCACTTACCGAACTTAGAAATAACTCTGTCCGCAATGGCTTGGAGATGTGAAACTCTAGGAGCACCACGGAAAATAGGAGACCAAGATAAGTAGTCGGCAAATAACCACGAGGGACGTAAATACAAGAACGAATGTCTTTGAGCCTTGAAGCACTAACTTTCCTACCAAAAAGATAGTAGACTTCGAAGGATTATAAATGCTGTCCGGAAAGAGCCCCATAATCCTGCAAAACATCCACTAAACAACGAATGTTAGACATAGATGCCGCTCCAATAAACAAAATATCATCAGACATAAAAGTGAAACGGAGGAGAATCTTGTAAAGCAAGAAAAGAATTGGCAGCAATCCTCCACTTTACCCAAAGACCGAGAACCTCCTCCGCAAGGCAAAAAGAAGAGGGGACAAAGGATCCCCTTGTCTAACGCCTCTAGAACAACTAAACACCTTCGAGAGGGACCCATTTATCATAATCGAAAGCCTAGCAGAGGTAAGAACAGCCTGCACCATCTTAACGAAACGGTCACAAAAACCAAACTTAACCAAAACAACTTTGAAAATCCCAAGACAGAGTATCAAATGCTTTAGTAATGTCCACTTTTAAAATCATGCCATCCGAACAAGGACTAGCCACAATGTCGTTAAAAGCCTCGAAGCTAAAGCAAGACAAGTTTGGATATTTCTATTAGGAATAAATCCAAATTGAAAAGGAGAACAAATCAAACCAAGAATGTACCCAAACACTGGAAGCAATAACTTTTGTAATGATTTTAAAAAGAAAGTTACCAACGACAATGGGACGATAATCCGTAATAGCAATCGGAGTTAGACCCTTTGGTATCAAAGTGACGCTGCTTTCATTCAATCCAAAAGGAAGAGAAATCTTTTGGAAAAAGAATGCAACCGCCCTGCTCATGTCGGAAGAAATTATATCCCGGCATTCACGATAAAAAGTCCCACCAAAACCATCCGGCCCTGCAATCTGTGAGCCGATAACCCAAACACAGACCTTTCGAATCTCCTCATCCGAAGGGACTGCCATCAAGAAAACGATTCTGTTCCTGCATAACAACACAAGAAATAAAATTATCCAAGTTAGCAAAATCCACCGAACTAGAATTATCACCACCAAAAAAAGAGTTTGATAATAATTGACAATATGAGCCACGATAACATTAGTATCATTAACACAACTATTATTAATGCGAAGAGAAGAAATCTCCTTGGGCTTGGCTGCCATTTTATTAGCAAGATGGAAAAAAGTCGTATTCCTATCCCCATCCGTAAGCCAATCAAGTCTATTCCTTTGCGAAAAAAATCTTGCTTTGTTGTTGAAGAGCGGCATTCACTCCTCATGACAAGCGAGATTCCGGCATTCTATACTCCTCCAAGTCCCCATTCCGAACAATATCCAACTGAACCCTTTCCAACGAAGCTAAGGCGGACGCCACCTTTCTCGTGAACATTACCAAAAACGTTCTGTTCCCGGCTCCTAAGGGCAGATTTAAGCCTCTTCAATTTTCGCATCACTAAGCACAAAGGGTCACCATTCATCTAACGCTCCAAGAGGAAACAACCACATCACGAAAGCCCTTATGACCAAGCCACATTTTTGAAAACGAAATGACCTACGCCCAACACTAGAAGAACCCTCATCTAACCGAAGGACCAAAGGACAATGATCTCGAAGAACTACGGGGAGAACCTCCACCGTACAGCCACCGCCAATTACTCACAAAACAATTATCAGCCAAAACCCTATCCAATTTAGCAGCGGTAAAAACCCATATGACCCCGACGAATAAACCACGTAAAATCAGCCCCAACCGAAGGGATATCAATAAGATCATTACTATTTATAAAACAGCTAAAATTATTCATTGAAGTAGGACTAGCAAGAGAATAACCCACTCTTTCATGATCCCCAATAACAAGACATTAAAATCCCCACAAAGACATAAATTTGAAAGACTAAGATTACTAATATCCCGCCGCAAAGCCTACGAACTCTATAATCATTAGCGGCATGAACAAAGCCCAAGTGAACAACAAAATTATGCAAGACAGCTTTTAACAACTACGGCTGAGCGAGAAAAATAAATCACGGAAGAGCAATCAAACAAGGACCGTTTACGGAAGAGCCAAATGTTTGGCCTAAGAGGAGATCTATCATTTTGCGCAAGGAAAACGAGATTCAAATTATCCCAAAATCTAAAAGAAACAGGAAAGCAGAACTTTTGGTTGAAAATTGCAACCAAAATAGGATCAAGGACGACGACAATAATCTTGAAGCAACTTGAAGCATTATTGTCGGCGCCTTGAATATTCCAAAAAGGATACCAATCATGGGGGCCGCAGGACCCGTGCTTGACGGGATTTTAGAAGGTCCGGCTCTACTTCTCGCCACTTTCCCCATAGCCTTGATGGCCTCCGAGCCATCCGAAACCACAAAGAAATTTATGTGTAGCCACTTCAGCAACTTCCTGAATAGCATTTCTAACCTCTTGATCGACCTTTGGGATCATCTTGCACGTAAAATGAGGAACCGGTTTGCCCCGAAACCCCTCCACTCCGATCATCATCATCCTCCTCGGACCCCGAAATTCCGCGATCGAGTCCCTTGCCTCCTCACGCCCTGAAGCTCCAGCTCAAGATTATTCTCTTCCTCCCTCAAATTTACCTCTACAGCTTCAACCAACTTGGCCTTCTCGCTTCAAGATAGATTTTAGTGGCACCCCAACGTCAGGTGACATCAACTTGCTTCGGATAATAAATTTCCAACGCAAAATTCGACAAATCGAATCATCTACAACATCCACCGAATCATTTAAGACCCCAAAAGAATTTGAAGTGTCCACAGCTCCACTATCCTTGCCACCAGCAACTCTTCCCTCAACACCTTGTCCATCCACTTTATCCCAATCCTCAAACACCTCTTTGCGGCGACTATTCCCCCTCGGCCTCCTCGTAAGAGGGACGCCTCCGTCCCGCACCCGTGAACCCTCTCGGGGCCTTTAGACCCTTCTGAATAACTTCTACATCGACTAACAGATGGCCAATAATACCACATTGCTTACGTAACTCGCAACCGCTCATACCGGAAAAAGGCAAATAAACAATGCCCAACCCGCTCCACCATTATCTTATCCTCAAGCGGATTTTTCATATCGATTTCTACCAACAATCGAGCATAGTGACACATTTCTGGGAAATAGTGCGATCGTCAACCCTAATCAACGTACCTAAGGCTGACCCTATAGCCTCAAAAACATCTGTTCTCCAATACTCAATAGGCATTTTGAAGACTCGAACCTGCACTGGCTATGGAAGAATTCACTCTATACGGATTGAAGTTTGGAATCCATTTCGCAGCCGCAATAAACACAGCTTAAGAACCCAAGATTGTTTCAAGAACGCCTTATCCCTATCCTCTTTACTCGCAAATTGCAGATTGTAATACCCTCTACCTAAAGGAAGTAAACGAACACCGAAGAAATATCCCACAAAGACCTCCAATTTCCGTTGTAACACCCGATTCGCAACCGGTTTATCCCCCTTAGAGTAAATTACCCGGCCGATTAAAGAATCCAAGAATGGTTTCGACTTTCTTGAAACAGTTCTCACTAATTGGAATAGAAAAAAATTCGCCCTTCTTGATTGGACTTATCACGCGCAGGCCCCCTGGCGCGATCCGATTGTATTTTCTCCGATTCCAAATTTTATTTGAGATATTCGTATGTAAAAGAGCACGGCAAAAATCCACCGAAGATGAAACCCTAGGCTCCGCATGAAGGTATTTTCACCGTCTACCGGGACGTGATCGCGGATTACACCCATGGAGATCCACCGCAGAGCGTTTTTCCCTAAAGAATTCATAACCGAGTTCACAATTTGGGAAATTAGATCCCTAGTAACATGAGATGGAAGAGCTTCCATCGGAAAACGTGTAGTCAACGATCAAGAAAGTTAGTCAAGAGTGAAGAGAGAGAAGAGAGCATTTCCGAAAACACTCATTATCGAAAACACTATTGATACCAAACACTATTGAAATGATCATTTCATTCCAATGATCATTAATTAAGGTATGAAAAGTACTTGGGAAGTTCCAATGGATCTCAAAATAGTCAAACAAGCAGTCCTTATTTTTCCTCTTTTTGCATGCTAAAACAGAAATCTATTGGGTTTTTGTAGATTTCTGAATAATCTCGGTATGACTCGTGATAAATCATTGATTTTTATGTATTTGGCATTCAAAATGTTTATTAATCGGTCTTTTCCCTCCGTTATACTTGCATAAAATTTGTAGGTTTTAGAGTATTATTATCGACAACTAAACTTTGTGATAACTAGTTGTTTATTGACTTTTGATACAAAACACTATTGAAATGATCATTTCACTCCAATGATCATTAATTAAGGTATGAAAAGTACTTGGGAAGTGCCAATGGATAGATACCAAATTAATCAAACAAACACTCCTTATTTTTCATCTTTTTTCATGTTAAAACAAATCTACGGGGGTGGTTGTAGAATTTTGAATAATCTCTGTGTGACTCGTGATAAATCATTGATTTTTATGAATTTTGCATTCAAAAGGTTTATTTATCGGTTTTTTTCCTCCATTATCAGCATTAGGTGTAGTTTTGAAAGTGTTATTATAGACAATTAATCTTTGTGATAACTAGTTGGTTTTTGTTTTTGATATAAAACAACTATTGAAATTATCATTTCACTCAGATGATTATT
Source organism: Paraleonurus japonicus (assembly GCA_030762865.1). NCBI lineage: Eukaryota > Viridiplantae > Streptophyta > Magnoliopsida > Lamiales > Lamiaceae > Paraleonurus > Paraleonurus japonicus. Next base: position 30,117,885 of record CM061060.1, read on the forward strand.
AATCATGGTAAGAAAAGTACTTAGGAAGTTCCAATTGATTTCAATTTAGTCAACCAAACACTCCTTATTTTTCCTCTTTTTGCATGAATAACAGAAATCTATATGGTTTTTGTAGAATTCTGAATAATCTCGGTAAGAATCGTGATAAAACATTGATTTTTATGTATTTGGTATTCAAAATGTTTATTAATCGGTCTTTTCCCTCCGTTATTTGCATTAGGTGTAGTTTTAGAGTATTATTATCGACAACTAAATTTTGTGATAATTAGTTGTTTTTGACTTTTTGATACAAAACACTATTGAAATGATCATTTCATTCCAATGATCATCAATTAAAGGTATGAAAAGTACTTGAGAAGTTCCAATGGATCTCAAAATAGTCAAATAAACACTCCTTATTTTTCCTCTTCTTGCATGCTAAAACAAAAATCTATAGGATTTTTGTAGATTTCTGAATAATCTCGGTAAGACTCGTGATAAATCATTGATTTTTATGTATTTGGCATTCAAAATGTTTATTAATCGGTCTTTTCCCTCCGTTATCTACATTAGGTGTAGTTTTTAGAGTATTATTATCGACAACTAAACTTTGTGATAACTAGTTGTTTTTCGACTTTTTGATACAAAACACTATTGAAATGATCATTTCATTCCAATGATATTTAATTAAGGTAAGAAAAGTACTTGGGAAGTTCCAATGGATCTCAAAATAGTCAAACAAACACTCCTTATTTTTCCTCTTTCTTGCATGCTAAAAGCAGAAATCTATAGGGTTCTTGTAGATTTCTGAATAATCTCGGTATGACTCGTGATAAATCATTGGTTTTATGTATTTTGTATTCAAAATGTTTATTAATCGGTCTTTTCCCTCCGTTATCTGTATTAGGTGTAGGTTTTAGAGTATTATTATCGACAACTAAACTTTGTGATAACTAGTTGTTTTTGACTTTTTGATACAAAACACTATTGAAATGATCATTTCATTTCAATGATCATTAATTAAGGTATGAAAAGTACTTGGGAAGTTCCAATGGATCTCAAATTAGTCAAACAAACACTCCTTATTTTTCCTCTTTTTGCATGTTAAAACAGAAATCTACGGGGTTTTTGTAGAATTCAGAATAATCTCGGCATGACTCGAGATAAATCATTGATTTTATTTAATTTGAATTCAAAAGATTTATTAATCGGCCTTTTCCCTCCGTTTTACGCATTAGGTGTAGTTTTAGAGTATTATTATCGACAACTAAACTTTGTGATAACTAGTTGTTTTTTGACTTTTTGATACAAAACACTATTGAAATGATCATTTCATTTCAATGATCATTAATTAAGGTATGAAAAGCACTTGAGAAGTTCCAATGGATCTCAAAATATTCAAACAAACACTCCTTATTTTTCCTCTTCTTGCATGCTAAAGCAAACAGAAATCTATAGGCTTCTTGTAGATTTACGAATAATCTCGATATGACTTCGTGATAAATCATTATATAATTGGCATTCAAAATGTTTATTAATCGGTCTTTTCCCTCCGTTATCTGCATTAGGTGTAGTTTTTAGAGTATTATTATCGACAATTAAACTCTGTGATAACAAGTTGTTTTTTTGTCTTTTTGATGCAAAACACTATATTGAAACGATCATTTCACTCCATTGATCATTAATTAAGGTATGAAAAGTTCTTGGAAAGTACCAATGGATACCAAATTTGTCAAACAAACACTCCTTATTTTTCCTCTTTTAAAACAGAAATCTACAGGGTTTTTGTAGAATTCTAAATAATCTCGGCATGACTCGAGATAAATCATTGATTTTTATTTAATTTGCATTCTAAAGATTTATTAATGCATCTTTTCCCTACATTATCTGCATAAGGTGTAGTTTTTAGAGTATAATTATCGACAACTAAACTTTGTGATAACTAGTTGTTTTTTGACTTTTTGATACAAAACACTATTGAAATGATCATTTCAATTCAATGATCATTAATTAAGGTATGAAAAGCACTTGAGAAGTTCCAATGGATCTCAAAATAGTCAAACAAACACTCCATATTTTCCTCTTCTTGCATGTTAAAACAGAAATCTATAGGGTTCTTGTAGATTTCTGAATAATCTCGGTATGACTCGTGATAAATCATTATGTAATTGGCATTCAAAATGTTTATTAATCAGTCTTTTCCCTCAGATTATACTGCATTAGGTTTAGTTTTTAGAGTATTATTATCGACAACTAAACTTTGTGATAACTAGTTGTTTTTTGACTTTTTGATACAAAACACTATTGAAATGATCATTTCATTCCAATGATCATTAATTAAGGTAAGAAAAGTACTTGGGAAGTTCCAATGGATCTCAAAATATTCAAACAAACAGTCCTTATTTTTCCTCTTTTTGCATGCTAAAAAGCGCAATCTATAGGGTTTTGTAGATTTCTGAATAATC